>CM065590.1:353413938-353814901 GCA_033119425.1 Bufotes viridis
TTGTCAACTTTGTATAAAATTTTTAAAAGTTGTCGTTTACAGAGATATTTTTCACACACAGTATAGGTATATATAAAAATACACCCCAAAACACATTGCCCTACTTCTCCTGAGTACGGCGATACCACATGTGTGACACTTTTTGCAGCCTGGGTGCGCAAAGGGCCCTAAAACCAATGAGTACCTTTAGGATTTCACAGGGCATTTTTACGCATTTGGATTCCAGACTTCTTCTCACGCTTTAGGGGCCCCTAAAATGCCAGGACAGTATAAATACCTCACATGTGACCCCATTTTGGAAAGAAGACACCCCAAGGTATTCCGTGAGGGTATGGTGAGTTCATGTAAAATTTTATTTTTGTCACAAGTTAGTGGAATATGAGACTTTGTAAAAACAAAATAAAAAAAAAAAATATATATCATTTCCGCTAACTTGTGCCAAAAATAAAAATTCTGTGAACTCGCCATGCCCCTCACAGAATACCTTGGGGTGTCTTCTTTCCAAAATGGGGTCACATGTGGGGTATTTATACTGACCTGGCATTTTAGGGCCCCTAAAGCGTGAGAATCCAAATGCGTAAAAATGGCCTGTGAAATCCTAAAGGTACTCATTGGTTTTAGGGCCCCTTGTGCACTCAGGCTGCAAAAGTGTCACTCATGTGGTATCACTGTACTCAGGAGAAGTAGGGCAATGTGTTTGGGGTGTATTTTACATATACCCATGCTGCGTGTGAGAAATATTGCTGTAAACGACAACTTTTTACATTTTTTATTCAAAGTTGTCAATTTACAGAGATATTTCTCACACAAAGTATGGGTATATGTAAAAATACACCCCAAAACACATTGCCCCACTTCTCCTGAGTACGGCGATACCACATGAGTGACACTTTTTGCAGCCAAGATGCGCAAAGGGGCCCTAAAACCAATGAGTACCTTTTAGGAGGGCATTTTTACGCAATTTTCTTCTCACGCTTTAGGGCCCCTAAATTGCCAGGGCAGTATAAATACCCCACATGTGACCCCATTTTGGAAAGAAGACACCCCAAGGTATTCTGTGAGGGGCATGGTGAGTTCATAGAAGATTTTTTTTGGCACAAGTTAGCGGAAATTGATTTTTTATTGTTTTTCTCATAAAGTCTACCTTTCTGCTAACTTTTGACAAAAAGTTACATTTTTCATGGACTCACTATGCCCCTCAGCGAATACCTTGGGGTGTCTTCTTTCCAAAATGGGGTCATTTGTGGGGTGTTTGTACTGTTCTGGCATTTTGGGTGGGGCTAAATTGTGAGCAGCCATATAAAACCTAAAGGTACTCGTTGGAATTTGGGCCCCTTTGTGCACTCAGGCTGCAAAAGTGTCACTCATGTGGTATCGCCGTACTCAGGAGAAGTAGGGCAATGTGTTTAGGGTGTATTTTACATATACCCATACTTTGTGTGAGAAATATCTCTGTAAATTGACAACTTTGAATAAAAAATTTAAAAAGTTGTCGTTTACAGTGATATTTCTCACACACAGTATGGGTATATGTAAAATACACCCCAAAACACATTGCCCTACTTCTCCTGAGTTCGGCGATACCACATGAGTGACACTTTTTGCAGCCAAGATGCGCAAAGGGGCCCTAAAACCAATGAGTACCTTTAGGATTTCACAGGCCATTTTTACGCATTTGGATTCTCACACTTTAGGACCCCTAAAATGCCAGGGCAGTATAAATACCCCACAAGTGACCCCATTGTGGAAAGAAGACACCCCAAGGTAATCCGTGAGGGGTATGGCGAGTTCACAGAAAAAAAAATTTGGCACAAGTTAGCGGAAATTGATTTTTTTTTTTTTTTTACAGTCTCATATTCCACTAACTTGTGACAAAAATAAAATTTTGCATGAACTCACCATACCCCTCACGGAATACCTTGGGGTGTCTTCTTTCTAAAATGGGGTCACATGTGAGGTGTTTGTACTGCTCTGGCATTTTAGGGTCTCCGCAATCATTACACGTATGGCCAGCATTAGGAGTTTCTGCGATTCTCCTTATATTGAGCATACGGGTAATGAGATTTTTTTCCCGCTCAGCCTCTGGGCTGAAAAGAAAAATGAACGGCACAGATTTCTTCATTCGCATCGATCAATGTGGATGAAAAATCTCTGCCCAAAAATGTGCAAAAATAAAAACGGCACAGATTTCCTCATTCGCATCGATCAATGTGGATGAATAAATCTCTGCCAAAAATGTGCAAAAAAAAGTAGTAAGGCCCCATTCACACGTCCGTCAAGAATGTCCGCATCTATTCCGCAATTCTGCGGAATAGATGCGGACCCATTCAGTGTGAATGGGGCTGGCGGTGATGCGGAGAGCACACTATGCGCTCGCCGCATCAGCATTTGCGGAGCTGCGGCCGCAAACTTCCGGGTTTCGGCCCCCAAACATCCGGCCGCAGCTCCGCAAAAGATAGAGCATGTCCTATTCTTGTCCGCAATTGCGGACAAGAAAAGGCATTTTCTATATAGTTCTGGCAATGTGCGGATCCGCAAAATGCGGAAAGCACATTGCTGGTGTCCGTGTTTTGCGGATCCGTGGATCCATGGATCCGCAAAACACATACGGACGTCTGAATGAGCCTTACAGGGGGTAATTAGTGTCAGGGGGTGACAGGGGGTGACATGGGGTGATCGGGGGTTAATCAGGGGTTAATCAGTGACGGTTAATCAGTGACGGGGTGGGTGGGGGTCTGTGTGGTGATTTGGTGCACTTATAAAGTTTCTTTGGTGGTCCCAAGCAAAAGGGACCACCAAAGGAACGATCAGCAAGCATATCAGACGCTGTTAACAAAACAGCGTCTGATATGCCATTTTTTTAACTTCTACAGCCTGCCAGCGCACGATCAGCGCTGGCAGGCTGTAGTTTACCTTGTCCCCGACGTGATCCTGTGAACGCGCGCACGCGCGCTGCTCACAGGAAATCTCGCCTCTCGCGAGATGACGCGCCCGCGCGTCAAGGAGGAACAGACCGACCGCCCGCAGGACGCAATCCTGCGTGAGGCGGTCGGCAACAAGTTAAAAGGAAAGTTTGAGTTTACTCTACTGTATGTGTTTGTCTGTGTGTGTTAGGTTTGTGTTAGGCACCTTCACCCTCATGGATTTCCCTGTGGCAGGGGGAGGGGCAGCTGGATCAGGGGCTACTGGAACCTGTCTATCGGTCAAGATAGAGGGTGTAGCCCTAGTGCTCCGCTCCTGGACAGAGCTGGTTCAGGGGTTACTGGAATCTGTCTATCGGTCAAGATAGAGGGTGTAGCCCTGGTGCTCCGGGACGAGGCTTGAGCTTGAACCAGGGGTTACATGCCCTCGAGATAGAGGGCATAACTCCTGGTAGCCCCGGCGGGACGGAAAAGCAGGGGTTATAGACCTTTCTGCTCCAGCAAAAAAGCAGGAGCAGAGGGTGTAACCCCTGGGGAGTTCCGGGAGGACTATAAATTATCTGCCTGGAGTGGTTTTTTGTCTTGTTTATTAGTGTTAAATCCATGGGGCAGTCGCAGACACTGCCTGAGGGCAAGTATACAGCACATTAGCTGGTAGCCCGAGAAGAGGGGAGCAAGCATGTGAAGCATTGTATTGGAATGTGTGATAGCGAGTAGCGAGAAAGCTGTCTGCAAGTCAAACAGATAATCAAAAGTCCATGTATGTGTAGTAATGAGTGTGTGTGTATGTTATTGGTATGTTATTTGTTAATAAGTTCAAAGACTTGTGTTTGTAAAAGTATGAGAAAGTGTTCTATATGTCTGTTCGACATTCAATGTTATATCTGTGGTGTGGACCAGGAATCTGACCTTCTGTGTTGCCAACTAGAAAACTGACTAGTAGAGGAAGGTCACGCAGTCAAGTTTACTGTGAGCAATGTCAGTTCTACGAAGCAAGGGTTAAATCGAGAATGAAAAAGAAATCAGCACAGAGACATAGGGAAGGTTTTGGCTTGGTTGAATACCACATTTGCTTGTCGCATTGCTCGAGTCTCCTCCCCACACGTTTGGCGCCACCCTAAGCTGCCAATCAACGTTCAGGTAAGTAATTCCCTTCAGTGTAATGCCATAGCCATGTTAGCTATTAGCCTTACAGTGATTGGTTGGCCAGAACACGTGATACCAGTTTATATAGGAGCCGATGTCCCGTGCTTGGATCATTCAGCGTCAGGGAGAGCAGACAGTAGGCAGAGACAGATAGCGTTTTGCTGGAAATTCAGATTTAACTCCCAAAAAACTATTGAAAGACCAAACAGTCCTCTTAAGGACTACAGTGTGTGTTGGACAGCAGTGCAGTACCATTTTTATATTTTTTTTTACCAGGGGTAAAATTCAGCAGTATCAGGGCCAGGCATCTTCAGGAAGGAACAGATAGTGCAGGGCTGGAAAATCGCTTGTTTAACCCCTTAAGGACTTATGACGTACCCGTACGGCATGATTCCTGAGTCGTTAAGGACCCATGACGTACCGGTACGTCATGAGTATTTCCGATCACTGCTGCTCAGCGGGCAGTAATCGGAACAAGGTACCTGCTGAAATCATTCAGCAGGTACCTTGTTACAATGCTCAGGGGGGTCAGCTTTCAGAGGCGTCCTGCTCTCCATGGTACTGAAAGTCTAATTAGACCTGCTAAAGGCAGAAGTCTGATTAGACTATGTAAAGTTAAAAAAAAATACAGTACAGTACACTATATAGTGTACTGTACTGTAATATATAAACACCAGATCCACTGGATCTACAAGAACCAAGTGGGTCTGGGTAAAAAAAAAAAAACACATATCACTGAATAAAAATTAAAAAAATAAAATACACTACACATTTTAGGTATCGCCGTGTTCGTAAAAACCTGGTCTATAAAAATATCCCATGACCTAACCCCTCAAGTAAATACCGTAAAACAACTGAAAAATGGTGTAAAAAAGCGATCAAAAAGGCATATGCCTCTCAAAATAGTAGCAATAAAACTGCCATCTCATCCCGCAACAAATAAGCCCCTACATAGGACAATCGCCCAAAAATATAAAAAAAATGTCTTTCAGACTATGGAGACATTAAAACATGATTTTTTGTTTAAAAAATATTATTGTGTAAAATTTAAATAAATAAAGAAAAAGTATACATATTATGTATCGCCGCGTCTGTAACAACCTGCTCTATAAGTGCGGATGTGCTCCCCTATAGAAATGCACAACTGCATATGGGTATGAGCGCATCCTGCTTTCTTATCACCACATTTTTTGATGGTTTATATATATATGTATGGAGGTGTATAAACTCCAATTCAAATGTGCCTGTTTTTTATCTTCAGGTCACATTTGGGTGCACCTGTTAGGCCTTGGACTATATCAGTCAGTCTTGGGTAGGGCTCATAGACACCTCCCACCTCCCATTGCAAGCATGGCCACATGCTGGAGGTAACAGAGGAGATGTTTGTGAGTCGTCCTAATGCTCCTGTAATTGCCCACTGGCCCCTGATATCGCCCATATGGCGCAGGTAGGTGAGTGTTAGGGCCCACGGGCTACTTGAGAGACCTTGACGCTGGTGCCCGAGGCTTAAGACATGTCCTCCTAGTAGGATATGTCGAACTAACTCTCAATTTTTAACATCAGTGTGAGGGTTTAGTATGACGGCAGTGTGCACCTATCTCTGGTTCTGTGTTTGTTCTGAATTCTTGCCACATCCACATAAATTTCATCTTATGTAGGATGTCCATTGTGGTACTTGTAGTCCGTTGCTGGCATCATCCATTGTATGCATTTTTTGCTGGTGATTGCCATTAGCAACGGACTACAAGTGCAGGATGTGCTCCCTATAGAAATGCACAACTGCATATGGGTATGAGCGCATCCTGCTTTCTTATCACCACATTTTTTGATGGTTTATATATATATGTATGGAGGTGTATAAACTCCAATTCAAATGTGCCTGTTTTTTATCTTCAGGTCACATTTGGGTGCACCTGTTAGGCCTTGGACTATATCAGTCAGTCTTGGGTAGGGCTCATAGACACCTCCCACCTCCCATTGCAAGCATGGCCACATGCTGGAGGTAACAGAGGAGATGTTTGTGAGTCGTCCTAATGCTCCTGTAATTGCCCACTGGCCCCTGATATCGCCCATATGGCGCAGGTAGGTGAGTGTTAGGGCCCACGGGCTACTTGAGAGACCTTGACGCTGGTGCCCGAGGCTTAAGACATGTCCTCCTAGTAGGATATGTCGAACTAACTCTCAATTTTTAACATCAGTGTGAGGGTTTAGTATGACGGCAGTGTGCACCTATCTCTGGTTCTGTGTTTGTTCTGAATTCTTGCCACATCCACATAAATTTCATCTTATGTAGGATGTCCATTGTGGTACTTGTAGTCCGTTGCTGGCATCATCCATTGTATGCATTTTTTGCTGGTGATTGCCATTAGCAACGGACTACAAGTGCAGGATGTGCTCCCTATAGAAATGCACAACTGCATATGGGTATGAGCGCATCCTGCTTTCTTATCACCACATTTTTGATGGTTTATATATATATGTATGGAGGTGTATAAACTCCAATTCAAATGTGCCTGTTTTTTATCTTCAGGTCACATTTGGGTGCACCTGTTAGGCCTTGGACTATATCAGTCAGTCTTGGGTAGGGCTCATAGACACCTCCCACCTCCCATTGCAAGCATGGCCACATGCTGGAGGTAACAGAGGAGATGTTTGTGAGTCGTCCTAATGCTCCTGTAATTGCCCACTGGCCCTGATATCGCCCATATGGCGCAGGTAGGTGAGTGTTAGGGCCCACGGGCTACTTGAGAGACCTTGACGCTGGTGCCCGAGGCTTAAGACATGTCCTCCTAGTAGGATATGTCGAACTAACTCTCAATTTTTAACATCAGTGTGAGGGTTTAGTATGACGGCAGTGTGCACCTATCTCTGGTTCTGTGTTTGTTCTGAATTCTTGCCACATCCACATAAATTTCATCTTATGTAGGATGTCCATTGTGGTACTTGTAGTCCGTTGCTGGCATCATCCATTGTATGCATTTTTTGCTGGTGATTGCCATTAGCAACGGACTACAAGTGCAGGATGTGCTCCCCTATAGAAATGCACAACTGCATATGGGTATGAGCGCATCCTGCTTTCTTATCACCACATTTTTTGATGGTTTATATATATATGTATGGAGGTTGTGGGGAGTCGCTCTGGTAGACAGCGGTGCGGGTGCAGTTTAGAGGCAAAACAAGGAGTCCAGATTGTGCAACAAACAGTGTTTTATTCACACTTGCACACAAAATGAAAAACAGTCTCTTGGTGACAGTTCACACACAACGGAAATAACGTAGCCAAACAAAAACAGTCCAACACAGGTTCAGTCACCTGGGAGGTGTAGGTGCAGGTTCGCACCACGCTGTCGGCCCAGCCGCAGGAGAATCCAGCTTCAGGTAGCCAGGAACAAAATACCTCCTTGCTGAGCTCTTTCCTCCTGGACAGAGAACTCCCAGCCCTGTTAGCAGCTCCAGGATAATCACACTCCCCAGACACAGCTGCTGGCTGCGTTTTATATCCAGCCCAAAACATGGACTGGACCGTGGGGAGCAGCCACCCACCCTACTCTTTAGCTGCTCCCAGTAAGAGCCGGCCCGATCGGCTTTGCAGCCATGCTATTTAACAAAGCCAAACAGCACTAGCTGCTGCAGACAAAAAACCCGGCTCTCACCTCACCGAGGCCAGCAACCTCGGTGACACGTACCTGCCATCACATATGACACCTTGCACCTTACCACATACCCCCTTTGTTCAACCCTGAGGGGTGAACACACGTGAGGCAGTGGACGCGGGACAGGGCATCTGCGTTGCCCTGCAAGCGGCCTGCCCTGTGTTCCACGGAAAACTTGAAATTTTGAAGAGATAGGAACCACCTGGTGACCCGAGCATTCCTCTCCTTGGCCTGACTCATCCATTTGAGGGGGAATGGTCGGTCACCAGACGGAACCTCCTCCCTAACAGGTAGTAGCGGAGAGATTCGAGTGCCCACTTGATAGCCAGGCACTCCCTCTCCACTATACTATACCTGGACTCGGCGGGACTGAGCTTACGGCTCAGGAAGACAACGGGATGTTCTTCCCCGTTGACCTCCTGCGACAGTACCGCACCGAGGCCTACCTCCGAGGCGTCGGTCTGTACGACAAACTCCTTGTTGAAGTCGGGTGTCACCAAAACCGGGACCCACACAGGGCCGACTTCAACGCGGAGAAAGCCTCCTCCGCCTTCTCACTCCAGCTAACCCTCCCAGACTTTCGCCCCTTCAACAGGTCTGTCAATGGCGCTGCTATTGTGGCAAAGTGGGGCACAAACCTCATGTAGTAACCTACAATCCCCAGGAACGACTTTACCTGCCTGGTGGTGACCGGTCGGGGCCAGTTACGAATGGCCTCTACCTTAGTTACCTGAGGTTTGATGACTCCCGCCCAATTACATATCCCAGATATTTTGTCTCCTCTAACCCTATGGAGCACTTCTTTGGGTTAGCGGTCAGTCCGGCTTTCCTCAGGGCATCCACTACCGCCTGCACCTTGGGTAAATGGCTTTCCCAGTCGGTGCTGTGGATGACTACATCATCCAAGTAGGCCGAGGCGCACCGACGATGTGGTCGCAGCACTATGTCCATTAACCTTGGAAAGTGGCGGGGCGCCATGCAGGCCAAAGGGTAACACCTTGTAGTGATACAGGCCCTGCGGGGTAACAAATGCGGTTTTTCCTTAGCCGACTCGTTAAGGGTACCTGCCAGTACCCTTTAGTGAGGTCCAGCACAGAAAAATAACGGGCTTGTCCTAAACTTTCAACCAGCTCGTCTACTCGGGGCATGGGATACGCGCCAAACTTGGATACTTCATTTAACTTGCGAAAGTCGTTGCAGAACCGCAACGTCCCATCCGGCTTGGGTATTAGGACTATGGGACTGGCCCACTCACTTTTCGACTCCTCAATGACCTCGAGCTTCAACATTAACTGTACTTCCTCCGCGATGGTCCGTCGCCGAGCCTCGGGTACCCGGTATGGTTTTAACCGGATCTTGGCCTGAGGCTCAGTGACGATGTCATGTTGGATGAGAGACGTGCGGCCAGGAGGTCCGAGAACACATCCGTGTTCCGACTGATGAACTCCCTGACTTCCTGAACTTGTTTGGAAGACAGGCTGTCTGCAATTTTTACCGTGGTTACTGCTTCACAGGCCTCGAACTGTGGGGCTGGACCCTTTCACTCTAGAAGCCCTGGCCGGGGGCTGTGGTCGTCGGCTGTGTCCCTATCTTTCCACGGCTTAAGTAAATTCACGTGGTACACCTGCTCCGGCTTGCGCCGCCCTGGCTGGTGTACTTTGTAATTTACTTCCCTACCTTCTCGATCACCTCATAGGGGCCCTGCCACCTAGCTAGGAATTTGCTGTCAAGGGTGGGTACCAGAACCAAAACCCGATCTCCCGGATTGAAGTCCCGCACCCGAGCCTGACGATTGTACACCCTACTCTGGGCTTGTTGCGCTGCCTCCATATGCTCCCGGACCAAGGGCAACACCCTTTCCATCCGGTCCTGCATTTGGGCGACATACTCAATGACACTTTTGTGGGGGACAGGCTGTTGTTCCCACGCTTCCTTGGCGATATCCAACAGGCCCCGAGGGTGTCTGCCATAAAGCAGTTCGAAGGGCGAGAACCCAGTAGAGGCCTGGGGCACCTCTCGCACTGCGAACATGAGATAGGGCAGAAGCAGATCCCAGTCCTTCCCATCTCTAGACACCACCCTCTTTAACATATTTTTTAGAGTTTGGTTAAACCTCTCCACAAGACCGTCTGTTTGCGGATGGTAAACGGACGTCCGTAACTGCTTTATACGCAACAATTTACACAGTTCCTCATTACTTTGGACATAAAAGGGGTCCCTTGGTCTGTCAGAACCTCTTTTGGCAGGCCCACACGGGAAAACATCTCCATTAACTCTTTGGCAATGAGCTTAGCTGAGGTATGTCGCAGAGGCACCGCCTCCGGATACCGAGTGGCATAGTCGAGAACTACCAGAATGTGTTGGTGGCCCCTGGCAGACTTTGGTACAGGCCCACTAAATCCATCGCGATTCGCTCAAACGGTACTTCAATAATTGGCAGAGGTACCAGGGGACTACGGAAATGTGGCTGGGGGCTAGTTATCTGACAGGTCGGACAGGACTTACAATAATTCTCTACCTCCTTGAACACACTGGGCCAATAAAATCGCTGCAGTATGCGGTCCTGGGTTTTCTGCCACCCCAGGTGTCCCCCAAGAACATGTTGGTGGGCAAGCTCCATGACAAGCTTACGATACGCTGTGGGCACCACCAACTGTTCAACAGGTTCGCCTCGGATTTGGTTCACCCGATACAACATATCCTGCAGAACAATAAACCGTGGGAACATTAATTCAGCCCCTGGTTTCTGGGGTTTCCCATCAATTTCCAGCACATTCTCCCAGGCCCTGGTTAGGGTTTGGTCCCGGTGTTGTGCGGTCCCAAAATTTTCCCCGGAGACATTGAGGTCTGCCAACTCAGGTCCCGGTGGCAAGTCCTCCGTGTCTCCCACCATTACACTCAGTGGGGTTGTCTCCCCTCTACCGCTGGAGCAGTGGTCACCCCTACCGCCGGCCCTTCAGACTCGGGCTCCCAGGGTTCTGGCCTTCCAGCGGTATCAGGCCACTCTACTAGGGTCACCCCTGTCTCGGGTCCCTCAGATACCTTTATTGCCGGCCACAGCGCCGGAAAACCGGGAAGTCCCTCCCAAGTATTAGTTCGTGTGGGAGTTTAGTAGCGACAGCCACCTCGTGGGTCCACCTACCAGCCGCTGTGGACAAAGTCACTAGTGCAGTGGGATAGTCTTTCAGGTCTCCGTGGATGCACAGGACCCCGACTTTACGGCCAGTATACTCCGCAGGCCGTACAAGTGCAGCCCTTACCAGGGAGACTAAACTCCCGGAGTCCAGCAGAGCCACCGCCAGAGAGTCTCCCACCTCTACCTGACACAGGTGGTTATGGTCCTGCACCTCACGGGTGCCAGTTGCGCACAGCTTCCGTGCATACAGGGAGTGACGACCCTCGTAGTTCATATCCATCGGCTCATCCCGATGCGGACAGTCGGCCCTGATGTGGCCTGGCTCCTGACACCTCCAGCATACCACGGGAGGCGGACTCGCAGGGGGTATATTCCGGGCAGGCCGCTCTGTCGCCGGACGCCGGAACTGGGGCAGAGGCCTCCGGGTTTGACTGACCCCTTCCCCGCAAGAGTCCCCTGCAGGTTTCTGGTGGCCTCGTAGCGCTCCACCAGGTCGACCATCTCCAGGGCATTGGTGGGCGATACCTGGCCGATCCAGTGCTGGAGGGGATAAGGCAGGGCCCTCCAAAAGATGTCCGCCAACAGTCGATCCAGCATGGCAGTGGGACTTAGTAGATCGGGCTGCAGCCACTTTTGCAGCCTGTGCAGCAGATCGTAGAACTGCGGCCTAGCGGGTTCAGTCGCTTTAAAGTCCCACTGGTGGACTCTTTGGGCGCGGACCAGCACGTTCACGCCCAGTCTGGCTAGGACCTCTCCTTTCACAGTGTCATAATCTGCCGCTTGGTCATCCGACAAGTCGAAAAACACCTGCTGGGGTCCGGAAGCCAGGAACGGAGCGACCACCTCAGCCCACTGGTCACGGGGTAACTTTTTCCTCACGGCGACCTTCTCAAAACCGCCAGGTACGCCTCAACGTCGTCTGCGGGGGTCATTTTTGGGATCGCCGCACGGACCGCTTCCGGGCATCTTGGACGTGGTGGGACGCTCCTGCCGCCTGTAATGCCATCACATGTTGTAGCAGTAGTTGGTTGGTCTCCCGCTGCTGCACGTTAGCCTCTATGAGAGCCTTCACAGCAGCCTCCATGTTGCCAGAAACTCCTGCTTGCAGCTTTGCTGGCTTAATATATTCCATACACTTTAGAAAAACAAAACTTCGGCGCTCACGCCAGCCTCACTGCGCATGCCCGCATCCGACACCAAATGTGGGGAGTCGCTCTGGTAGACAGCGGTGCGGGTGCAGTTTAGAGGCAAAACAAGGAGTCCAGATTGTGCAACAAACAGTGTTTTATTCACACTTGCACACAAAATGAAAAACAGTCTCTTGGTGACAGTTCACACACAACGGAAATAACGTAGCCAAACAAAAACAGTCCAACACAGGTTCAGTCACCTGGGAGGTGTAGGTGCAGGTTCGCACCACGCTGTCGGCCCAGCCGCAGGAGAATCCAGCTTCAGGTAGCCAGGAACAAAATACCTCCTTGCTGAGCTCTTTCCTCCTGGACAGAGAACTCCCAGCCCTGTTAGCAGCTCCAGGATAATCACACTCCCCAGACACAGCTGCTGGCTGCGTTTTATATCCAGCCCAAAACATGGACTGGACCGTGGGGAGCAGCCACCCACCCTACTCTTTAGCTGCTCCCAGTAAGAGCCGGCCCGGATCGGCTTTGCAGCCATGCTATTTAACAAAGCCAAACAGCACTAGCTGCTGCAGACAAAAACCCGGCTCTCACCTCACCGAGGCCAGCAACCTCGGTGACACGTACCTGCCATCACATATGACACCTTGCACCTTACCACAAGGTGTATAAACTCCAATTCAAATGTGCCTGTTTTTTATCTTCAGGTCACATTTGGGTGCACCTGTTAGGCCTTGGACTATATCAGTCAGTCTTGGGTAGGGCTCATAGACACCTCCCACCTCCCATTGCAAGCATGGCCACATGCTGGAGGTAACAGAGGAGATGTTTGTGAGTCGTCCTAATGCTCCTGTAATTGCCCACTGGCCCCTGATATCGCCCATATGGCGCAGGTAGGTGAGTGTTAGGGCCCACGGGCTACTTGAGAGACCTTGACGCTGGTGCCCGAGGCTTAAGACATGTCCTCCTAGTAGGATATGTCGAACTAACTCTCAATTTTTAACATCAGTGTGAGGGTTTAGTATGACGGCAGTGTGCACCTATCTCTGGTTCTGTGTTTGTTCTGAATTCTTGCCACATCCACATAAATTTCATCTTATGTAGGATGTCCATTGTGGTACTTGTAGTCCGTTGCTGGCATCATCCATTGTATGCATTTTTTGCTGGTGATTGCCATTAGCAACGGACTACAAGTGCAGGATGTGCTCCCCTATAGAAATGCACAACTGCATATGGGTATGAGCGCATCCTGCTTTCTTATCACCACATTTTTTGATGGTTGCTCTATAAAAATAACCTAACCCCTCAGTTGAACACAGAAAAAATATATAAATACAGTGTCAAAAGTCATTTTTGTCACCTTACATCACAAAAAGTGTAATATCAAGCGACCAAAATGTCATATGCACCCCAAGATAGTGCCAATCAAACTGTCACCTCATCCCGCAAAAAATGAGCCCCTACATAAGACACTCGCCCAAAAAAAAAAAATTTACAAATATGGCTTTTAGAATGTGGAGGCACAAAAAAATTATTCTTTTCAAAAATGCTTTGTTATGAAAAACTGAAACAAAAAAAACTAAAAAGTAGTCATATTTTGTATTGTCACGTCCGTAACAACCTGCTCCATAGAAATAGCACACAATCTAACCAGATCAGATCAACGATGTAAATAACAAAAAATAAAAACGGTCCCAAAACAGCTATTTTTTTGCAAATTTTCCATTTTAATCCATTTTTCCAGTAACAAAGCAAGGGTTAACAGCCAAACAAAACTCAATATTTATTGCCCTGATTCTGTAGTTTGCAGAAACACCCCATATGTGGTCGTAAACTGCTGTATGGCTAAACGGCAGGGCATAGAAGGAAGGGAATGCCATATGGTTTTTGGAAGGCAGATTTTGCTGGACTGGTTTTTTGACACTATATCCCATTTGAAGCCCATCTGATGCACCCCTACAGTAGAAACTCCAAAAAAGTGACCCCATTTTGGAAACGTCGGGATGAGTTGGCAGTTTTGTTTGTACTATTTTAGGGTAAATATGATTTTTGGTTGCTCTATATTACACATTTTTTTGAGGCAAGCTAACAAAAAATAGAAATTTTTAAATTTCATCTCCATTTGCCAATAACTCTTGTGGAACACCTAAAGGGTTAACAAAGTTTGTAAAATCGGTTTTGAATACCTTGAGGGGTGTAGTTTCTTATATGGAGTCACTTTTATGGAGTTTCTACTCTAGGGGTGCATCGGGGGGCTTCAAATGGGACATGGTGTCAAAAAACCAGTCCACCAAAATCCGCCTTCCAAAAAGCATATGGCGTTCCCTTCATTCTGTGCCCTGCCATATGGCCACACAGTAGTTTACGACCACATATGGGGTGTTTCTGCAAACTACAGAATCAGGGCAATAAATATTAAGTTTTGTTTGGTTGTTAACCCTTGTTTTGTTACTGGAAAAAATTGAAACATTTCCCAAAAAAAATATCGAAATTCTGAGGCCTCTTTCACACGGGCGTCATGTTTGACGCCCGGATAAGAGGCGGGTGCGTTGTGGAAATATGTGCGTTTTTTCCACGCGGGTGCAAACGTTTGTAATGCGTTTTGCATGCATGTGTAAAAAATCGCCATGTTTGGTACCCAGACCTGAAGCCGGAATTCATCACTGAAGTCCGGTTTCGGGTTGAGTATTGTGGAGATTTTATTATTTTCCCTTATAACATGGTTATAAGGGAAAATAATAGCATTCTTAATAAAGACGTCACATCACATGGTCCAATCACATGGTCCATCTTACCATGGTGACGTCATCACAGGTCCTTTAGTTGTTAGCTGATGCTGGAAAAGAGAAGACAGATCGCAACTACGCGATCAAGTGGCTAAGGTAAGTTAATTTTTATTATTTTTAACCCCTTCATCTTCATTTTACTAAGCATTCTTTATTAAGAATGCTATTATTTTCCCTTATAACCATGTTATAAGGGAAAATAATAAAGATCTGGTCTCGTTGCTAAGCAACCATGCGGGAAAATCGCACTGCATCCGCACTTGCTTGCGGATGCTTGCAATTTTTCCGCAGCCCTATTCACTTCTATGGGGCCTGCGTTGCGTGAAAAACGCACAATATAGAGCATGCTGCGATTTTCACGCAACGCAGAAGTGATGCGTGAAAATCACCGCTCATGTGCACAGCCCCATAGAAATTAATGGGTCCGGATTCAGTGCGGGTGCAATGCGTCCTCCTCACGCATTGCGCCCGCGCGGAAAACTCGCCCGTGTGAAAGGGGCCTGAAATTTTATCTCCATTTGCCATTAACTGTTGTGGGAAAACCTAAAGGGTTAATGACGTTTGTAAAATCAGTTTTGAATACCTTGAGGGGGTGTAGTTTCTAGAATGGGGTCATTTTTGGGTGGTTTCTATTATGTAAGCCTCACAAAATGACTTCAGACCTGAACTGGTCCCTAAAAAGTGGGTTTTTGAAAATTTCTGAAAAATTTCAAGATTTGCTTCTAAACTTCTAAGCCTTATAATATCCCCAAAAAATGAAATGGTAGACATATAGGGAATGTAAATCAATAACTTTTTTTGGCGGATAAATTGAAACGTGGAAAATTGCTAATGTTTCCGAATTTTTGGTAAATTTAGTTTTTTTTTAAATAAAAATAAAATTTTTCAACTCCATTTACCACTGTCATGAAGTACAATATCTGACAAAAAACAATCTCAGAATGGCCTGGATAAGTAAAATCATTTTAAAGTTATCACCACATAAAGTGACACTGGTCAGATTTGCAAAAAATGGCCGGGTCCTTAAGGTGAAATAAGGCTGAGTACGCAAAAGCTTTTAAAAGACTGAAAGATTTGATATTAGTAAGATCTACAGTACGTCATCAGAAAGCAGTGTGTTTTGCAGACATTATAAAAAGGGGCCTATTCACTAGAGTGCGTCTGCAAGTGAGATCTACAGTACGCCATCAGAAAGCAGTGTGTTTAGCAGACATTATAAAAAGGATCTTATTCACTAGAGTGTGCCTGCTAGTAAGATATACACCGTGCCATCAGATACATTTTTTTTATGGGGAAATTAACCAAATTTGTGCCACATCTGGGTGTGCGTTCAATCTGCAACCGTTATATTCATTACTCCAGCAGAGAATTATTTATATTTTGGGCAAATTTAACTAGTTTTGGGCACATCTGTGTGTGCGTTTAGGCCGAAACCATATATACAGTATTTCAGCAGAGAATACATTTTATTTGGGGCAAATTTAACTCATTTTAGGCACATCTGTGTGTGCGTTTAGGCCACAACCATATATAAAGTATTCCAGCAGAGAATTATTTGTATTTGGGACAAATTTAACTGTTTTGTGCCAAATATACTGTCCATATAGTGTGGATTTCTGTGACAAATACTCTACCACACTTGAAAAGAGTGTCTGTTGCGCCAATCTAAATAATCTGTGCATAATCTAGTGTCCATATTCTGTTCATTACTGGGGCATATACTGACTCAAATTTAAAATCTGTGTGCCTTGCGACAATCTTATTAATCTGGTCCAAATCTAGTGTACATAGCACGTGGCTCTCTGTTTCAAATACAGTACCACATGTGAAAACAGTGTATTTTGGGGAAAAGTTAAATATTTGTGCCACATCTACTGTGCATTTCATACATATCACTAACATGTACTGTACTTCATCTGCAGACGGTGTATGGTAGTCTGTGACATTATGAGAGCTACATCCCCTGTGTAAAGTGTGCGCATCCAAAATACCTGTTTTAATTTATTGGCACGTACACGTACATATCCTTCGATACCATACGCGTGACGTACTTTTAAGCATTGTGACACAGTGAGAGGTTTTGTGGTAAAAAACAGGTATTTTCCTCTCAGCCTGTGCTGCTGGGTTGATTGCAGCCAGGTGAGGGCAAATACTGGACCGGATTTTAGGTGCCGGTCCGGGTTTTTTGGGTGTTTATCTAGCTGCACTTAAGACAGCTAGCTTCATGCAAGTGGGTCTCTCTGTGTTTGGGATCTGAGCCCTGTGCTGGGCTGAAAAGCTGAGACCTGTGTGTCAGAAGAGCAGGCCATTTAAAGACGGTCAGTGGACTTTTTGTGTTGCTGAGCATTCAGCCAGGTGTGAACTGACACCTAGGATTTCAAGTGATTTACCTGGAAGCTGCCGGCGTTACTGTGGAGCTCTCAGGGCCTGGAAGCAAGAGCTTGCAAAGAGGCGTGCAGTCTGCCTGGAAGCCTGAGGTTGGACTTTCCTGCGGCTGGGCTGACAGCCGGGTGTGAACACGCACCTAAACCACACAGGTGAATTTGATTCAGTCTTGGACTTTTGTTTTGCCTCAAGTTTTTGCTGTGTGTGTGAAGTAACACTAAGTGACTGTTTTGAGTTTTGTTTGTGCAAGTGTGAAATAAAACACTGTTTGCTGCACTACCTGGACTCTCTTTGCCTCTATACTGCACCCGCACCGCTGTCTACCAGAGCAACTCCCCACATTTGGTGTCGGATGCGGGCAATTGCAGTGAGGCTGGCGTGAAGCCAAAACTTTTCGTAGCATTATTTTTTTTGGGCACTGTTGTATGTCCTGGATTAAGCCTGCCAAGCTGCAACCACCAACACAGGACAAGATGGAGGAGATGATAAAGCAGCTTGTCCAGGCCAACTTAAAGCAACAGCAGGCCATGGATGTCCAACAGCAGGCCATCGCACAACAGCAAAAGAGACATGAGGAAGCCTTACTTGTCCAACAGCAGGCCATCGCACAGCAGCAAGAGACGAACAGACAACTGCTAGAGGCTAATCAGCGACAGCAGGACACGAACCAGCGGCTGCTGCAACACGTAATGGTGCTAGAAAAGTCAGGGATGCCTCAGGGAGTGCACGATGCCCGGAAAGCAGTCCGCACCGCCGTTCCCAAGATGACACCGACAGATGATGTTGAAACCTACTTGGCGATGTTCGAAAAGGTGGCCGTGAGAGAGAGACTACCCCGAGACCAGTGGGCGGAGGTCATCGCTCCGTTTCTGGCGTCAGGACCCCAACAGGTATACTTTGATTTACCGGACGACCAAGCGGCAGACTACTCTGTGGTCAAGGGTGAGATCCTGGCGAGACTGGGGGTGAATGTGTTGGTCAGGGCCCAGCGGGTACATCAGTGGGAGTTTAACCCAGCTGAGCCAGCACGACCCCAGTATTACAATTTGCTAAAACTCTTACAAAAATGGCTGCCGCCTGACGTACTTAGTCCCACTGCTATGCTGGACCGTATTGTAGCTGACAAATTCTGGAGGGCATTGCCACTACCCCTCCAGCGCTGGGTTGGCCAGACATCTCCTACTAGTGCCCTGGAGATGGTGGACCTGGTCGAACGTTATGGGGCTACTGAGGAACTTTAGGGGGACTCTGGGGAAGGGAGTAATAAAACCCAGAAAATCCCCTCCCCAGACCCTGCGGCCTGAGCTGAGAAAGACCGCACGGGATGTGCCCTTTGGGGATCGGGACTCTATAATATGCTGGCGGTGCCAGGAGCCTGGCCATGTACGGGCCAACTGTCCCCTCCTGGGTGAGCCCATGTATGTGAACTTTGGGTATCGACAGTCATTGTATGCCAGAAGGGTCGATGTGTCAGAGGTTATCCATAATGAACACTTGTGTCGGGTGGAGGTGGGAGACACTCCAGTGGCAGCTCTGCTGGATTCGGGAGTCAGGTGACCCTGGTGAGGGCTTCCCTGGTGCGACCCACAGAGTTTACAGGCCGGAGAGTCGGGGTTTTCAGCATTCATGGAGATTTAAAAGAATACCCCACTGCTCTGTTGTCTGTAAACACGTGTGCCGGCAGGCAGGTCCATGAGGTGGCTGTAACCACGAGTATGCCCTATGATGTGATAATAGGAAAAGACTTTCCATTGTTCCCAGCCCTGTGGCCGGCCATTGTACGTACAGTTCCTAGACAGGTAGGAAAACTCCCAGTAGTGAGGCCTAGCCCAGCTGAGGTGTTAGAACCCCAGAAACCCAAGGCAGAGGGACCCACAGTAGGTCCGGTGGGTGAGGGGAAGACAGTCCCCCTTAGTAGGATAGGTAGAAAACATAGGAAGGTGGCTCAGCCAGGCCAAAGCCGGACCTGCAATCGAGTGTCTGGAGTCCGTAGCCAAAGGGACCCGGTTTTGGTTGTTGGGCCACCTGTGAACAGTAAGGACAGCGCTAGGGGACCTATAATATAGCACAGAAAGTTGGAGACCCAAATTACAAGGTACACCAGCCAGGACTGCAAAAGCCGGAGCCGGTCTACCATGTAAATTTACGGAAACCTTGGAAGGTTAGAGAGACTTGTATTGAGAACAACCCGCGGCCGGTTTATCTAGGGAAAGAGATTCCGGTCCCTCTGTCTGCTAACAGGAAGCGGCTGCCACAGATAAAATTACTGGCAGCCTTTCCACTGAACAGACTCAGAGAGCCAAGGAGTTTGTTAGTCGGAACACAGAGGTGTTCTGTGATTTCCCTGAATGCCCTTCCATAACTCACCGTGATATTGTCACTGAGCCCCAGGCAAAAGTCTGGTTAAAGCCGTACCAGGTGCCCGTGGCTCGGCGACAAGCCATCTCTGAAAGAGTGATGTGGGGTTGGCCGCAGCCTGTCCCCATCTGGACAAAGAAGGAAAGTCCTGGGTCACCAGAGGGTTCGGGTGACTTCAGAACTTTAGATTTTCAGTGGAACACAGAGCAGGGCAGTTACAGGGAAATGCGAGTGCCCGGTTCTGGGTATACTGTCTGGCGTGTGTTCACCCCTCAGGGTTGAACAAAGGGGGGTATGTGACACAGTGAGAGGTTTTGTGGTAAAAAACAGGTATTTTCCTCTCAGCCTGTGCTGCTGGGTTGATTGCAGCCAGGTGAGGGCAAATACTGGACCGGATTTTAGGTGCCGGTCCGGGTTTTTGGGTGTTTACCTAGCTGCACTTAAGACAGCTAGCTTCATGCAAGTGGGTCTCTCTGTGTTTGGGATCTGAGCCCTGTGCTGGGCTGAAAAGCTGAGACCTGTGTGTCAGAAGAGCAGGCCATTTAAAGACGGTCAGTGGACTTTTTGTGTTGCTGAGCATTCAGCCAGGTGTGAACTGACACCTAGGATTTCAAGTGATTTACCTGGAAGCTGCCGGCGTTACTGTGGAGCTCTCAGGGCCTGGAAGCAAGAGCTTGCAAAGAGGCGTGCAGTCTGCCTGGAAGCCTGAGGTTGGACTTTCCTGCGGCTGGGCTGACAGCCGGGTGTGAACACGCACCTAAACCACACAGGTGAATTTGATTCAGTCTTGGACTTTTGTTTTGCCTCAAGTTTTTGCTGTGTGTGTGAAGTAACACTAAGTGACTGTTTTGAGTTTTGTTTGTGCAAGTGTGAAATAAAACACTGTTTGCTGCACTACCTGGACTCTCTTTGCCTCTATACTGCACCCGCACCGCTGTCTACCAGAGCAACTCCCCACAGCATATATAACATTTAATATTAAGATGGTAGCAAGTAGGAAGTGGCCATGATGCTGATGGTGCATTCAGAGTCTGTGGCCCTGGATTCAATGAAACAGAGTAAAATAATGTAGCTGAAGGCCTCCAGGTGAGCTAACCCTCTAAAACTGTGAAGGTGATGGTGAACCTTTTAGAGACTGATTGCCCAAACTGCAACCACAAACACACTTATTTATCGCAAAGTGCCCACACGATCATTTACCCTGAATACTACAGTCCAATATAGTATATCTCCCATGTTCCTTATTATTTAGCTATAATAGCCTGCCTACAGTCAATGTGCTGCCTGTGCCATTCATGGCGTACCCGAAGCTGATGAATGGCAGGAAAAGTGTAAGGCATATTAGTGCACCATAGACTTTTTCAAGGGTAAAGGTGCCCACAGAGAGGGCTCTGAGTGTCACCTCTGGCACCTGTGCAAGAGTTTTGCTGACCCTATAAAACATTATGAGTGAGTGCCTAAAGCCTAAAAAGCATGTTGGCATGATGGAGGAGGAGGAGGAGGAGGAGGAGAAGGACGAGAAAAGGAAGATTGAACTATATAACCTTTTTGGTGGTGGCAGAGGTGTATGTGAATACAGTGTATTCAGTACATTACAAACAACACATTTAAAGTGCCTTTATGTTCAGCCGCTTTTATCTGGTGGAGTAGAGAAATCAGGGGCAATCCAGGCCCGCTTCATTTTTATAATAATCAAACTGTCAGAATTTTAAGTTGACAGGCGCATGCGCTTATCTGTTATTATGGCCCCAGCAGCACTAAATACAAAAATGCTGGCGGCAGGACAGGCCAGCACCTATGAGGCGTAAAGAAGACAAACTCAGGGGGGTCTGGCTATCACCCTGTGTATGGTGTTTGACTTTTTTTTGTTATGGTTTGAGTTAGAGTTTATGACTAGTCTGTAAGATATGTTATTATTGTTATTTATTGGTTTGAGTTAGAGTTTATGACTAGTCTGTAAGATATGTTATTATTGTTATTTATTTTGTTATTTAGGAGTTATTCAATAGGCCATGCCATTGTTTTACCACCACTATTGTATGTTATGTTTGCATTTTATAGTAATGTGTAAGTTTTGGATGAGGTTTTAGTGAATACAGTGTAGAGGCCAGCCCCTCAAGGCATAGAGTGCAAGTTTGTGCCACGTGTTCAGCTTGGGCCCCCAATAGTTGTAAGGCACAGAGGGATAACTGAGGACACTGACACGGTCTGCTACGTACTCCTTCACCATCTTCCAAAATGTTTCCCTCCTTGTGACACTAGGTCGCGCATCAGGCTGAGGGTGCTCATGAAACTGTCTTGTAGAGTGTTGTCCTTCCTCTGTTGGAACTGCAGTGTGCCCCCCTCATCTCCCCGCCTGGGTTGCCTAAGGAACTATGTACTCTTCCTTGCCTAAAGCAATTTTTAATCAAGGACATTCTGTTATTGCATCGTTTTGTTCGTCCTCTCCACCACAGGAATGAGAGATGAGAAGTTCTCTTTGTGGGGGGGGGGTTCGATAAGGGTGAACAACAACTAGTAATCCGTGTTGTCTAACATGCTTATAACGCACGGGTCACGAGAAAGGCAGCCTACCATGAAGTCAGCCATGTGTGCCAGATTCCTAACAGGCAAGACTTCGCTGTCATCAGGAGGATGACTCTCATTCTCCTTATCCTCTTCCTCCTCTCCTGCCCATCTATGCAGAACAGATGGAATAAACCTGCTACAGAACAGATGGAATAAACCTGCTATTGTTACTACCCTCTGTAGTGTAGGCAACTGTCTCTTGCTCCTCCTCCTCATCATCATCATCCAATTCACACTGAGAAGCCGAACTGATGGTGTTCTGGCTATCACCCTGTATAATGTCTTCCCCCTAGTTACACCACTTCCACATGTGAAGCATCCGCCCTCATCGTTACCAGCCAGCGTTTCACTAGACACAGAAGTGGCATGGTTAGGCATATAATAGCGGCATCGCCACTCACCATCTGTGTTTACCCCTCAAAGTTGTGTAAAACCTCACAGAGGTCAGACATACAAGAACATGTTGCAGCTGGTATTCCACTACTGCCCTCTGCTGCTCACAAAGCCTGGACAACATATAGAATGTGGAGTTCCAGCATGTGCTCACTTCGCACAATAGTCTTTTAGCTGGCAAATGCAAGCCCTGCAGCAGCGTTGCCAAACTGACGGCAGCTGTAGATGACTTTCGGAAATGGGCACACACACGGCGCACCTTTACCAGTAACTCAGGCAAAATAGGGTAGGTTGGGAGAAAATTGAGAGCATGTGGCCTAGGCATGGTATGGCCGGATCCTGGACATTAAGGTGGGATCCACATGGCTATATCAGCATTTGTCCCATGTACAATTTTCCCTTCTTCACTGGGCAGAGGTTGTTTTCTGCCCCTGTGATGGCCCTGATTCGCTGAGGGCCTGTTATGTTCCAGGGTTTGATTTTTTTATTGTTATGGTTATGGAGTTTCTGACTAGGCTGTAAAAAAATAAAAAAATAGGTTATGGTTATTTGGTTATTTATGAGTTCTTAAAAAGTTCATGCCATTGGTTTACCTCCACTCTTGTGTGTTAGGTTTTTAGTTATATTAATGTATAAGTTTGGGAGGTTTATTGTGCATGGCACATATATGCTGTATGATTGCCATGTGTGTGAGCTTGCTGAGCTACAAAGCTGCCAACAAGTTATGGCCATTATCAGACACAACCAACCTGGTCCCTTATACCCTGCCACAGCTCTGCGGCGGTGTGCTGTTTGTCACCCAAATTTCAGCAAAGTCTGTTGCCGCTTTCCCATGAGAATTCAGAGTTTGCAGTGGAGGAGGAGACGGAGGAGAAGAAGGGAAGTTGCAGCCACTAACGTAGGTGGTGGCAGAAGTAGTGCATGGATGGAAGTAGGGCATGCAATCCTTGGTGTCGGTGGCACCTGTGCCATGCCAGAGTACGACTCGCTACCGGCCTCCACAAGGTTCACCCAGTGTGCCGTCACGGAAATGTAGCATCCCTGGCCAAAAGCACTTGTCCCTGTGTCCGTCATTAAGTGGACTATCCCAATAATTTTGTTGTTCAGGACACGGATGATGTTACGGGACACAATTCCTGGTGTAATGCGGGGATGGCACACCGAGAAAAATAGTGGCGGCTGGGGACTGAGTAACGAAGGCCGGCCGCCGCCATGAGGCTGAGGAAAGCCTCAGTGTCCACAGGCCTAAATGGCAACATTTCCATGGCTCCAAATTTTGAAAGCTGTGCATTTAGTGCTATGACCTGTGTGTGGGTGGCGGGGTATTAGCGCTTACGTTCAAAGGCCTGGGGACATCTGTACGCTGTGCTTAGACACAGAAGTGGGTGTGCTAGCTGATGGTGCTTCCAAAGGCCCAGCTGCAGGATGGCAGTCATCCAGGCCTACGTCTAGGACAGAGGATTGGCCAGCACGTAAGACAGGGAGGAAGAGGAGGCAGTGGTGTGACCCACAGACACTGATTGTAGACCCAGGGGTTCGGCCCACCTATTTGGGTGCTGTGATGCCATGTGGCGGATCATGCTGGTGGTGTTGAGGTTGCTAGTGTTCCCACCCCTACTCATTTAGCCTCCAGTGTACAGTCTTCCCCCATTATGTTCCTGTGTTTGAGGTTTTATTGTCATGGTTTGAGTTAGTTTATTAATAGGATGTAAAATATGTTATGGTTATTGTTATTTATGAAATGTTGAGTTCTTAGTTTGGTATGGCACAGTTTTCGTCCTCACTTTCCTTAAAAAAGTCCCAGACTGCGGGACACCTACTCCTTGGCAAGGCAGATTTGCGCAAGGGGTAACATTTGCGGGCCTGTTTGTTGTGGCCCGCCGTCTCCTTTTCGCCACTCCACAGCCCCTTCCAGCCTGTTGGGTTGCTGTGGATCCCTCCCCCTCTGTCCTGCTGTCCTCGCTTGGCTTTCCATCTTCCCAGGTTGCGTCAGTGATGTGATAGTCCCCCATCTCCAAATCCACTTCCTCACTCTGGTCATCCTCCTGACTTGTGTTGACCTAACAAGACCCTACTTATTGACAACTGTGTCTCATCCACCAAGTAAAACACTAATTGCCATTCCCCCTTTCATCTTCTTCTAACTTTGGAGGCTGAAGAGTTTGGGGATCAATGTATAAGGTATCCGCATGTCACTCTTCAGGGAGGGTCAGCTAAACTGCAGGCCCTCACCTACAATTTTTTGGGGGTCAGCTCACATGGTATATTCTTTTCTATATTTAGACTTGGAAGGAAACATAATTTGCTTTCCTTCGGTGGTGAATCTTTCACGCGTGTGTTTTTTGCAGGATTCGGGTTTTTATATAGTTGCATTTAAAATGATTTTTATTGAGATTTTCAATTGTAACAAACATGAAATTTAGAAAAGAAATAATTAATAACAATGTAGTTGAATCAATAACAGTTTAGCTGAGTCCTGAAGTCTTTATATAGTTGCAATGGGGTAAATGTCCTGTTCTCACAACATGTACCCCCGGGGTCTATATGCAGTTCAACAGGCAGATATTACAATTCTACTAGTTAATAAGTTGAGACTTGTATCTGTATCTGTGGCTTTATTAACCGGCAGTAAATAAGGTAAACTGTATGAAAAAGAACATACAAAGGACTGAATGTACAGCATACATGTACACAAAGCTTATAAGAAAACATTAATTAATCCCTGACCGACGATGCTTGAGTAAAGAGACACATAATGTGCAGCTGCTCCTTCCATGAGGTGAAGGAAAATGGCAGCAGGCCCCTGTCTCTTTCCCATAAAGCACTGCGAGCAGGAATTTGTGTAACCTTATTAATATTCATGGCTATAACAAGCAGGAGTGTGCTTACAGGGAAAGGTCACTAGGTGGCACTGTAGGCACACATATGAATACACATAAACAGAAAACTATGCAATGGCTTCTGAAGAGAAGACAGTACACTCCCCTCTTGAGATCAGCCGATGTCACTATTAGAGTCCTCAACAGATAACAGTAGGACTAGCTCGGAAGTGGGTCTGATAAACAGTTTGGTCTCATTTTGTTTGAAAATCTTGACCTCAACTTTACGGACACATTCGTCTTCACTTGGGAATACTTTAGTAATGAGACCCAAAGGCCAGTAATTTCTTTGAACCTGAAAGTCTTTAACAAGAACAATGTCATCCGGTTTCAGGTTGGGCTTAACTGTGTGCCATTTGGTTCTTGTCTGTAAAGTAGGAAGACATTGCTTCTTCCACCTATCCCAGAAAGTATTGGCAAGAACTTGCACTTGTCTCCACTGACGTTTGTAGAGGTCTTTGGTGCCAAACTCTCAGGAAGGAGCAGTCACTGTACCAGTTTTCTGGGTAAGTAGTGAGGCAGGCGGAAGCAGTATTGGATCTCTTGGGTCATTTGATATCAGAGTCAAGGGTCTGGCATTGATAATGGCTGAGACTTCAGCCATTAAGGTTGTAAGGCACTCATGAGATACTCTTGCACTGCCGACTTGTAGAAAGATAGAGTTTAAGATTCTGCGGTCTATGCCAATCATTCTTTCCCAAGCTCCTCCCTTGTGAAAAGAATGAGGGAAATTGAAAATCCAAGTGCATCCTTGCTCACTAAGGAACCTTTTTACACGGTTACTATCCAGCTTGGAAAGAATCTTTAGTTCATTAGCGGCTCCAACAAAGTTTGTGCCTCTGTCAGAGCGGATTTGTTTTACAGGACCTCTGATTGCAATAAAGCGTCTGAGGGCATTTATGAAGCTAGACGTATCCATAGATTCAATAACTTCAATGTGGACAGCTCGAATGGACATACAGGTGAAAATGACTGCCCATCGCCTGGAGCTAGCTTGGCTTCCTCTAGTTTGACGTGTGACAACGGACCAGGGACCAAACACGTCCAGACCAACATTAGTAAATGGAGGATCCATGCTAACCCTGTCAGATGGGAGATTGGCCATTTTTTCTGTTTATAAACTCCCACGTAGCTTGTGGCAAGTGATACATTTAAAGATACAGCTGTTAACACACTTTTTTGCTCCAACAATCCACAGCCCAGCAGCTCGTAATGCCCCTTCGGTAAATAGTCGGCCCTGGTGTTTTATCTTATTGTGGTAATGCTCTACAAGCATGGAAGCTAAATGATGATGACCAGGTATAATGATAGGGTTTTTTCTTTGAACTCTAATTTGGCTTCTTTAAGCCTCCCTCCCACTTTAAGCAGGCCATTATCATCAAGGACTGGATCAAGCTTCACTAACACACTGTCCTTAGACGCGGGTTTTTTGTTGTTGATGCAATCAAGTTCCCTAGCGAATGTCTCCCGTTGCATGGAACAAATTATTAGATGTTTCGATTGTTCTAGCTCACTTACTGTGTATCCATTCTTACAATGGTGCCAGCTTTTGCAGTTACTTTCCATAACAGATGGGCTATGCTTGTGACTTCCAGGTGGAAAACCTGATGAAACAGTGGCTACCAAGCTGATTGTGTGAATTTACTGTAAGTAGTTCAGATATCTGAGGGCGGATTTCTTTATCAGAATCTGCATCTAATATGGGTCACAGTCAGAAGAATGTTCTGGGTTGTATAGAAAAGTGTGACCTGTGAACCAGACTGTGTCCTTAAGATGACTGGCAGCAACTGACCTGGTTGCTAAGTCTGCTGGATTATGGTCAGTAGGTACAAAGTGCCATTGTTTTGGGGAAGTGGACCTCCTGATTCTTAACACTCTGTTGTTAACGTAGACATAAAAACGCCTAGTTTGGTTGTACATGTAGCCCAGGACCACTTTACTGTCTGTATAAAACTCGGTGTCTTGAATCTCAAGGTGAAATGTGTCTGATTTTAGATCCCAGAGGAGACCAAGACTACGTTGTATAGGAATTGAGTCAGTCCCTAAGTCTAAGCTCTGTAGGTCATTGCTTACTGCTGCTGCTTACTATTGGAGGCTATTTTGTGGAGTCTCATGTTTGAGCATGCAAGCATTTCTTGAGCTCTCTTAAGAAGACTTATTGCATCCTCATCAGTGGGTAGTGATTTTAAACAGTCATCTACATAAAAGTCTCTTTCTATGAATTGTCTGACGTCTGACCCATATTCTATTTCACCTTCCTGGGCAGAGTGTCTAAGACCATAAATTGCAACTGCAGGAGAGGGACTGTTACCAAGATATGTACCTGCATACGGTACTTCGTGATATCTTTTGTGGGGTCATTGTCAATAAACCAAAGAAATCTTAAAAAGTTTCTGTGTTCCTCTTTAACGAGAAAACAATGAAACATCTGCTGGATGTCCGCCATGAACGCAACAGAGTCTTTACGAAAACAAAGCTGTACTCCTAGGAGTCTTTTGTTAAGATCTGGACCTGAGAGCAGGACATCATTTAAGGAGACGCCTTCATATTTGGCGCTAGAGTCAAACACTACTCTAATTTGGCCTGGTTTCTTTGGGTGGTAAACCCCGAATATGGGTAAATACCAACATTCCTCTGAGTTTTTAAGGGTGGGAGCTACCTCAGCATGACCGTTCTCAAATATTTTCCTCATGAAAGTAAAGAAGTGGTCTCTCATTTCTGGCTTCTTGTGGAAGTTACGTCTTAGAGAGACAAAACACCTGTAGACTTGCTCTCTGTTGTTAGGCAAAGGAAAATGGCAGCAGGCCCATGTCTCTTTCCCATAAAGCACTGCGAGCAGGAATTTGTGTGACCTAATTAATATTCATCATGGCTATAATAAGCAGGAGTGTGCTTACAGCGAATGGTCACTAGGTGGCGCTGTAGGCACACATATGAATACACATAAACAGAAAACTATGCAATGGCTTCTAAAGAGAAGACAGTACAGTAAATATTTCAAACTTTTTTCTTACCCAGTGCTGAACGACATTCCCTGCGCTCAATCTGCAGAGTAATGTTAGCGTATGCAAAATATAGCTGTGAAATGCAATGTAATTTTTTTGTAGCCGATGCTGACCGCCATTCACTGCGCTAACTCTGCTATGTGACTTTAATGTTATCTCTAACCCCAAAAAAATTAAATTGAAATTGGTCATTCTTTCTTGGTAGCCTGTGCTGACCGGGTCACTTAACTTCTTAGATGGTCATATTAGCAGGCCCTTGCTCCGAATGTTTTGAAGGGACACTAGCTGGCCATCAAGGATAATTTTTCAAGGGTGTGTGTATGATGCCCTCCTTTATGTGTAAGAAATGGTGTATTGGAGTGCCAGTTCTTTGTAATATTTGGCAGCCCTTTCACTTAGTGCATAGGCGTAGGAGTCCTACTACCTGAACTATTGTACCACAATGTGAATGAGGCCCTCCTTTATGTGAAATACAGGCTGCATCGGAGTGCCTCTTCCTTGTAATTTTTGGCAGCACTTGCACTGTATATACAATTGAATATACTGGAAAGAATGTTTCTAGTAAAAAAAAAATTTTTTTTTTTTTTTTTTGGGGGCGTATTTTTGTCAGTCTGTAAAAGTGGCGTACAACTTGGACAACATGGTTCCCAGCAGCAACCTGGGAGTCCAAGATACATCCAGACATCATCCCCACGCTGTTCCTGATCCATTTTGGTGTTGTTTCTGTCACTTTCAGACCTTTTCCAATAGACCAGACACCCTCCCCCTTTCAGAGCATGGGGTGCCTGATTGTCTCCCATTGACTTCCATTATACTTGGGTGCTCGGCCGAGCGCACGAATATCAGAATGTGTTCGGACCGAGTACCCGAACACTTTGGTGCTCGCTCATCACTATAAACCACCTCCCCAACAGAGAAAGGAAAAAGTAAGTCTGTCGACGGCCACCCTATAATGGTCCTGCGAGATGGGCTTGCAGTCTCTGCAGGGCCCAGAACCCAGACAGGAGAGAGAGTTGTGCTGTGTGTGGCACTCCTCATCCATACCACACGAGAGGATTGTATTCTGTGTTGCCTGGACCACTGTCTGTCCCCACAGACAGCCATGTTTTTGTCATTTGGATGACACAAGTTAGGGGGGAAAGTTAGACCAGGATTAGGAAACAGGCAATTTAGTACCTCCAGTATTGGCTGTGCTTTAAAACATTTAGCAGATTCCAGTCCGGCCCCAATGATATCCATTACTCTGGGTGATAAAGAAGTAGTGCCGTTTTTGATTGATACTGGAGCAGCCAAGACAATTGTGCACAGCAAATGTGGCCTCCCCTGACTTAATTTCCAAGAACACCACCAGTCCTTGGGTAAAAGTGGATGGGAACGTAGTACACTCCCCTTTCAACAGAACCCATCCGTGTTAGATTTGTCCTTACCCAAGAAGTTATTGCCCGGTTGCCGGTCAGTGATAACGCCCCCTGTTGCCTCCTGGGTGCAGAATTGCTTGCAAAAGTATGTGCCAGCATCTCATACTAGGAGGACCGCGCTGTGAAGCTCACAGGTGCCCTCAATGACCAGGAATTTTGTTTGTTGGCTGTTAGTGATAAAACTACCTAGTCCATGTTTGTCGGTACTGACAAAAGATGAGAAGGAAGCCCTGCTTACGGGACCCACGGTTGTTGGCAAGCTTCCAGTTGGAGGTTCCACCGAGTTCCTCCTGTGGAAGTAGAAATGAAACCTGGAGCCCCACTTCCCTGGAAGATGAAGTACTGTATCTGTATCTATTGAGTGTGGCACAGTCAGATGCCATATCTCAAACAGTCCGAGACTTTTTGAAAAAGGGGTTATCAAGGAGATTGTAATCCCTTCTGTCACTCTTTTGTACTCTGTAAAAATAAAAAGTGAGAAGGGCAAACCCAACCAGCACCAGATGGTACATGACCTACGTGCTATCAATGAAGCCACAGTTTTAACACCCCCATTGTGCCCAATCCACACACCTTGTTGGCTCAGGCTCCCACTAACCCTACTCACTCCATTGTGATACATTTGACAAATGTTTTGTTTTCAGCACCACTCTATCCAGACGGTTGGTATTTGTTTGCCTTCCTACTTGAGGGCAAACAGTATACCTGGGTGGTGCTGCTGCAGGGAGCCTAGAACTCACCTAGTGTGTATCCTGCAGCCATGTCACTCCTGTCCTCTTTTAGCTGATCATGGCTGCAAGTGAAAGAAAAAAACTTCAGTTTTGTTGCATTACTGTTTCCTTTCTGGCGTGAAACATCTCATCCCTGAATGTAAGAAGGCTGTGGAAAACATATCTTTGCCCAGAAACATAAATGCACTGGGGAAATAATTTTTAGGCCCTGTTCCTTATTGCAGATCTTGGATACGCAAGTTTCATGCAGCCTCTTTATGATTGTTTGTCTTTTAGTCCCTCCCACCTTACAGATGAAGTGGTAGATGCCTTTTATGCCCTAAAGCTGGCAATATTGTGCTCTCCCTGCACTGGGCCTATTAGAATATTGCATTTAGATTGTATTGTATAGAAGTAAGCAGCCATGCCTCAGCTGTCCTCACTCAACTGCATGGCCAGTGACAACGCCCTTTGGCATATTATTCAGCTAGACTTGAACCTATGGCCAGAGATGCCCCTTACTGCATCAGAGCTGTAGCAGTTGTACAAGCCATGCTTGATGAAAGCTCTGAAATAGTCCTGAACCAAAAAAATGAAAGTACTTGATCTTCATGAAAGTACTACCCAAAAACCTTTTTGTTGCCCACAGAGTTAGATGTGAAAACTTACAAAGTGTGTGGTTTAAAAAAAAACGTATGTGCCGGAAGAAGGCCACAGTCTGGTTAGGACTGGACCTCGGTATATCTCTGTTTGCTGATTTTAATGTTCATATTCATCCTGACAAGGATGAGCGAATTGGTTCTAACATAGTTTTATAGGACTGAGAAAAGTCATCTGCCCATCCAGCTCTTAAAAGTTAACAACTGATCCCAATCATATATTTGTGTCAATATTTGTGTTGATTTTTTAACCTATTACTAACACATAGGATCATGTCATGGACTTTCATTCTAGATTGTATTACCTTTCTTGGCTTATCACAATTGACACTGTTACAGACGATCATGACATATCACAAACTTGTTTTATGTTTTATGTACTATCATGGATTCATCGTTTGACTATTTGTCCTAATTACTAATATGTGGGACCATTCTAGATAATATTATCTTTATAGAATTGTTTCTCTATCAAAGAATTCCAGCTTTTGAAATTTTTTCCATCAATCTATTGATGTGCCTGTCAGGGATATTATTGTGTTGATGTATGATCATCCACTTTATTTGATTCATGTAATGTGTTCTCATTGACAAAGGGTATTCATATGACGCCTGAAATGTCCAAAGATGTAATATATTGGATCCAGCAACCCTGTTGCCTCTGGAGCAAGGGGGGAGGGAAGAGTTAGGGCACTTAAACTTTTCTTCCAGACTTCCAGATCCAGAGGAGGAGGCTCATGACTGTTTGCAGACTGTTTCAGATAATGTCAATAGGGACAGCGGGATTTGGTAAATCAGCTATTAGTTAATCCAGATCATGTGTTCTTTGTGGATGGATCAAAGTATAGCCAGGATGGCAGGTACTGCACAGCTTGGGCAGTGGTGAATAAAAAAAAATGCATAGTCCACACCACCACACGTCTGCTCAAGAGGTGGAGCTAAAGACTCTGAAGACGGATTGCAGATATGCAGATGGGAAAACAGCCAACATTTACACTGATTTCAGGTATATCTTTTGGGATGGCCCATGACTATGGGCCCATTTGGAAAGCCAGAGACTTCCTGACCGCTTCAGGTAAACCCATTAAAAATGGAGAAGCAGTGAGGTCTCTGATAGAAGCCCTCATGTCCCTAACTTGAGTGGCCGAGAAAAATAAAATAAGAGAGCCACGGCAGATCAGGTGGCAAAAATGGCTGCCAAATTGCCTAGGCAGACCCCTGCCAAAAGTGGCCACAGCTCAGGTCCCTGAAATAACAACTCTTGTCGCATTGGAAGTTCTTAAGACCCTAAAGAACCAGGTGGGGAAGGAGGAAAGGAACTGGTGAGGGACTGGAAAAAGGGGGACTACAAATGAGGAAGGCCTAATACGGTTCCAAGGGAAACTCTGCCTTCCCAGGTCCCTCTACCTCACAATGGCACAGGCAACCCATGGAGTGACGCACCAGTCAGAAACTGATGTGTGTGATTTAGTACATAGTGCATGGTACGCCCCAGGGTTCAGCACTGTAGCAGTTAGATATGCTCAAGGATGTATGATTTGTACCCTGAACAACGTCGACAAGGTGGTTAAGGTACCCCAGAAACACGCGTCTCGCCCTTCATATCCGTTTTAATGTTTGCAGACTACCTTCAACTACCTAAGGTGTGCATATATGAGTATGTATTGATGTGTGATTACTTGTTTTCAGGATGGCCAAAAGCATACCCAAAGAAGCAAAGAATATTATGGCCAAATTTGTATGCAGGTATGAGGTACCTGGGACCATTGAGAATGACAGAGGTGTTCACTTCACAGGTGAAGTGACGCAGGATATAATGAAGGTTTTGGGTGTAGAACAGGCCTTACATGCTTCGAACCATCCACAAAGCAGCGGTAGGGTGGGAGACAAAGAAACTGAACGGGACACTAAAGTTAAAGATTCAAAGTGCCATGGCAGAGACTGTTAAGCCATGAACAGAGTGCCTGCTGGTAGCCATCTTTTTAGTAAGGTATACCCCTAACCATAAGACAGGCCATAGTCCCTATAACGTTCTTTTTGGGTCAGCCCCTAGGAGAGGATTTTATCTCCCACAACAGCTCCATATGCAACATGGTTGTCTGACAGATTATGTGATTAGTTTGTACAAGCATTTGACTAAAATACATTCTTGAGTTTTTGCTTCACTTCCAGATCTTGATAAAGTACCAGGAAACCACACACTTGTGTCTGGAGATTGGGTAATGTGTAAGGACACATTAGGAAATATCTAAAACATTTTGATGGTCCATTCCAAGTGTTATCGACCCCAATCACACTAGTGAAGCTCGAAGGAAAGCCTATTTCAAGAAAGTCTGGAGAATTGAAAGGATGTTTCTTATTTCCTGTGTGTGACTGTTGATTCTGACTCAAATAATATGGGAAAAACTAATCTCAAAACATGTCAAAAATATCCAGCTGATCAAGGGGGGCCCCTGGGCTGTCATCCATTAATACTGAGAATAGAATCCCCCCAACCAACAGACTTGGGAATGTATGTTTTGAGGAAAAATCCACCTGATAAATATAGGTCATGAGGACAGTTCCACCTTAAGGACATCACAGATAGGCCTGTCCCAAATCCTACACCCACTTCACTGCCAATACAAAAACCCAAACCCTTGTTACCAGGGAAAGTAGCTAGACCCCTCTTTACTGTAGAGGAGACGTTAGCAGTGGAAACAGGATTTTCTGAACGTAATTTTTGGTTGGAATGAATGAAGTACACGGCATCATAGGCATACACTAGGCTAGGTTGTCATGGAAGCTGGTGAAGAGGATTCAGAGCATTGGGACAGATGTGCTAGGTTGTAATAGGGAAAGAATGAGGTCCAAGGGGGGACTGATAGATATGTGGACATCATTCTTTGATTCAGCTAAGAAAGCTCCCATATACTCCAGCTCTCAGACAACACCTTATCTTCTCCTGAGCACGAAGGTTCCATCCTACCCAAGAGAACATGCCTTCTTGCTACGTCATATATGCTTTTCTTTTGTTAGTACAGGCTCCATTACAAGATGGCCACTATAGCTAGATATTTACATACCAGAGTTAGTAAAACAATGCACACTGCGCAGATGCCAAATGTTATCTCTTTTCTTATTTTCATATTCTAACCAATGTAACAATGCCACGAGCCTCAGGGGGGATGCCTCTCTGATGTTATATAAACTGCTTTACTTCCTGTAATAAATTAGAATTGTGTGTGTTACTCTTATTTTTTTCATGCACGTAAAAGCCTTGGCTTACCACTAATTTTGAGCAGTAGAGCAAACATAATCAGCCCGATTGAGGGTATCTTTAACAACAGTGAAGTGCGTATATATATATTTTTTGTACTGAAATAGGCCACTAAAGGCTTTACAACATATCACTTGCACCCCAATAACAAGAACAAATTGCTGGAATGACAGAGCTGTATAATGGCTATTTGGATCCCCAAATAATCTTTCCCTGCACTTGTAAATAGCTTTCCTAGCACTGTCCCTAGTGCCTTCTGACGTCTCACCTTATCCTTTCACTGCACTTATAAATCATTTTTTCAGTTTTCTTCTTTTCCACAATGAGTTTTTTTCTATTGCTGTTCCTAGCGCCTTCTCACGTCTGTCGCTGTACTCAGAACGCAGGAAAATGTCTGAATCCAAGATGGCCGCCGTATTTTTAGGGCTGTGACAGCACAGGGCTGGCTGCTGATTGGCTGCATGCATGGCATTATGGGTCATCCCGCCTTTCCAGAGTTCCTTGCCCCATGTCCTCACACGTGTAGCCGCCATTTTAGGAAAAATTGAGACTCGTTACCACGAAGTGCGAGGAAATTTGCATTAATTGTGAATCAAATTTTTACCGAAATTTGTAACGAATTTCATTTCGTCAGCTTCAATTCGCTCATCTCTAGCATTCAGCAAGCAGGAAAAACGTTTTTTATTTAAAACTTTAATTGTTCGGACATTTTAAAATGTGGCAAAACAATACCTAAGTAACTGCTCAGATGCCGTAGTCGCTATTGACCATAGCATCTAAGGGATTAAATCACAGTTGGGTTGCTGGCGTGGCTATATTTCACTATTACGTCAGGCCCTGTCAGGGGTGCAAGGAGATTAATTAATCCATTGCTAATTCCCATTTTGGCTCTATGCATACCTCAAGCTAACCAGCACTACTGAAGGTAGTACAATTAAACTGCGTAGTGAGATTCTCAATGAATTCCGTTTCCGTATGTCCGTATTTACGTTCCGCAAAAAAATAGAACATGTCCTATTATTGTCCGCATTACGGACAAGGATAGTACTGTTCTATTAGGGGCCAGCTGTTCTGTTATGCAAAATACAGAATGCACATGGATATCATCCACTACGTCACTGCTCATCGGTAACAGTGTTTTCAGGTTGAGGGGGCTTAGATTTTTTTGGTTTGATTTTCAACAGCTTATCTAAGAAAACTATAGCCCTGGGATAAATTAGTGTTTTGCCAGGATTCACATTTCCAAAGACATTGTAAGATCAGCTTGACGCAACCTAAAACAGACAAGTAACAGCTTTACTTCACATTGCCAGTGGAGTTCTGGCTGCTCTGAATACCTTGGCGGCTGCTACTACTGCATTGAAGATCCACGATGGTAAGCTGGTGTGCTCCTGCTGCAAAGGTTACGTCGACTTGCGTGATCAATTTGAGGCACGCTCACATATGTGAGCCAGCGTATTGAGCCACTGAAAACTTCACAGCAGGCGCAGGAATAATAGGAACAGGGCGCATGCGCAAGACTTCATCCTGGTGTCTGACATGATGAGATGTAGAACTTCTGTTAAACGTTAAGAGGCAGGGAAAAGGGGCACGGTGAGCTTGACTTCAAGAATGTAATTTGCATAGCGTGGGAAGGGGATCAAACATCTTTTTTTCATGCTTTTGATGCATCAGTCGAGAAGGACAAAAACAACTTAAGGTAATGGGCTATTTACCACCTTCCTGACCAAGCGAAAATAGTTTGCGAATCTGATGTGTCACTTTATGTGGTAATAACTTTGGAATGCTTCTACTTATCTAAGCCAATCTGAGATTATGTAAAAAGAAAACGTACCTGTCTGGGCTCCAGCAGCACGATCCTCAGCCTTGGCACGGCTGTGTCGGGAGAGACTGCAGAGCCACACCCACTGGTGACACGACCGTACCCTAGTACACACCCACTGGTGACACGACGTTACCGTAGTAACAGGATGCAATTCTCTCATGCAAATCAACTATGCAAAATTATAACATTTTTTACAAGTGAATAAAATTCTAAGCTATACACTGACATAAAGGCATCAAAAGATTTTCGAAATGTGATACCACTAAACCCCCACTAGATAGTGATATAACCAAACACCACAATCTCACCAGCACAGAACAACTTAAAGTTACCTATGATAAAATGCAAATGCTATATTTTTAGCAAACAGACCCATGACAAATACACCAGGAGAAGTCAGAATCTTCTGCTTGATAAAGACTCCAAGCGAGTCGAAATGTCACGTCTTTGAGGTGGAATAAAGGAAATTTTTTTTAAAGACATTGGAGTGCTGCGATCTTCTTCACTTCATCGATATATGCTGGGGGTCGGGAGGCCGGGACCCAACATCGCTTTGCACCGCCACTGAACGGACTATTGCTCTAAACAATCCTTGATGGTGCTGTCCCATCCTGTTTTGTTTGACAGAATCTTCTGTTTACCATACAGGCTATAATATGACAGAACACGGATTAATACAGGAAAGAGAAATGTTATCCCTTGACTCTGTTTCCCTATGACAATCAAAATATATGATATTAATATGATAAAATATCCAACTCTGCAATCAGACTATGGAATATAACTTTCCAAAGGTTTAGTCCTCTTTACAAATAATGACAGATTTTCCATTAGCAATATGCATCTTTGCTAAGAGAATAATAAACATTACGGAGGCGCTTAACACTATATATTCCCACAATATGAGGACTTTTGGTGATATACCAAGAGAAATATCTTATTAATATCACAAGCAATCAGCATAACATACAGTACCAAGTCAAGGATAGACAGAGTCTCAGATGGGACCAGTTCTCAGGAGTTTTCTAGTGGTCAAAATATAATTCAAGTTTCTTCTGGTATATCTTTCTTATGGTCAGATTCCTTTGTGGGTCATTTCTAGGGAGAGCCCTATTTCTTGAGATGATCATTTTATGAAGATTAGTGTTGAGCGCGAATATTCGAATAGCGAATTTTTTTAGCGAATATCAGCACTTCGCTAATTCGCGAATATTTCGAATATAGCGCTACAAATTCGCTATTTCGAATATTCGTTTTTTTTTTTTGTTATATTTTTTTCTTTCCCACTTGCCAAAAGTAGTTCTTACCTGTCCTGAGGATTCCTGGCTTCCTGGCTGCTCTAGTCAGTGCCAGTTGCCGCTTCTGCCGACTTCCGTGCTCATGGAGCGTCCCCATCACCATGGGAACGTCTCCATATACTAAAATGTACTGTCGGATTTGAGGAATTACGTTAAAATCGCAATGCGATTAATTCAAGTTATATTAATCGCATTGCGATTACAACTTAGCAGCACTGCTATCTTACATAGGCTAGAATTAACGAATATGGAATATAGCACTAGCAGTGCTAAGTTGAAATCGCAATGCGATTACTTCAAGTTAAATTAATCGCATTGCGAATTCAACTTAGCACTGCTGTTATATTCCATATTCGTTAACTTCGTTCATTCTAGCAAGCTGACCCATTATAAACCCAGCTCTAAGTTGAAATCACAATGCAACTATTATAACTTGAATTAATCGCATTGCGATTTCAACGTAATTCCTCAAATCCGACAGTACATTTTAGTATATGGAGACGTTCCCATGGTGATGGGGACGCTCCATGAGCAAGGGAGTTTATGGCTGGCTTGGTAGAATTAGCGAATAGCGAATATGACGAATGTATTCGCCATATTCCTCAAAACGAAGATAACGAAGTATTCTACATCTTTGTTTTAGCTACCTATTCGTCAACCTTGCTAATTCTAGCAATCAAATAGGAAGGTTGACTATAGAGACAGCTGTGTTAAATTCGCTATGCGATTTTTTTTTTTTTTAATAGAATAATTATATTACTTGATATAATTATTATAATTATTCTATTTATTAAAAAAATATATATATAATCGCATAGCGAATTAAACACAGTTGTCTCTATAGTCAACCTTCCTATTTGATTGCTAGAATTAGCGAAGTTGACGAATAGGTTGCTAAAACGAAGATGTAGAATACTTTGTTATCTTCATTTTGAGGAATATGACGAATACATTCGTCATATCCGTCATCTTCGCTATAATTCTAGATATGAAACCAATAGGAAAGTAGCCTTAAGTTAAAATCGCAATACGCGATTATTTAAATCGCATATTAATCGCGATAACTAGAATAATGACGAATATTCGATTTCGACGAATATGAAACGAGTATTCTATCGAATATTCGCGAATTTCGTCGAAATCGAATATGGTACCTGCCGCTCATCGCTAATGAAGATCTGATGATGATCCTTGATGCTCCTATACCAGCAGTACTTATCCTCCCTGTTATCTCACATTACCTCCTCCTGGATTATGATCTCTCAATCAACTGAGGAGGGTGTAACGTATGTTAATACCACTGTGATGTCATCTTAACCCTTTATATGCTAAATAGGATGCTGTCCTACTGTTATACTGCAGATGAATATCACAACTTTAAATTCTAGATACCTAATAATTCGTTCACATGATCTTCTTAACCTCTCCATTATACACCAGTAAGGAAGGTCTCTTCCTGACACTTTTAATTACCCATAACCTAGACTTGTTGGAGTCACTGTCTTCTCCTATCTTTTTGAATTTATGTTAATAGGTAACGGGACAATGGGCCTTGTTACTCGGCATCCGGACTTTTTTGTCCACATGGATGACTAATTACTGTTTGAAATAACATTTAGCTTTTCTTCAGGAAACCCAATTAGCAGGAAGAAAACCTCAGTGTTTTTTATACCTCCTAAGACTATATCCAGTCAGTGACATACACACGGCATAAAGTATACATTCTAAATGACACTTACATGGTACAATATATTAGTGGTCGGGGCTGCATGACACGTAACCGTCTACCTGCCTACCTAACTAAGCTAAGCGGCTTGAGTTGTGCCATAACCGCTGTGTAGGAGGAATGCCGGAAGGGGGGCATACCCTGCAAGGTGTTTATGAAAAGAAAGGCGGGTTGGCAGGGTACGCAGCACCGTCGACACACCCAAGGGAGGCGCCTGCCTGGTATAAATGTACTACTTACGCCCCTCCCACGAATACAGGCCAATAAATCGGCCTTCAAACTTGTGGTCGGGGCTACATGACACGTAACCGTCTACCTGCCTACCTAACTAAGCTAAGCGGCTTGAGTTGTGCCATAACCTCTGCGTAGGAGGAATGCTTGAAGGGGGCCAAAAACCAACAACTAAATACACAATAGTAGGTAGCAACAACGATAACATGACCAAGCTCTGGAATGCAAGAACATCTCTAGACTAGGCTGAGGTATGAACCTATTGAACATGCAGAGCGCCTAATTTCCAGATAACATGGGCCAGAACTTTTGTTTCCAGAGGCAGCACATGCTGCACCTGACCTGAAGGAAAGGCCCGATAGCTGTCGGTTTCAACCCTAAAATTCGACACCGGCATATGGACATGCCGCATAACTGAGAGGTGGTGAGTGGTGCCGTGAGCACCGCAACAGAGTACTCTCAAGGTCTTGGTCTGTTACTGCTGACAGTAATTGCTAAAAGACACGAAGCCAGGCACCCTGAAAGGAATGTCGGAAAGAGAATGATTATATTGGGGGCCAAAAATGGCAACAGAACCAGTGCCAACAACACCACCAACATGACCAACCTCTGGAATGCAAGAACATCTCTCGACTAGATTGAGGTATGAACCTAATGAACATGCAGAGCGCAACTGACCTAGCTTCCAGATAATATGGTCCGGAACTTTCGTACCTAGAGCCAGCATATGCTGCACCTCACCTGAAGGAAAGGCCCAATAGCCTAAATTGGACACCGGCTTACTGACATGCCGCACGACCGAGAGGTGGTGAGTAGTGATGAGTGCAAGACCCACATGCGTCCTCGCGACATCCGACCAATGAGCCGCATGACATTCGTCAGACATTCAAGATTTAGCAATATTTGTTATTTCGCACCCAATATCATGACTTACACTTAATTATTTTAAGATATATTTGCGTGCGCATAAAAACTGTTCATGATTAATAATGTTTAAACAGCTTTACATTTATAGAAAGCTTGAAATGGCGGGAGTCATTTGAATGAATGGAAGGGTGCGAAAAGACATATACGGATTTCCACAATACATTCAGGGTACTGGAGTCTGACATGACCTGTTAACGCTAGGTAGGTAAGGGAATACAAACCGTGAATATTTTAATGCGATTATTCAAGTGACGAACATTGGCAGGACAGTTTTACCTATTAAGTCTTTACTCTGACAGGAATAGTGGAAACTGTAAAGAAGCAACTAAGGTTGGGGAAATCATGCCTGAATTTTTTTTTTTTACTTCAAGATACAGTTTCCCCTATCACTCACTATCCATCTGAAAAGCGAATATACGTAATTGCGAATATGGGGTCAAGTATTCGACATATTCGCAAATCCCAAAATGACGATATTTGAGATCCAACTCGCCTTGCGAATACTCGCGCCCAACGCCAGTGGTGAGTGGGCCGTGGGAAACCGCAACACAGTACTCGCAAGGCCTTGGTTTTGTACTGCTGCCAGTAATTGCTGAAAGACACGAACTGGGCACCCTGAATAGAAAGTCGGAAAGAAAATGATTATATTGTGGGCCAAGAAATGGCAAAAAAAACAGTGCCAGCGGAAGCATCATAAAAACAATAGTTGAAACCACCGTGACCTGAGCGACGTGTTCTGTTTGACGTTGCGATACCGCAAACTGATGAAACGTTACTTACCCAACACTCTGAACCTATAGCAGTCTTTGAAGAAACCAAGAAACCTCAAGTAGTGAGTTTGTAAGCTGATAAAGTTTTATATATTCTTAATTTTCCATTTAATTTTAGTTGTATTTTTTTATTATTTTTTTTTAAACACCCCCTTTTTTTTTCTGCTACCTTAGCAAACGATGTAATTGACCACACCAACTGAGAGTTGCGAGCTGTCACGTGACCTGAAAAATAATAATAAAAAATGACATGCAATGAATGATTCTGGCTGTGGTAGTATGCCGACACTGACATGAGGCCTGCAGGCATCAGAACCAATGAAATAGTTGAAACCAAAAAGATGTAATTGACCAAACTAACTGAGAATAGTGAGCTGTGATGTGACCTAAAAAAAAGAAACAAATGACACGAAAAGACAATCCTCACTGTGGTAGTATGCTGACACTAACACGAGGCATGCAGTAATATAAACCACCTGCAACACACCACGCTGCTATAGGCGAGTACATGCAAATGTTCCCACCATCAGCACATGCGCCCAGAAGAGATGTGGGTGTATACGCCGTAAAAACAAACTAAACTCGGTTCTCGGCGAAAGCCACGCTCCTATCTATTTTTAGCACAAATAAAGCAAAAAAACGAGGCAAAATAACAAAATAAAAAAGGTCCACATGGGTCTCTGCAATTACTTTTGTAGCAAGTAGCTCTCCCAGTGTCCAGCTAGCACTTTGAACTGAAGATGGATCCCCAGCACCTTGCACAGGTGCTTATTAAGTACACAAACTCAGGTTCACAACCTTAAAGTGGTACACACACATTTTACATTACCAAAACAAAATGAAACAAGACAAGGGAAGATACCTCAACACAGAGGAGCTTACCGTCTACCTAAATACATATCGTAAAATATCATTTATACAAAAGAAAAAAACAATAACACTTTGTAAACAGCAACTCTGCTCCACCTGGATTAGTCAGCTGCCTGAACCTCACCCTCTATAATGCAAGTAAGGGGATAATGCTGGATGTCAGTGGGAACAAGGCTTTAGTCTGTCTGCAGAAATAATAGCGGATAGCGAGAGAGGTTTGCTGGCGAGCAGTGAAGTGAAAGCAGACAAGAAAGACATACAGATATACACAGATAAACTAAGCAAGGTGACCTGTGCAAAACATAGAAACCTGCGAGAAAAACAAGACGGAGTCACGCTGACCCCTGCTGCCTAACCGTACTGCCGTGTGGGCACCAAACGTGGGGGTACCAGGCAGAATCGCTCCGGTGCAGCACTGCTCCTCCTCACCAAAGGAGCCGACACACCGCCGGCCAGACTAACCGTTCTGCCACGTGGGGGCCAAACATGGGCTGCCAGGCAGATCGCTGCAATGCTGCTCCTCCTCACCAAAGGAGCCGACACATCGCCAGCCGGACTGTAATGGGACGATGCTGCACGAGCTTGCCGCAAACCTTCACCCGACCGCAACGACCTCAACTGGGATCTTGGACGCTGACTGGGTATGGAAGCTGCAGATTCAGCCCATGTGCTGCAATAGGTTGCCCAGACTGCACACAACTACGCAGCACCGTCGACACACCCAAGGCAGGCACCTGCCTGGTATAAATGTACTACTTACGCCCCTCCCACAAATACAGGCCAATAAATCGGCCTTTAAACATATATAAATCGATACATTGTTACACATAAATTACATTATATGAATCTGGTTAAGATATGTTGCAAGTCTACATATACCACACAGAAATATATAGAATCTAATTATGAATATATGAATTGGACATCACACAGCAGATGTTTCCCATAAGGTATGACCTCCTTTATGACTTTGTAAGGAAGTAAAATAACACGTTGCTATTAGAAGGTTATCTCTCCCAGACACGTCTGTAGGACCCATTATAATACTAACAGAAAAACCATATCTGCTGACAATAATTTTTAAGAAACAATACACTTCTATATTCACGATGAACTTTTACCCAGACTGAACTCAGCATAAACTCATCTTGGCCTGTTTCATCCGTCTAACAGAACTTTGATTCAAGCTGATTTCACTCTTAAAGGCAATGAGCATCGATATTTAGACTATAATATCATCAGATAACACTGTACACTTATGAAAATGCACGACAAATCCCCCTTCATTCCAAAATGTTCCATAAAGTGTGAATATATTTGGAATGTTCAAAAGGGCTTTTCATATGTCTTCTTCGAAGAATTGGGTCACGGCGCATAGACCTTGTTTTTGGTGTTTTGGTCTTTTTGAAGAACCTTATCCAACGCACTGCTTGGATGGTTAGAAATATAGTTCTCGTTTAAACTGTTCGTTAATTTTTAGTGAACTGATCTCCAGTTCCAATGTTTTGATGGAGACAGAATTGTAGCAATGACAGAGCCCACTAGGCTAAAGATTATAGCGGCTATGATGGCAGAAATTAACCGATTCGGTGTTTGACTCGTAGAAAACTGCTCTCTGGTCAAGGTCTTTCTCGCTTGCTCCAGGATATGTGTAATCTAACATAGTAACATAGTAACATAGTATATAAGACCGAAAAAAGACATTTGTCCATCCAGTTCGGCCTGTTTCCTACAAGTTGATCCAGAGGAAGGCAAAAAAAAACCTGTGAGGCAGAAGCCAATTTTCCTCACTTATGGGGAAAAAAATTCCTTACCGAATCTGTTCTTGGGAATATCCGATGTGCAACTTGTACCAGGCTTGGATCTCCAGCGACAGGATCTCGGAAACATTGAATTGTCTTTCAACGAAGACGCGTGGATCCAGGCTGATCCTGTAAATCTTCTGGGACAAAATCCTCTTGTTCGTCAGAATGAACCCCTCGTTGTCCTGCAGCATGATTCCGGACGAAGGACCTGGCACAGCAATCGGCTTGGCATGGAACTCCTTCCCCAAGATCAGGATGACATAAATGATGGCAATCATCTTAGTTGGCATCTTGCGTCTATAAAATATTGTATGACACATATGAGTACATACATCTTTCACATTTTTTTATCCTGCAAGAAAATAAGTTATGCTGCCATATATTTTTGATTGGGATAGGCTCTTTTCTTGAACAGAGTAAGTTCCGGTTTCAGAGGTGAGACAAAAGATGTTTAGTTACAGAGGAATCATACGTGAGGATGGGTTAGTATGAGCTAAAAGTGGTGGATAACACATGAAGCTTGTACATTCATATGATACCAATCCTTGTTTCCATCTTTAGATGGAACCGTAATATCTCTTCACCTCTCCTCTCCCAAAGTCATGAGCTAGTATGACAAACACGTAGTTGGTTAGTGTGCACCCATTTTTCTACAAAATTCATCCCCCTTAGGGATTTTTATCTTGTAGACCACTGGCGACAACTTGTCAATAATGACATAAGGTCCTTTCCAGGAAGGTAAAAATTTTCTCTCCTTCACTTGATCCTAAGCAAAGTTATAGAGATAAACCTGATCGGAAATTTGATACTCCTTCTGAGTAGTTTTTAGATCTTAGTACGTTTACGCACTCACTGTGGCTTTCTCTATATTCTTCTGGGCAAACGCAAAAGCATGCTGAAGGTGCTTGCGTAAATTTTTCACATATTGATGAGATGTTGTAGCATTTATTAAATTGTGGTCTGTCGTCCGGTAGAGTAAATGCTGGGGTAACGACATCTTCCTGCCTGTGATCATTTCAAAGGGAGAAAGTTCGATTGCTGCACTTGGGGTGGTCCTGATGGCCATGAGAACCAACAGCAACTTGACATCCCAGGTTTTACCAGATTCATTGACAAACTTTTTTAGAATATTCACAATGGATTGGTTGTCGCGCTCCACTCCACCACTAGAGGCTGGCCGATAAGCTATGTGTAGCTTCCTCTTTACCCCCAGTAATTCCCACATCTTTGTCATCACCTCACTAGGAAAATTACTTCCACGATCGGATTTGATGCGCTGGGGAAGACCAAACCGGGAAAATATATGGTTAATAAGCAGAGATGCACACACACTTAAACTACATATTTTGCATGGCAAATATTCTACCCATTTTGTGAACAAACAAGTTACGGTTAGCATGTATCAGTTGCCTTTTGATGATGTGGTTACCGGTCCAATGAAATCAATTTGGATGTCTGACCATGGCATGGACATCCCCCCGATGAGTGAGTCCTTGTGGCTGGAATTGAGGGCATATTAGACAGCCTTGACAATATGTTCGCACATCTTGTAACATATGTGGCCAGTAAGCGTAGTCCCGTAGTAACTCGTATGTTAGTTTATCACCTCGATGACCAGCTGTTGGGGCATCATGGACATGTTGTAGCATCAGACCTCGATACACTACGGGTACTACCCATTGCGTGATACCGTTCTTCGAGGTCCTTATCAGCAATCCATCCTGTAATGAGAATTGGGACTTACCCTTCATCAGAATTTGTAACTCCTCCTTACCTTCACAGTCTTCCGTGGTTATGGGACAATTCTGTCGATCTTCAATGTGTTTATAAAATATACCAATAACTGGATCCCTCTTTTGGCTCGCAATGAGATCCTCACTAGGGGAATCTTGGCTCCATTGCGCCACATTGCCTTCATTTCCCTTTTGGGCCTGACTCCTTGTCGTTGCGTCCACTTGGACAGTTCCCATGAGGTCATCAATGTCAAAGACTTGGCATCAATGGCTGCTTACTTGGCAAGGGAATCTGCTAGGTCATTCCCATCTTTATCCATGCCTGGATATTTTGAATAACCTCTTACCTTCTTCCAAAAAATGGTAAGACTGTGGGTGGTAACCATCTTGTCAATCTTACAAAACATTTTACCATGTTTGACTGACTTGTTGCTTTTCATCATGCTAGATCTTTTCCACCAGGGTAAATACTCCATAAAGCTGATACAAATATAATCAGAATCTGTGAATATGACAAACTTTTTAATATCATATTCGATAGCCATTTGTATGGCTCTGTACACAGTGGTAAGTTCTGCGATCTGGCTACTTTTAGAACCAATTTTGTATCCGACAAACACATCCGGGAATATATTATTCCACACGATTCCAATACAGGCAACCAGCGTACGTTCGGATCCTACAGTACATCGGTATGGAAGGAACAGCCATCTACATACACACATGGTAATGATCTGCAGTACTCCTCTTCGTAGGATTTATATGCGGATGATGATTGTTCCTCCAGGAAATCATTTTCCGTCTACTCACCTTTACATTCCGTATTGGTACAATCATGGAGTTCTGCTAATCCTTGAGCAACTGGGTTTTTATTATTTAAGGGCATTGTCAAGGCGGTTATCTTGCTATTTGACAGGTTTCCATCACTTATCCGATCACTCTGCAAGTATTGCACCGGTTGGTGTGCAGTCTCCTCAATGATCCTTTCAACTTGGATAAAACTCCTGAAATATTGTAAAGCCCACACGGTTGACAGTAATGCTTTCTCACAGCTATTGAATTTACCTCAACTGGTGACAAGGACTTGCTGGCATAGGCGATGATCTTGTTCCGGTTTTCCTGTTTTTGGAAAAGAACTGCACTTACGCTTTTGTCGGTGAAACCTGTTTCAATGAAAAAAGGTTTTTCACCCTTTGGATATGCAAGGCATGGAGCCTGGATAAGTTTGGCCTTGAGGTCAGTCACAGCTTGCTCATGACGTTCACTCCGTTCCCATTTCGCTCCTTTCTTTAATAACTGCAAAATAGGTTTTGTAATTTCGGCATAATTATTTATGAACTTATGTGAGTAGTTCATCATGCCCAGGAATGACCTCAACTCCTTGAGATTTATAGGAGATTTTGTATTGATCACTGCCTCCACCTTCTTTTTCTGTGGGTTGATTCCATCTGCAGTGACTTCATGACCTAGGAAATTAACCTTGGTCTGGCACCATTGACCATTGAATGTGGGGTGTCTAATCGTTTTCTTGCCAATCCTAAATGTCAACCATGATGTGCCTTTTACCTGCAAAGCATTTCCACCTACATTAAGTTAAATGATCTTAATCTCGGCTTAGGGTGTTTACTCATTTCATGCTTTCTGAGAGTGTGAGCTGCAGCTTCGTGACCTCAGCATTCCTGTGTCTCACATGAGAAGTTGGAGGAGTAGCGTCAGCCCCCACCCTTGGGGAAAACTGTATTATATCACAGTTTACAGCTCGCTCATGACTAGATGCTAGAATGATGGGATCACACACCGGAACAGACGCATGGTCGCAGGAATCTACATGATTAGACTGCAAGATAAATAACATATTAGACACCTACTCCCTGGCCCCAATTTCAGGGTCATGAGTACTGCAAGATAAAATGGTATTAGTGATCACATGAGATTCTTTCACAACAATCTTAATAGCCTTAAAGTGGCCTGGGTTCTGACCCTGCCCAATCTGCTTTATGATGTTGAGCTGGGACCTGGAGTTGCCCCTAAAAAAGGTTTAGGCTGTTTTCCTGATGATACCTGGGACAACTTACTCACAATGTCACTTAACTTGGCCACTTGTTCTGCCAGCTGATCAAACCTGCTTGGTTTGCGAATATTTTGATTTTGTGGGCCACCCTGGTTATTGGTGGGTGACCTACTCCTAGGTGAATTTGAGGGTTCCTAACTATCTTCCCTTTGTTGTCTGGGCCTGTTATTCCAGCGCCTGTAACCCTGGGAAACCCTATTGTAATAGGGACGGTAGTTAGACCTCCCAGCACCAGAATTATCCCCCTCTGACCCGTTGGGATTTTGGGGCTTGGTTTGCTTGGGCCCTAACTGTTGTCGCTGGGTTTGTTGGACAGGTCCTGTAGACTGAGGATACTTATGTGGCTATGTTTCAAATCCAAAGCTAGGGTTTACCTTAGCTTCAGCTATATTTTGCTCTGGGGACTTTTTAAGTGTTGCATGGCACTCACTGATATTATACAGCGTGGTGGCAGCCGTCATTAACTTATCCAAGGGAGCTTCAATATCCAGATCTCTGGCTAGGCTAAGTTTGATCTGGGTTGGCATAGCATCATAGAACAACTGCTTAAACTCTTCAGATTCCCAGTTTGGGGACCTACAGTTGTGTTCAAAATTATTCAACCCCCAATGCTGTAAAGGGTTTTAGGGAATTTAGTGTACATTTGTAATTGTGTTCAGAATAAAATCTTACAAGGACTTTTTAAAGAACCAAATGCAACTAAAATGACATCAATTGTTTTTGTAATACAGTATTAAATGTTTTTTTAGTGATTTCTTCATTGACACAATTATTCAACCCCTTAATGACTACCACTCTTAAGAACAGAGGTTCATTCAAGTGTTTTCGATCAGGTATTGAAAACACCTGTGGATGTCAATGAGCAGCAATCAAGCATAATAAGCACCAATTAGGCAGATTTAAAATGACTGTGATACTCAGCTCCTTCTAGACATTTACTGGTGTGTTTACAAACATGGTGAAGTCAAGAGAATGGTCCAGGAAGACAAGAGAAGAGGTGGTTTCTCTTCACAGGAAGGGCAATGGCTATAAGAAGATTGCAAAGATGTTAAACATACCAAGAGACACCATAGGAAGCATCATTCGCAAATTCAAGGCAAAGGGCACTGTTGAAACGCTACCTGGTCGTGGCAGAAAGAAGATGCTGACTTCGACTGCTGTGTGCTACCTGAAGCGCAAAGTGGAGAAAAGTTCCCGTGTGACTGCTGAGGAACTGAAAAAAGATTTGTCAGATGCGGGTACTGAAGTTTCAGCTCAGACAATAAGGCGCACAACGCGTAATGAAGGCCTCCATGCCAGAACTCCCAGGTGCACCCCCTTGCTGGCTCCAAAGAATAAGAAGAGTCAACTGCAGTATGCCAAAAGTCATGTGGACAAACCACAAAAGTTTTGGGATAGTGTTCTGTGGACTGATGAAACAAAATTAGAACTGTTTGGGCCCATGGATCTACGCTATGTTTGGAGGAGGAAGAAGAAGGCCTATGAAGAAAAGAACACCTTGCCTACTGTGAAGCATGGCGGGGGGTCAATCATGCTTTGGGGCTGTTTTGCTTCTACAGGTACAGGGAAGCTTCAGCGTGTGCAAGGTACCATGAATTCTCTTCAGTACCAGGAGATATTGGATGAAAATGTGATGCAGTCCGTCACAAACCTGAGGCTTGGGAGACGTTGGACCTTTCAACAGGACAATGATCCCAAGCATACCTCCAAGTCCACTAGAGCATGGTTGCAGATTAAAGGCTGGAACATTTTGAAGTGGCCATCGCAGTCACCAGACTTAAATCCGATTGAGAACCTCTGGTGGGACTTAAAGAAAGCAGTTGCAGCGCGCAAGTCTAAGAATGTGACTGAACTGGAGGCTTTTGCCCATGAAGAATGGGCGAAGATACCCGTAGATCGCTGCAAGACACTTGTGTCAAGCTATGCTTTTCATTATAAATGTTATGTTATATTTGTCTGACTTACAAGTGCCTCTTTGATTTAATTGTAAACAAGATGACTGAAATGATCAAAATCAATGTCAAACTGGCCAAAACACTCAATTTCAGTGGGGGTTGAATAATTTTGAACACAACTGTATATGCTAATCCAAAGGCATCTTTAAGGGCAGAGAGGAATTCAAGGGGACTCTGGTTGGGTCTAGATGTGAGCCTATATATATCCCGTTTTGCAGCAGTTATGGTTCGGTATGGTCCGAATTCCAATTTAATCTAAAGGTGGTGAGGATGTTAAAACCAAATGGGTGGTATTACAAAGGGCAATAAACACTGAAGAAAACATACTTGGTGTAAATCCATAAACCTCCACCATCACTGAGGAGATAGAAGTTCGGCTTTATAACTAAATATAGTGGACTAGGCACACATGGGTACAGTGGTGATGATAGGAGAATTTAACTTCCCAGAAATTAACTGGGGTCATAAGTCTATCTCAATTGCAAATGGGAGACAATTTCTCAAATTATTGCAAGATAGCTTTGTGGACCAAGTATGTGAAAGACCCCAACAGGGGTGATGCTCTGTTTTATCTGGTAATTTCTAACAATGCAGGACTGTTCATAAAACTGTTAAATAATGCTCACAGTATAATTATATTCCCTGTAAACTGTAAAAAATTAACACTGGCTGGCATGGTAAAAACACTTAGGAACAGATTTATTAAGTCTTTGGAAAAGAAAAACTGTCTTGTTTGCCCATTGCAACCAAATTCCACCTTTCATTTTTCAGAGCTCCTTTGAAAAACTAAAGGTAGAATCTGATTGGCTGCTATTGCAGTGTGCCACAAGAGTGTTTGTGAATGTAGCCGGATGGGAGTAATACTACTCATGGTTCTGACGCTCCATGCAGCTATAGGAAGGACATGCCTGTTCTTCCCTTTCAGACATTCCCTGTTGTCAAAGGTTCTCCTGCCTGATGGTGTTTAACCCCTTCAGGACATAGCCATTTATCACCTTAAGGACCAGGCCAAATTTTAGAAATATGACATGTGTCCCTTTATGCGGTAATAACTTTGGAACACTTTTACTTATCCATGCCATTCTGAGATTGTTTTCTCAAGACACATTGTACTTCATTAAAGTGGTATATTTGAGTCAATATAAATGACCTTTATTTATAAAAAAAATCCTACATTTACAGAAAATTTGGAAAAATTTGTAATTTTCAAAATCTGAATTTCTCTGCTTTTAAGGCAGATACTGATACCTCACTTTACATTTCCCATATGTCAAGTTATTCTCATGTCCCATTTGATGCGCCCCTGATGCACCCTACAGTAGAAGCTCCCAAAAAGTAACCCCATTTTGGAAACTACGGGATAAGTTGACAGTTTTATTGATACGATTCTGGGTTACATATGATTTTTAATCGCTCTATATTACTTTTTTTGTTAGGCAAGGTTACCAAGGTTATTTCTTGTTTTTTACAATGTTTATCTGACAGGTTAGATCATGTGCTATTTTTATAGACACCTAATAGAAATAGCTCAAACAAGTATAACTGCTGTGCCTAATCACATAGAATCACCACATCAAATAATCATGCACAGCATATAATAAATCCAACAAAGTCTTTATTAGAACATATCGGAAAATAACATATATAAAGCAACAGTGGCATATACACACACAGGAAAAAAGGAGAACCATAAAATAGGTCTAAGGTTGAATATACAAACTCCTAAGTTAGTGATACTTAAGCCAGCATATATCAAACTTATGAAATCATAATATCCAGTGAAAGACTCCCCGTGGAGGTAATTATTCAATAGATGAAGCAGGTATCCCATAAGTAATAGTAGGACAATACAAAGCGGAAAGTGCCATAAATACCACATAGAAAGTAAAAGGAGTATAAATTGTAATAGATAATACCGACCAGAGATGTTAAGGTACCTAGGGTGGACATAGCTTTTCTGACTGGGACGCAGGGATATAGAATCAGATCCCGCACCACTGAGCTTACTTTCTCCACTTGGTCAAAAAGAACTTCTGGGACATCGAGTCCAACAGTATGCCCAGTAACCTCTGTATCTGCTGGGAAACTTTTGCTATGGGTGCATCAATTTTTGGAGCCCGGTCCCAAGACTGGCAATCAGACTCCTCAAAGGGGTACTTCTGCTTAACTGATGAAGGAATAAAGTTCCAGGTTTTTCCGTTCATTAGATATTAAAGAAGAAACATTTTTATGAATGGAAAAAGATTGCTTTTTCTTCCCCTCTAGCCCCTCAAACATTATGTCTTGAACGGAAAGGACTTCTTTTTGGTCCGCTATGTTCATAGTAGCTCTAATTGCTTTTAATAGCTGATTTATATCTTGAATAGGAAAAAAGGGGTTACCACCCCTGTCTCCCTGATAAGACTAATCTGGATCCAGTTCCCCACTTTTTAACCAAAAAAAACCGCCATCTTCAGAGCTAGAGATATCCTAATATGCTGACAGACAGGCTCGGACTGGCCCACAGGGCTGCAAGTAGCCCACCCCAAGTAGCATATAACACCGTAGACTTAATGCTCTACATACATATATTCAATGTACAGCACCTCCACTAGCCTATGTTCATATAAAAAGCCATAATAGATTATTAAAAAACTCCCCAGTTTATTATAATAGACACAATCAGATAGCTGAGATGACTTCTAGGTATAGAGGATAGCTAGCCAGTATCCTCTTTTCCCCAGGATCTACCTTCTCAAAGTTGCTGCAGGGACCCGCATAATCAATCATCAATCAAGCATCTTGCTGCTGTGTGAGCAGGTAATATTTGAATGTATATGTACGGTGGGCCCCCAAAATAAATTTTACTGGTGGGCCCTAGACACCCCACTCCGACACTGCTGACAAAGTAGCTTAGTATAGGTGGGAGCCAATTTCGTTTTACACAATCCACATTCTTTATATTTTGTTTTAGAGGATTCCTTTTTTGGTTTATCCGGAAAAACAATAGACTGCCGTAAGCCGGAGTTCAATAGAACATAATATAACACCGTACATACCCTCCATCCATACCACAGGCACAGGGGTATACGGCTCTCTGTTCACCAGTGATCTCCATGACCTCTAGTAGCCCGATCCGGACCTTCCCGACAAGGATCCTAGGCTTTCAGCTGAGTCTCTAAATTAAAAATCGATTTACCCACATTTCCTGGGTGCAGGGACGAAATCTTGTGGGATTTCTGTCACGAGCCATCCCGAGGCACCGTGAGTCACGTGACCGCTCACAGAGGCCAGGCTTCTTCATATTGTCATCTAGCCCCACACCCTTCACGGCCCTGACTCGCCGCATGGGAAACTACTGCCGGCCCCCTACTGGAGCGTTTACACCGCATATGCCCAGGTTAGTATGGGAACCCCAGATTCCCTCTTGCAATAGAGCTACCCAGCGCTGCCGGAACTGACACACTGCGCCCTTCCTAGACGCACAGAGCTGCTAGTTACCTTGTTCTGCTTTCAGCTTGGTCTTTCTGTGTCTTCTGGTTGTGTGGAGCGGGAAACTCACCCGGCGCACACCCAACCCAGCTGCAAAAACCATCCGCTGCCAGGGAGAAACTACTCCCCTCTCTAGCGAACATCTGTAGGATCCACTTCCTAGCACAACAAACCACTGAGGAAGGGAGAGGCTCCTTGTTTTTTTATACCTGTGGGTTTCCTGTCCTGGGAGGCAGACCCTCTCTCCTGGTGCTGTCATGGACGTTTTGGAAAAAATGCATCCGTGTGTGATCTACATTTTGCGGATCTGTTGTCTAGATACCGTAGGTCAAGCCCACTGAGCTGGATGTCAAGCACTTAATTTGCCTCATCCAGGAATGCTCAGAGCTCTAGGATACAAGGAGAAACCTTTGCCACGGCCATGTCAGCAAGGATCAGTCATGGGAGGAGGTCACCAAAGAGCTTATGGACAATGAATGGGAAATTTATGTTACCTGCTGATTGCATCAACTAAGTTCATCCGCTATTGCATGGTGATGTATGTTCACTCCCTTTCATATGGAAATATTTGAACACCTTTTTGGCATGATTTTTTTTTTTTACAAACTAGTGCATCATAAACTATGGGGGTCATATATTAGGATCAGCATTTTAGACGCTGATCTTAACTCCTGCGGTGGATCCACTGAAGTTATGTAGGGGCACAGGCCTCTATGTAACTTCACCATATGAACCGCCTGTCTAACTCTACGCCATCTGCCTTGCTGCTGTAGAGTAACAACATTTTCTATGCCTAAAACAGGTGTAGAAAAGGATAAATGAAACGGTCCCACCCACATCATACCCACTTTTGTTTAGACCTGGCGCAAGCAGGGAAAAGTCACAGATTGCGACGCAAATAACCTTTGCGCAGCAATCTGCACCAGAGATATGCCAAAAATGGAGTACATATGTGATAATAAATGACTCCCTATGTGTTTATGCAGTTGCATGGTAATATATGTTGAAAACTTTTGCTCCATGAACTATGCAAGTTCTCCAGTGCACAATGATTTATTGCATCCTACAGTTACTGAACTCCCTCTAGTGCCAAATAGTTTGTTTCCAAAACTGCATCTTAAACTATTTGCATTCCCCAGTGCATGATCGTGTTTGTTGTAAAACAATTGCTTTTTAATCTGTATTATTTTACTCCATGTTTTGCATCATTAAGTATTGGCCACCCAACGCCAGTTAACTTTGGTTACAGTTGTGTTCAAAATTATTCAACCCCCACTGAAATTGAGTGTTTTGGCCAGTTTGATTTTAATCATTTCAGTCATCTTGTTTACAATTAAATCAAAGAGGCACTTGTAAGTCAGACAAATATAACATAACATTTATAATGAAATAACCACAAATCTCTTTTCTGTGCTCACATCATTATCAGTTTTATTCAACCCCCAAGTGACATTCAATCTTAGTACTTAGTACAACATCCTTTTCCAGTTATAACACCTTTTAAACGTGAAGCATAGCTTGACACAAGTGTCTTCTACAGGTATCTACAGGTATCTTCGCCCATTCTTCATGGGCAAAAGCCTCCAGTTCAGTCACATTCTTAGGCTTGCGCGCTGCAACTGCTTTCTTTAAGTCCCACCAGAGGTTCTCAATCGGATTTAAGTCTGGTGACTGCGATGGCCACTTCAAAATGTTCCAGCCTTTAATCTGCAACTATGCTCTAGTGGACTTGGAGGTATGCTTGGGATCATTGTCCTGTTGAAAGGTCCAACGTCTCCCAAGCCTCAGGTTTGTGATGGACTGCATGACATTTTCATCCAATATCTCCTGGTACTGAAGAGAATTCATGGTACCTTGCACATGCTGAAGCTTCCCTGTACCTGTAGAAGCAAAACAGCAAAGCATGATTGACCCCCCCGCCATGCTTCACAGTAGGCAAGGTGTTCTTTTCTTCATAGGCCTCCTCCAAACATAGCGTTGATCCATGGGCCCAAACAGTTCTAATTTTGTTTCATCAGTCCACAGAACACTATCCCAAAACTTTTGTGGTTTGTCCACATGACTTTTGGCATACTGCAGTCGACTCTTCTTATTCTTTGGAGACAGCAAGGGGGTGCGCCTGAGAGTTCTGGCATGGAGGCCTTCATTACGAAGTGTGTGCCTTATTGTCTGAGCTGAAACTTCAGTACCCGCATCTGACAAATCTTTTTTCAGTTCCTCAGCAGTGACACGGGGACTTTTCTCCACTTTGCGCTTCAGGTAGCACACAGCAGTCAAAGTCAGCATCTTCGTTCTGCCACGACCAGGTAGCGTTTCAACAGTGCCCTTTGCCTTGAATTTGCGAATGATGCTTCCTATGGTGTCTCTTGGTATGTTTAACATCTTTGCAATCTTCTTATAGCCATTGCCCTTCCTGTGAAGAGAAATCACCTCTTCTCTTGTCTTCCTGGACCATTCTCTTGACTTCACCATGTTTGTAAACACACCAGTAAATGTCTAGAAGGAGCTTAGTATCACAGTCATTTTAAATCTGCCTAATTGGTGCTTATTATGCTTGATTGATGCTCCTTGTCATCCACAGGTGTTTTCAATACCTGATCGAAAACACTTGAATGAACCTCTGTTCTTAAGAGTGGTAGTGTTTAAGAGGTTGAATAATTGTGTCAATGAAGAAATCACAAAAAAAACATTTAATACTGTACTACAAAAACAATTGATGTCATTTTAGTTGCATTTGGTTCTTTAAAAAGTACTTGTAAGATTTCATTCTGTTTTAAAATTCTTTTTATTGTTTTTACAACAGTTCGGACGTACAGTCTTTGCTTGCCTTGCAGGGGCGCAAATATAAGAATATGTATGATACAGTACGATCCAATGGACTATGAAAGTAAAGACATAAAGAAATAAAGAAATAATATGTAAATAAAAAAGATAGGAAATAGAATGGGGGGGGGTGTAGGAAGGTCCGAGGGGAGGAAGGGGTAGGGAAGTGGAGGGCATTTATAATTTTTTTTGCTACATACTGGTAGGACTAGGTCTAGAGTAATTATTACATCACAGTCATTGATGTTCATGAAACCATAACACTATACAATCAGTTTGAAAAGCCTCTGTAGATCTTCCAAGGTTTCCAGATCGCCTCAAATCTATGTGGTGTTCGGCCTTCCCAGTGAGCTAACTGCTCAAGGCGGTATAATTGATCACATCTATTGATCCATTGTTGTATTGGGGGCGATTCAGTCTTTTTCCAGTATACTGCGATGAGTATTCTGGCAGCTGCTACTAGAATCTGACTCAAACTTTGCGTGTCTCTGGGACACCTGAGACCTCCGAAAACCCCAAAGAGACATACCTTCGAAGCGGCCGGAAACGGCATCTTACAGACCTCGGAGATGACTTTACATATCTCACGCCAGTAGGAAGCGATCTCAGTGCATTTCCACCATATATGGCTGTGGGTACCTAAATCCCTCTCACATCTCCAGCAGTTCGGGCTGCATTCAGGAAACATACGGTTAATTTTTTGTGGCGTATAGTACCATTGCGTAAGTACTTTGTAGCTATTCTCTTGTAGTTTGACACACCTGGACACCCTGTGAGGGGCTTTCAGGACACTATGTATGTCCCTCGCTGAAAATTGTATATTTAGCTCACTTTCCCATTTTGATATAAAAGAAAATTTGTCTGGGCGTGAAAGGGCTAGCAAACGGCTGTACAATTTAGATATTTTTCCTTTTGGGTCTTTTAATTGCAAAGCCATTGTCTCAAAGACTGTTTTTTCTAATTGATCATTTTGGTTTTTAAGGGGAGATTTCATGGAGTGAATAAAGTGAGCTTTTTGGAAATGTGAAAGACAGGCTACCGTAGGGTGTTTCTCCAGGTCCTCAAGAGATGGGACATAATTTTCTAGACAAAGCGACAAAACCGGAGTGGTAAGAGCTTTGGCTCTGTCTGATATAGTTTCCCAAAACTGAGTTGAGGAGTGGCAGAGTACATCCCGAACCTGCAGCAGGGCAAGATGGTTAGTTATTAGATGGTTTTTCCAGTTAGAGTCATTCCACATGTCCAAAGCATACTTTGTGATGATGTTATATGTTTGTATTTTAGCGTGTTTTGGGGATAGGTCCAAGAAAATTAGGGAGTGCAGTGGGAGATTTAACATGCTATCTTCTGTAGTGAGATCTAACTGTTCTGAGTAAGGTCTCAACCATTCTAGGCATCTAAGTGCAATTACAGCCTTATGGTAGGTATAGAGATCGGGAATACCAAGCCCCCCATTACTAGGGTGTTGTACCATAAGTGTGAGAGGAAGCCGAGATCTCTTGCCACCCCATAGGAATTTTGATAAGATTCTTTGCAGTTTTACAAAATAAGCCTTTGGGATTGGGATTGGCAAAGCTTGAAGATAGTAGAGAACAGTGGGCAGCAATATTGTTTTAATCAATGTCCTTCGCCCAAACCACGAAATAAATGGAATATCCCAAGAGCCCAGCAGGTCGACCAAACGTTTTAGCAAAGGTTGGAAATTGTCCTTAAACAGGTTCGAGAAGTCTGGGGTCAAAATTATCCCTTAAGAATACTATAGATTCATTTGTCCATTGAAAAGGGGTCGATTTTTGTAAAGAGGCCACAGTGTTCGCCTTCATGGTCACATTTAGGACTGTTGATTTCGATAAATTCACTGAAAAATTGGATAGGGAGTGGTAAATTTGGAGAGTAGACATAATTGCTGGGAAGGCTCGGATTGGGTTGGTGATAAATAGGAGTACATCTTCCGCAAAAGCGGCAGATTGGTGGTTAACCGACCCCACTTTCATTCCCTCTATTTCAGCATTTTGTCTGAAGGATTGAAGGAGCGTTTCTATAACCAAAACAAACAGTAAGGGCGATAGGGGGCATCCCTGACGTGTGCCGTTTGAGATTGCGAAGACAGGGGATAAGGTACCGTTCACCAGGATGCGAGCCGTTGGCTTACTGTACATTGCCATAACTCCACGTATGAATGTATCTGGGATTCCACATTTTGACAACGCACGTGACATAAAAAGCCAATCAACTCTATTGAATGCTTTTTCAGCATCCATACTCAGTATAGCCAATGGGGAGTTGGATTTGGTAGCTAGTTGTATAAGATTTATAACTCTGTTGTTTTTCCCCTCCCTTCCAGGTATGAAACCCACCTGCTCGGCCTGTTGGCAAGCATTTTTGCATATAATTTCAGGTCATTGTTGAGGAGCGAAATTGGCCTGTAATTGGAGCATAGTGAATGGTCTTTGTTAGGTTTAGGGATGATGGATATTTGCGCCGACAACATATCTCTGGTGAAAGGTTTTCCCTCCCCTGCCTCGTTACAAACCACCAATAGTCGCGGGAGTAAAATTTCCTTAAAAGAGGAGTAGTAAAAGACTGGTAGGCCATCCGGCCCAGGACTCTTATTCAATGGAGAGTTCTTTAGGGACATTTTTAATTCAGCTAGAGTGTAAGGGGAGGACAGTTTTGCAGCTTGTTCTGTAGTTAAAACAGGGAGATTAAGAGTGTCTAACCAGTTTTGAATGAGCTTTCTCATTTATTTGGGATGATGTTGGATTAGCCTGTAAGTTATAAAGCTGACTGTAGTAATTACAGAACTGTTCAGCTATCAATTCTGTTTTATAGACTTCCTGCGAGTTCTGGGCTTTTATATGGGAAATGTAGGATTTCATTTTTAGTTTTTTAATTTGGGACATGAGCACTTTTGTGGCCTTATTTCCGTGTGCATAATACTTATATTGAGTGGACAGGAAGAGCTTTGCAGTATTGGCATTCAATATATTTTTTAGTTCTGATCTTAGGGTGTCCAGGTGTGCCAAAGCATCCTCTTTTAATGTACGTCTATGTTGGGATTCCATCCTAGATATAGCTGAAGTGAGCTCTTCTATTCTCTTTAGTTTCTGTTTTTTAACATGAACTCCCAAGGCAATCAGGTGCCCTCTTATGACAGACTTATGGGCGTCCCATAACACCGCTTGAGATAATTCTGCTGATTCATTCAAGGAGAAATACTCCTCTATCAGGTCTGCTAGCTTTGGGATATTAGAGCTATTTAGTAGTGTTTCATTAAGCCTCCACCTAAATTCTGTGTTGGACATGTTAGGGATAGAACATGTGAGGAAAACTGGGGCATGATCCGACAAAAGAATATTTCCAGTCTTGGACGAGATACAGTATTGAAGTGTTTGCTTACTAATGAAGATGTAGTCTAATCTCTGGTAAGAGCGGTGAGCAGAGGAGAAATCGGTATAGTCCTTCTCATTGGAATGCATTGCTCTCCAGACATCCATCAGGCCCTGTTGAGAAAGTGCTATTTGTATCTTGCAGAGCAATATTTTTGACATGGATGAGGATCCAGAAGACGTGTCTAGGCTAGGAACTAAAGCGACATTAAAGTCACCACCTAGAATGACGGTGCCTTCAGTAAATTTCTCCAGTTTTTTTATGTTATCTAGTAACCACGTAGTTTGTGTAGTGTTAGGCATATATATATTACAAAAAGTGAATAGTTGGGGACCTATCATTCCCTTCACAAATATAAATCTCCCATCCCTATCCACCAAAGTGTCTTGAAGAATAAACGGTGTGTTTTTATAAATGGCAATGCTGACCCCTTTGATGGCCGTGGACGGAGAAGTGCTATGAAACCATTGACTATAGAGCAAATGGGAGAGCTTAGGGACATGGTTTGAGTGAAAATGGGTTTCCTGTAGCAGGGCCACTTGCACTCTCATTTTATGTAGATAATGACACACTTGGCTCCTTTTGGAGGGAGCGTTTAATCCCCTAACATTGTATGTACAAATTTGTAGGCTAGCCATACACTTTTACATTCAGATCTTGAACTTTTTGCCCTACCTGAGTCCAGTACCAGTGTGGTGCGTAACAATAGGAGGGGGGGGAGGAAAGGAGAGGGGTAGAGGAGAGGGGACCTAAAATAAAAGAAGGAGAAAAAACAGTGGTAATAGTTAGTTACAATATAACAACTAATTTGGAGTCTCCATAAACGAGACATTTGAGCTCGGGAGTGGGTCTACCATGGGTGGACCGAGTCCCCACATGAGCTTAGCTGTTATGGGAAATACAGACAGTTAATCAGACAAACCAATCAGATAAAACTAGTGAACATTTGTGGCATAATGAGGTGACTGGCTGTGATCAAAAGTAGTCATTTATTTTACCACTAGGTGTCACCCACTGTATATAAGATCATAAACTACATTCTTTGACCAATACAATTCCGCACAGGTCTGAGCTTGTAAACTGATGAAGATACATAAACATCTGAACACATGAACACGTGAGGATGGCGAGAACCGAAAAAGGCCTTCCAGAACACTATAAAAATAGCCACTGATCAGGTAAACCCATTGGATGAACCTAGGGAACAATGGTGGCATAATGAGGTGACTTATTGTGAACACGTGTAATCATTTCTTTCACCACTAGGTGTCATCCCTGGATTGTAAGGCTATTTATCACTATTATTAACCAATACAATTCCATACAGATTTAAACCCACAGTCTGTTAAGGAGATATGAACACACGAGGATAGCAAGATTTGAAAAATCTTCCAGAACACTATAAACACATAACTTAAGTTAGAAATTAAGGAAATGACGGAAAATCAGGGATGGCGACACAGAAACCTCATATAATCGTACGTGTTAGCAGCACGACTCAGGTTTCTATATCCCACTCCACCAGAGTTAATGTGACCTAGCAAGTTTAGGTCACTATAGAGATGTTGTGAAGACGGCTTGTCAGAACCGTCCCGCTATAAGCCAATCTCAGAGGGGTGGTTGCGTCTGTGTCTACTTAGCCGTCTGCCGTCTATTTGATCCTTTCTGCCAGGAATCTCTGACGGGTAGTGAGGGTAAAGAGGCCAAATCCTGTGCAGGGCACCAGTCCTGAACATCTAGATCTTTAATGTCTAGAACCTCACACACCCTTTGTAGATCGGTGTGAGATCGGATGACTTGTTTTCTAGTTGGCGTATTGATTAATAACCCGAAAGGGTGAAGCCAGCGATATGTCAGCTTTTTTTGTTAAAGGATGACTAGGAGGGGTTTCAAGTGCCGCCTTTTTCTGAGGGCCATAGGTGAAAGGTCTTGGTATAGCGTAATGACGGAACCTTTAATGTCCGCCGTGTTGTTATTTCTCGCAGCAGCGAGGATTAGTTCCTTTGTAGTGAAGCTGGTCATGCGGCAAATAACATCCCTGGGAGGGTCTTGTGGTTTTGGGATAGGCGGCAGTGCCCTATGGATCCTGTCCATCTCTAGCTTTTCCGGAGGACATTCCGGTACAAGGCTGGAAAAAAACTGCACCACCTCTTGCTTCAGGGATTCCATTGATACAGACTCAGGGACCCCTTTGAGTCTTATATTATTTCTCCTACCCCTGTTCTCTTGGTCTTCTACTAGAGCATACAAATAATTAAGATGGGCTTGTGCAGTGTCCATATTGGCTGCCACTTGTTCCCCAAATTCAATGAGGGATTGCTGACTGGATTCTAGCATTTCCACTCTGGCACTGCGCTGATGTATGTCCTGCTTGATTTCAGATAAGTCCTGCTTGAGGGGTTCTAAAGCGTCCTGTAGGAGGTCTCTCATGAAGAATCTGGACAGAGGTAGGTCGTCAGCAGATGGTGTCTCCTCTGCACCGCTATCTCTCTCCCCCTCTGAGTCAGCGTCCTTACTTGCTGTGTGTGCCACTCGGCGCGCGGTCGCCATCTTGGATTCTGACCTTACTTCGGTCTTTCTTACAAATCTGTCCAGATCGCTCTGATTTGAGGTGGATCTCAGCTTCCCAGGGGTTTCTTTAGGCTTGTCCTTGCCAATCTTTCCCATTTTGTCCTTGAGAACTGCTGTGATATGCTCAAAAGGGCTCGGTCGGCAGCAGAGCTCTTCACTCAGCCTGCATCCAGCTCGGCTGCTAGACTCCGCCCCCCGTAAGATTTCATTCTGAACACAATTACAAATGTACACTAAATTCCCTAAAACCCTTTACAGCATTGGGGGTTGAATAATTTTGAACACAACTGTATATGCCTATTGCAATATTAAATATGCGGTTTCCACTGTGCAATGAGATTGTGCTTCATCTTGTAATTTTACCACTGATTTTACAATTAATTAAATCACTGGTTGCATTTATTTAGTTTTTGTTGCTATTTTCTGTTGGCAGTGAACAAGATCAAAACACACTGGCTGCCATGCCAGTATCAGTTCCAGCACAAACTTAATGCGACCAAGAGGTGGAGTGGAGATGGCAGGCTGAAAAAAAACTAAATCTTTACACTGGACAATTGAAGTTCTTATGCCAGGCTATGGAACTGCGCCCGTAAATTTTCTTTTTTTTAATAACTTTAAAAAGGTGTCGACTTGGTTAAAAGGTGCAAAGGTTGACTGACTTTGGGTAACTGCACACGATAGCTGTTGTTTTTTTCCCCACAAGGATTTACATGCAGATGAACTTTAGCGTAATACAGTACCAGCAAAGTGTCTGAGATGACAAAAACTGTAAAGTGTGAGGGTTGGGCCTAGCAGACATGTTGTGCATGACACGTCTGAAGATTTTTACATTCAGAGGTACAGAGTAGCGGCGGGACATCCAAGTGGCAACAAGACTGAAAAGTCTTGCCATCATCTGGTTACAGTTGGCATGCCAGCAGAATGCATTGAACAGTTAAGCAATTTGAAGATGAAATGATCTCCAAGAGGCATAAGGTTAAAGATGAAACACACTTTTCATCATTTTAACATCAGTATATTATTTTGGTTTTGTACAATTTTAGAGTGGAAAAAAAAGAAAGGAGTACCTTGCAAAAGTATGGGAACCCAAAGTGATTTGAGTGCACTGATAACTTAGACCAGGAATCAGCAACCTCCGGCACTCCAGCTGTTGTAAAACTACATTTCCCAGAATCCTCCTTTCACTTCTGTGAGAGTTAACCACTACAGGACCGCCTAACGCACGGATGCGTCCGGCCGGCGGTCCTGTTGCTCTGGCTGGACGCATCCGTGCGTCATCTCGCGAGACGCAAGATTTCCTGTGAATGCGCGCGTTCACAGTGGCGCGCGTCTCACCAGATATACTGCAGCCTGCCAGCGATGATCAATCGCTGGCAGGCTGTAGATGCGAAATAAATCGCATCAAAGTGGTATATCAGACGCTGTTTTGTTAACAGCGTCTGATATGCCTGTTACCTGGTCCTCTGGTGGTCCAATTTGCTGGGATCGACCACAAGAGGACCAGGTAGCTATGTAAAGTTGCACCAAACACTACACTACGCCCCCCCCCCCCCCCCGGTCACTTATTAACCCCTTGTTAACCCCTTGATCACCCCATCTAGATTCCCTGATCACCCCCCTGTCATTGATCACACTCCTGTAAGGCTCCATTCAGACGTCCATATGTGTTTTGCAGATCCGTGGATCCACGGATCCGCGGATCTGATCCACGGATCCACGGATCCGCAGATCCTCAAAATACGGACACCGGCAATGTGCTTTCCGCATTTTGCAGATCCGCATATTGCCAGAACTATATAGAAAATGTATTTTCTTGTCCGCAATTGCGGACAAGCATAGGACATGTTCTATATTAAAATCTAAAATCTCATTACCCGTATGCTCAATATAAGGAGAATCGCAGAAACTCCTAATGCTGGCCATACGTGTAATGATTGTGGAGACCCTCAAATGCCAGGGCAGTACAAACACCTCACATGTGACCCCATTTTAGAAAGAAGACACCCCAAGGTATTCCGTGAGGGGTATGGTGAGTTCATGTAAAATTTTATTTTTTGTCACAAGTTAGTGGAATATGAGACTTTGTAAAAAAGAAAAAAATATATCAATTTCCGCTAACTTGTGCCCAATACATTTTTTTTCTGTGAACTCGCCATGCCCCTCACGGAATACCTTGGGGTGTCTTCTTTCCAAAATAGGGTCACATGTGAGGTATTTATACTGCCCTGGCATTTTAGGGGTCCTAAAGCGTGAGAATCCAAATGCGTAAAAAATGCCCTGTGAAATCCTAAAGGTACTCATGGGAATTTGGGCCCCTTTGCGCATCTTTGCTGCAAAAAAGTGTCACACATGTGGTATCGCCGTACTCAGGAGAAGTAGGGCAATGAGGTTTGGGGTGTATTTTTATATATACCCATACTTTGTGTGAGAAATATCGCTGTAAACGACAACTTTTTAATTTTTTTTATACAAAGTTGTCAATTTACAGAGATATTTCTCTCACCCAGCATGGGTATATGTAAAAATACACACCAAAACACATTGCCCTACTTCTCCTGAGTACGGCGATACCACATGAGTGACACTTTTTTGCAGTCTGGGTGCGCAAAGGGCCCAAATTCCAATGAGTACCTTTAGGTTTTACATGGCTGCTCACAATTTAGCCCCACCCAAAATGCCAGAACAGTACAAACACCCCACAAATGACCCCATTTTGGAAAGAAGACACCCCAAGGTATTCGCTGAGGGGCACAGTGAGTCCATGAAAAATTTAAATTTTTGTCAAAAGTTAGCGGAAAGAGAGACTTTGTGAGAAAAAACAATAAAAAATCAATTTCCGCAAACTTATGCCAAAAAAAAATCTTTTTGAACTCGCCATGCCCCTCACAGAATACCTTGGGGTGTCTCCTTTCCAAAATGGGGTCACATGTGGGGTATTTATACTGCCCTGGCATTTTAGGGGCCCTAAAGCGTGAGAAGAAAAATGCGTAAAAATGCCCTCCTAAAAGGTACTCATTGGAATTAGGGCCCCTTTGCGCATCTTGGCTGCAAACAAAGTGTCACACATGTGGTATCGCCGTACTCAGGAGAAGTAGGGCAATGTGTTTTGGGGTGTATTTTTCCATATACTCATGCTGAGTGAGAGAAATATCTCAGTAAATTGACAACTTTGTATAATTTTTTTTTAAAAAGTTGTCATTTACAGAGATATTTCTCACACAAAGTATGGGTATATATAAAAATACACCCCAAAACACAGTGTCCTATTTCTCCTGAGTACGGGGATACCACATGAGTGACACTTTTTTGCAGCCAAGATGCGCAAAGGGGCCCTAAAACCAATGAGTACCTTTCGGATTTCACAGGGCATTTTTACGCATTTGGATTCTCATGCTTTAGGGCTCCTAAAATGCCAGGGCAATATAAATACCCAACAAGTAACCCCATTTTGGAAAGAAGACACCCCAAGGTATTCCGTGAGGGGCATGTCGAGTTCACAGAAATTTTTTTTTTTTGGGCACAAGTTAGCGGAAATTTATATTTTATTTTTTTTATTTTTGTTTTTTACAAAGTTTCATATTCCACTAACTTGTGACAAAAAATAAAATTTTACATGAACTCACCATACCCCTCACGGAATACCTTGGGGTGTCTTCTTTCTAAAATGGGGTCACATGTGGGGTATTTATACTGTCCTGGCATTTAGGGGCCCCTAAAGCGTGAGAAGAAGTCTGGAATCCAAATGCGCAAAAATGCCCTGTGAAATCCTCAAGGTACTCATTGGAATTAGGGCCCCTTTGCGCACCCAAGCTGCAAAAAAGTGGTACACATGTGGTATCGCCGTACTCAGGAGAAGTAGGGCAATGTGTTTTGGGGTGTATTTTCTATATACCCATGCTGAGTGTGAGAAATATCTCAGTAAACTGACAACTTGTATAAATTTTGTTATACAAAGTTGACAATTTACAGAGATATTTCTCACACAAAGTATGGGTATATATAAAAATACACCCCAAAACACAGTGTCCTATTTCTCCTGAGTACGGTGATACCACATGAGTGACACTTTTGCAGCCAAGATGCAAAGGCCCTAAATCCAATGAGTACCTTCGATTTCAGGGCATTTTTACGCATTTGGCTGCTCATGCTTTAGGGCTCCTAAAATGCCAGGGCAATATAACATACCCAACAAGTAACCCCATTTTGGTAAGTAGACACCCCAAGGTATTCACGTGAGGGGCATAGTCGAGTTCACAGAAATTATTTTATTTTTGGGCACAAGTTAGAGGAAATTTATATTTTATTTTTTTATTTTTTTTTTACAGAATGTTTCATATTCCACTAACTTGTGACAAAAAATGAAATGTTACATGAACTCACCATACCCCTCACGGAATACCTTGGGGTGTCTTCTTTCTAAAATGGGGTCACATGTGGGGTATTTATACTGTCCTGGCATTTAGGGGCCCCTAAAGCGTGAGAAGAAGTCTGGAATCCAAATGCGCAAAAATGCCCTGTGAAATCCTCAAGGTACTCATTGGAATTAGGGCCCCTTTGCGCACCCAAGCTGCAAAAAAGTGGTACACATGTGGTATCGCCGTACTCAGGAGAAGTAGGGCAATGTGTTTTGGGGTGTATTTTTATATATACCCATACTTTGTGTGAGAAATATCTCTGTAAACGACAACTTGTTAAATTTTGTTATACAAAGTTGACAATTTACAGAGATATTTCTCTCACCCAGCATGGGTATATGTAAAAATTCACCCCAAAACACATTGCCCTACTTCTCCTGAGTACGGTGATACCACATGTGTGACACTTTTTTGCAGCCTGGGGCCCAAATTCCAACGAGTACCTTTAGGTTTTACATGGCTGCTCGTAATTTAGCCCCGCCCAAAATGCCAGAACAGTAAACACACCCCACAAATGACCCCATTTCGGTAAGTAGACACCCCAAGGTATTCACTGAGGGGCATAGTAAGTCCGCGGGAGATTATTTTTATTTTTTTCCAGAAGTTAGAAGAAATGGAAACTTTATTATTTTATTTTTTTCCTCAGAATGTGTCATTTTCCGCTAACTTGTGAAAAAAAATGAAATGATACATGAACTCACCATGCCCCTCCGCGAATACTTTGGGGTGTCTTCTTTCTAAAATGGTCTAATTTGGGGGGTATTTATACTATCCTGACATTCTAGCACCTGAAGAAACATGACAGGTGCTCAGAAAGTCAGAGCTGCTTCAAAATGCGGAAATTCACTTTTTTGCACCATAGTTTGTAAACGCTATAACTTTTACCCAAACCAATAAATATACACTTATTGGATTTTTTTTTATCAAAGACATGTAGAACAATAAATTTATAGAAAAATTTATATAGAAATGTAGTTTTTTAAAAAAAAATTTACAACAGAAAGTGAAAAATGTCATTTTTTTTCCAAAAATTTCGGTCATTTTTCATTATTAGCAAAAAAAGTAAAAATGTCAGCAGCAATGAAATACCACCAAATGAAAGCTCTATTAGTGAGAAGAAAAGAAGGTATAATTCATTTGGGTGGTAAGTTGCATGACGGAGCAATAAACGGTGAAAGTAGTGTAGTGCGGAATTGTAAAAAGTGGTCTGGTCATTAAGGGTGTTTAAGCTAAGGGGGCTGAGGTGGTTAAAAGAACAGCCCAGTAGGTTTGCATGTTGGGAGTTGTAGTTTCGCAGCAGCTGAAGTGCCGAAGATTGCTGATCCCTTACTTAGACTGAATCTCAGACCTTAAATAGCTTGTTAGGGTTAAGGCATGTACACAATCATTGTTAGGTAAGGCTAGGTGATACAAATTTGAAAACTTTATAAATACCCAGACTCCTCTAATCTAGTTCCAAAAAATAGCAACCATGCATTATTCTAAGCAGCTGCCTAACACTCTGGAAATGAAAGTGGTTGAGGCCCACAAAGCAGTGGAAGGCTATAAGGAGATATCAATGTGTCTTCAGGTTGCCGTTTCCTCAGTTCAAAATGTAATTAAGAAATGTCAGTTAACGGGAACAGTGGAGGTCAAGAGTAGGTCTGGAAAACCAAGAAAAATTGCAGAGACAGCTGCTCGTAGGATTGCCAGAAAGGCAACTCAGAACCCTTGCTTGACTTCAAAAGACCCTTACGAATATTTAGCAGATTCTGGAGTTGTGGTATGTTGTTCTACTGTTCAGTGATAACTTCACAAATATGGCTTCATGGAAGAGTCCTCAGAGGAAAACCTCTCCTGCATGCTCACCACAAAATTCAGTGTCAGAAGTTTGCAAAATAAAATCTAAACAAGCCTGATGCATTTTGAAAACAAGTTCTGTGGACCTATGAGGTTAAAATAGAACTTTTTGACCACAATGAGCAAAGAGATGTTTGGAGAGAAAAAAAGAGCACAGAATTTAATGAAAACAAACACCCATCCAACCATTAAGCATGGGAGTGAATTAATCATGCTTTGGGATTGTGTTTCAGTCAATGGCACAGGGAAAATTTCATAGGTAGAAGGAAGAATGGATTCAATGAAATTATAGAAAATTCTGGAAGCAAACATAACACCAATTGTAAAAAAAAGAGCTGAACTTGAAAAGAAGATGGCTTCTACAAATAGATAATGATCCTAAAGACTCTTAGTAGTCTAGAGATAAGGGGAGTCATTAATTAACCTGAAATACTCCTATATTAGGAGCATTTCAATCTGCAACTTTTCCCTGCTCACGCAGGTCTAATAAGTAGGTGTGGCATGGGCGGGCCTGTTTCAGGGGTAGAAAATTGTCTAAATGTAAGTTCAAACGGACAATACGATCCACCGCAGCACTCCAGTTAATAGCAAATATCTTCTTTTATTAGCACCAAAGTGTAGCAACGTTTCAACCTTTCGGTCTTTGTCAAGCTCAATTACATACAGCATCGTGAACTTAATATACCTCCCCCTTGTTTCTAACAGGTTAAAATAGTCCCCGCCTTCCTTTAGTTTACATATCAGTATAATTTCTGATAACAGTAGTTTTACAGCAGTCAAACATATATATATTTAATCTTTTCACAGAATCTCCCTTAAGTTATTAATTACCTGAGAATGTTGGAATCTCTGCCACACAGCCAATTCCTGAGGATACGAAGAGCAGTGTCAAATGAGGTAAAGGTAGATGATAGAATGGAAAAAATGGGACAGAAATTTAGAGCTCGGGGGTACCCCAGGGGTTTGGTTCAGAGACATGAAGAAAGAGCAAGGCAGTGTGAGAGATTGACACTATTGGAACAGAAGAATAAGGATAAGTGTAAAAAGATGGAGAGAATTCCGTTTGTAACCACTTATTCATCGGAGAGTAAAGAGCTAGCAAAGATTTTGAGAAGCAATTGGCATATTCTAAGTGATTCATTCCCCAATTTAAGGAACTACAGTCTCCCCCATTGTTGTCATATAGGAGACCTAGGAATCTAGGAGACCAGTTGACGCGTGCAGATACAGTGCCAGGGTACAGAAGAGAAGGGAGAAATGGATGCCATGCCTGCCTGGGATGTAATTCCTGTGGTAGTTTGATTAAGGGAGACACTTTTTCACACCCTAGGACAGGGAGACGGTATAGAATACAAGGATTCTATACATGTCTATCAGATTATGTGGTCTATCTCCTACAATGCCCGTGTGGTCTCCTCTATGTCTCCATCCGTAAACTGTACACCAAGAGACGAAACCCTGATTATGCGGTAGAGGTTGAGCTACCGGTCCCTGAACACTTTTGGAATGCCCGCCATAATGTCTCACAATTGAGGTATAGAATTATCGACAGTGTGCCCCTATCGAGAAGAGGAGGAGATAGGGAAAAGAAATTGAAGCAGAAAGAACTCAGATGGATCCATGAATTGGACACCCTAGAGCCAAGAGGCATGAATAGGGATTTTTCATTAAGCCCCTTTTTTTAGTACACTACCTGTGTATATGTGTGATACTATGAAGTGTTGTTGCCCAGCCGATAAGGGCCGTGTTTTATTGAACCCCTAATTCCAGTTTACTGCATAGTCAGTTATAATTGTGCATTTTTTTCTTTTTTTCTTTTGAAGGATCTATGGAAAGTGAAACATATTTGATACAGCAGAACACAGACTGGGACCATAATTTAACAGAATGGGCCAAATGAACCCCTCAGGTGAACAGTGAGATCCGTATGGCTTCTGGGAGATGGGGTGTTTCAAAAGTCAGGTTATACATAAATGGGTGTGTTGTTTGAGAGGAGTTTGCTAACCCTTTGGACATCAAGTGTTAGGCCAGGGTAAACCGTTTAACTGCAAAATGTTGGACCGTGGATGTGAGGTTTGGCGGCGGTGGTGGCGGGTTCTCCGTCACCCCCTTCGCCTAGTTTGGATGGTTGGTACGCGGGGTTTATGTGATAAGTGGTGGCCACACATACTGTCACTGACCCCGCTTGCCAGTAAGTGAATGTGCTGGATGTGGGTCCACTACGAATAAGGAACAGACCTTGTGTTATAAAGGATCTGGTACACGGTATTGACCCCGCCTCATGGTGATGGTGACTGGTTGATTAATCCAGATGTAAGATTGGGATGCATGTATACCTGCTATTATGCTGTGCAATTGACACGCATCTCCCATATGCCTATATGGCGTCACTGTTATGCGCCTATGTTTATTTTGTGGCTACCTATCCCTATGACAACGGGGAACATGTGATGCATCCATGGCTTATTATCATTGGGAGATTAGAGGTCATGTGATGAAGGTGGGAGGGGAAGAATGATGTTAGATGCCCTCATTATTGGACCTTGGTAAGAGAGGAACACGGTTAAAAAACCACGAGATAATGACCTTCTAAGAGGAGTGGGATGCACGCAAGTTCCAAGCCATAACTATGGGCAATGTTTGAAACAGCTAAAGTATGTGAGCGGACTGGCTCACACTGAGGGCGGAAGTGTATGGAGATAGTTGCGGTCATGTGACTCTGGGAGGCGCGGTTGGAATGGCGTCACGCGCCCCGGGTCAGTTGACAGCTAGGGTGAGCGCGATGAAGGACTGGCGCATGCACAGTTCTCCATGGAGGACGCGGACTCCGTTACACATGATACATAAGAAGAACTGGGTCATAGATGGATCAGGTAATTAATAACTTAAGGAAGATTCTGTGAAAAGATGAAATATATGTTTGACTGCTGTAAAACTACTGTTATAAGAAATTATGCTGATATGTAAACTAAAGGAAGGCGGGGACTATTTTAACCTGTTAGAAACAAGGGGGAGGTATATTAAGTTCACGATGCTGTATGTAATTGAGCTTGACAAAGACCGAAAGGTTGAAACGTTGCTACACTTTGGTGCTAATAAAAGAAGATATTTGCTATTAACTGGAGTGCTGCGGTGGATCGTATTGTCCGTTTGAACTGAGGAGGGGGGTCAGAAGGTTGGGACCCCGCACTGCTTGCACCGCCACAATTGGATATTTGTTTCAGTGATATACGAAGTAAGTGGTGCTGTCTTGCCTACATTATGGAGTGTCTAAATGTAAGCCAGCTAGTATGCTGGCTTATATTTAGAAGCGGTGCTGGATGCACCAAACTTATGAAAAGAGCATTGCCTCTTCATAACATTGGTGATCCACCGCCAGTTCAAGGGGCTTTATTAAGTCCATCAATAAATGACCCACAAGGTGTATTAGATGACCGACACAAAATGAAAGTGAAAATACCAGTCACAGTTAGAAAAACAGCTAACTTTTTGTGACAGAATGGCTCAATATTTTTAATAAAGGTCAATTGAAAATGTTTTTTAGCCAAAACTTAGTAAAATGCAATCATAAACACAAGCAAATCCACTGCTTTCCAGGTGGTTACGTCTAAATTGGGAATGTGACCTTCAAAGAAGGTGACTATGAAAATGGAGTCAGGGATCTTATCAGTCAGAATGGATTTGTTCAAACAATTCCTCCATAATGAGTTGGAGAGGTTAATAGCAGATATAGAGCAGTCCCGACTCCGAGTACCCCACGCTTCACCTAGTAACCAGGACCGGAGAGAGCAGCCCCAGCCACCATTTTTTCAACTGAACCCACTGTTTGTCTATAGATTCATGTCACCAATGTACTAATTGGTATAGTAGACAAGATCTATAGTAATTTTTAATATTTGTGATTCCTATGCCCCCTTTGGATTCATGTTGAGACAGGATGTGGAAGTCCACTCAAGGATGTGAACCATGCCAAATAAAGGCTATTTGTTTATGGGCCTTAGTAAAGAAAGATGTAGGTATATGTATAGGGAAGGTGCAAAATAGATACAAAAGTCAATGTGTCTAATCCACATGGGGATTAGTGACGTATAGTTATCCATGGATTTGTGGAAAACAACCTCTTTCTCCCACCAGCCCAAGTAGAGATTGGCATAAATCAGGGCACGTGGACTCCCAATAGCCACTCCCCTGAGCTGCTGAATTATCTGACAAAATCTATCAATTCCATTAGGAAAGAGTTATGTTTCTTCAGATGGTCCCCTCTCTGTTGAAGAAAGGCGGATATAGCTCGACACCCAGTGTTATGGGGTATTGAGCTATACAAGGCTTCAACGTCGAGGCTAGGCAACCAAGTCCCGCTGTTACAATGTATACCCTCCAGTCTATTGAGTACGTCCATGGTGTCTCTGGCATAGGAAGGTTAACTAGTCACAAAGGACTTCAGCACCATGTCAATATTTGTGCTGACGTTGGCCGTGAGACTACATATGCCAGAGACAATTGGACAACCCTTAAATAGCGACCCGTTTTTATTCAATTCTGGCAGCAGATAGTCTAGTTCGTTCTTACTGATCAGACTATCCTGATATGCCTTATCAAGGATGTGAGACAGTTGTTTTCTGAAGACTGGTGTTGGATCGGTAGACAATTGCCTATATGTCATAGTGTCGTCCAGGATCATGAGACATGTCTAGATATTGTAATATATGTACTAAGCCCTAACTCTAATAATAAAATCTGAGAAACTTAGGCAACATATTTTGGTCAAAACATCTATGCTCACCTACCCATGCCACGGTGGTCTCAGTCAGGCAGGTCCTACTCTAAACCTTCCCACTGCCGTTGGGCATCTATATTCAGGAGAGCACATATAGTGTGTTGCTCCAAGAGTCTTTCTTGGCAAAACATTTTCCTAGTCCCACAACAATACTCCAAATGTTCATTACACCTAGAATCTTCCAGAAAAGTGCTTTACAGATGGGACATGACCCCTGATCACTTATCCTTTATATACCATCTCTACTTACCACTGTGGCACTGAGTACCTATATTGGAACGTTTACACACTAGAGGCCCACACAGGGGCTTTTTTTTGGTTGCCAAAAGTGACTTGATATTGCCGCGGCTCAGTTATACTGTGTTACAGATTGCAGTGCATATAGTGTTACATTGTATGGGATACTTATTGCTGCTAATTTCTAGATGCTGCTTATTAGATGCTAATTAATGAATGTGTTTTATGTAGATTTATTTTTATGAGATATTAAATTGGGATTTTTATAGTATCTGTTGATACGGATTGACCTATATAGAGTGCCCTTCATACGCATATTTATTTTATTATTTGGTTAAGCCGAGGGTAGACTTATTTGAAGTGTGCACTAGGATCCATAACGGTGAGTGCATATAGTGGCAGAAGCCAACCACGCCCCTTTTACATCTGAAGAAGTAATAGGGGAGTGGCTACAGCTCTGAGTAGAAAAAATGCTGGACTCATATCAACTGCTGGACTCAAATCAGCTCATTAGCATATGGATTAAAAGAACTTTTTCTCCACAATAAAGCAACAGATCACCAAGTGAAAGGTATCATTATATTCAGCAGAGTGAGCCCTACAAGGCAGCATGCCTGGTATATCAGTGAATTTACTGGTGACAGGTTCCCTTTAACCTCTTAAGGACACAGGGCGTACAGGTACGCCCTAATGTCCGAGTCCTTAATGACACAGGGCGTACATGTACGCCCTGTGTTTAAACTGCTACTGCACCCGATGTGGGCACGGTAGCAACATGGTTCCTGCTGATGTAGATCAGCAGGAACCATGTTCTAATGCCGAGGGGGGTCATGTGACCCCCCCGTATCGGCGATCGCTGCAAACCGCAGGTCAATTCAGACCTGCGGTTTGCAGCGAGTTTAGCGATCTCTGATCCCCGCGGTCTGTGACCACGGGATCAGAGAGTTAATTGCCCCAAAGTTGAGAGTTTTAACCCCCTGCAGCCCCAATCTTGTTATGGCGGCGGGGTGCAGGGGGTGGTTGCGGCGGCGGGAGGCGGTGCGGGAGACGGATCGCAATAGCGATCCCCGCCCGCCTCCCTTGTAATAATTCCCTGGTGTCTAGTGGTTCTGATCAGAGTGCCAGCACATTGCTGGCACTCTGATAGAAAACGGCTGGCATCTGTGCTGCAGATGCCAGCCGTTTAACCCTTTCTTACCGTGGTCCGTCTGGACCGCGGTATGGAAGGTGTTAACAGGGAGGAGCTCCTCCCTCTCCCATCGGGGGCTGCTGTGCCTATGCAGCCCCCTCCCTCCCAGGATGGGATCGCAGAGGGAGGGAGCTCCCTCCTCCTATCCATCACCCACTGCTCTCTAATGGCAGTGGGTGATGGTTACCATGGCAGCAGGACGCTTTCAGAAGCGTCCTGCTTGCCATGGTATAGTAACTCTGGTCAGACTTCTGCTAAAGGCAGAAGTCTGACCAGACTGTGAAAGTAAAAATACAGTGCAGTACACTATATAGTGTACTGTACTGTATTATACTGACATCAGATCCACTGGATCTACAAGAACCAAGTGGGTCTGGGTCCAAAAAATGTAAAAAGGGAAAAAAAGTAAAAATAAAAAAACACAAATCACTGAATAAAAAGTAAAAAAATAAAATACACTACACATATTAGGTATCGCCGCGTCCGTAAAAACAGCTCTATAAAAATATCACATGACTGAACCCCTCACGTGAACGCCATAAAAAAAAAAAAATGGTGTAAATAAGCCATTTTTACATCACTAAAAGTGTAATACAAAGCGATCAAAAAGGCGTATGCCTCCCAAAATAGTACCAATCTAACCGCCATCTCATCCCGCAAAAAATGAGCCCCTTTATAAAACAATTGCCCAAAAATAAAAAAACTTTGCCTCTCAGACTAAAACATGATTTTTTTGTTTCAAAAATGCTTTTCAGTGTTAAATGTAAAAATAAAAAAAGTAGACATATTGGGTATCTCCACGTCCGTAAGAATCTGCTCTATAAAAATATCACATGACCTAACCCCTCAAGTAAACACTGTAAAAAAAAAAAAAACTTTGTCAAAAGCCATTTTTTTGTCACCTTACATCACAAAAAGTGTAATAGCAAGCGATCAAAAAGTCATATGACCCCCAAATAGTGCCAATCTAACCGCCACCTCATCCCATAAAAATTATACCCAACCTGAGACGATCGCCTAAAAACTGAAAAAATATGGCTCTCAGACTATGGAGACACTAAAACATGTTTTTTTTGTTTCAAAAAGGATATTATTGTGTAACACCAAAATAAATAAAAAAAAGTATACATATTGGGTATCGTCGCGTTCGTAACGACCTGCTCTATAAAAATATAACATGACCTAACCCCTCAGGTGAACGCTGTAAACATAAAAAATAAAAACGTTATAAAAAAAGTAATTTTTTTGTCACCTTACATCACAAAAAGTGTAATAGCAAGTGATCAAAAAGTCATATGCACCCCAAGATAGTACCATTCAAACCGCCATCTCATCCCGCAAAAAATGAGCCCCTACATAGGACAATCGCAAAAAAAAAAAAAAAAAACTATGGCTTTCAGAATGTGGAGACACTAAAAAATCATTTTTTTCAAAAATGCTTTATTATGTAAAACTTAAACAAAAAACCCCAAAAAGTAGTCATATTTGGTATTGTCGCGTCTTTAACAACCTGCTCTATAGAAATAGCACACAATCTAACCTGTCAGTTCAACGATGTAAATAACAAAAAATACAAAACTGTCCCAAAACAGCTATTTTTGTTGAAAATTATCCATTTTAATCCATTTTTCCAGTAACAAAAGCAAGGGTTAACAGCCAAACAAAGCTCAATATTTATTGCCCTGATTCTGTAGTTTGCAGAAACACCCCATATGTGGTTGTAAACTGCTGTATGGCCAAACGGCAGGGCACAGAAGGAAGGGAACGCCATATGGTTTTTGGAAGGCGGATTTTGCTGGACTGTTTTTTTTGAGACTATGTCCCATTTGAAGCCCCCCCGATGCACCCCTACAGTAGAAACTCCCAAAAAGTGACCCCATTTTGGAAACTACGGGATAAGGTGTCAGTTTTGTTGGTACTATTTTAGGGTAAATATGATTTTTGGTTGCTCTATATTACACTTTTTTTGAGGCAAGGTAACAAAAAATTGAAATTCTGAAATTTCATCTCCATTTGCCAATAACTCTTGTGGAACACCTAAAGGGTTAACAAAGTTTGTAAAACTAGTTTTGAATACATTGAGGGGTGTAGTTTCTTAGATAGAGTCACTTTTATGGAGTTTCTATTCTAGGGGTGCATCAAGGGGCTTCAAATGGGACATGGTGTAAAAAATCCAGTCCAGCAAAATCCGCCTTCCAAAACCCATATGGCGTTCCTTTCCTTCTGCGCCCTGCCGTTTGGCCATACAGTAGTTTACGACCACATATTGGGTGTTCGTGCAAACTACAGAATCGGGGCAATAAATATTGAGTTTTGTTTGGCTGTTAACCCTTGCTTTGTTACTGGAAAAAATGGATTAAAATGGAAAATTTTCCAAAAAATCGAAATTCAGAAATTTTATCTTTATTTGCCATTAACTCTTGTGGAAAACCTAAAGGGTTAATTACGTTTGTAAAATCAGTTTTGAGTACCTTCAGGGGTGTAGTTTCTAGAATGTGGTCATTTTTGGGTGGTTTCTATTATGTAAGCCTTGCAAAGTGACTTCAGACCTGAACTGGTCCCTAAAAACTGGGTTTTTGAAAATTTCTGAAAAATGTCAAGATTTGCTTCTAAACTTCTAAGCCTTGTAACGTCCCCAAAAAATAAAATGGCATTCCCAAAATGATCAATACATGAAGTAGACATATGGGGAATGTAAATCAATAACTTTTTTTGGCAGTATTACTATGTATTCTAGAAGTAGAGAAATTGAAACTTGGAAAATTGCAAATTTTTCAAAATTTTTGGTAAATTTGGTATTTTTTAATAAATAAAAATGAAATTTTTCGACTTCATTTTACCACTGTCATGAAATACAATATGTGACGAAAAAACAATCTCAGAATGGCCTGGATAAGAAAAAGCGTTTTAAAGTTATCACCACATAAAGTGACAATGGTCAGATTTCCAAAAAATGGCCTGGTCCTTAAGGTGAAATAGGGCCGTGTCCTTAAGGGGTTAAGTAGTATGAACTTGTCACTGTAACAGTAACATAATAACATTGTAGTAACATAGTATATAAGACCGAAAAAATACATTTGTCTATCCAGTTCGGCCTGTTTCCTACAAGTTGATCAAGAGGAAGGCAAGAAAAAAACTGTGAGGCAGAAGCCAATTTTCCCCACTTAACACTCAGTTCACACTTTCGCGTAAAACGCCGCTTTTGAAAGCACATAAAAACGCACAACAGTAAAGGAACCATGCATTCCAATGGGGGTGGTTCACACTTGCGCGTTTTTATGCGCGTTCGTAGGCGCCTATAAACGTCCGACGCATAAGCAAGTATGTTCGCGTTAATTCGGGCTTTTTTCGAGCGTTTGGTGCCAATATACTTCAATGGGAAACGCGATAGGCGTGTTGTTCGGGCGTTTGTGCAGCGTAAAACGCGCCTATGGATGCGCGTTTTACAAAGTTTGCAACATGCTGAATCAGCCACCATGGAATGTCACACCTCTAAAGCACTCAGATTGGCCAAACTATATCATAGGTCATTGGCCAACTATGCAGTCAATCACATAAACGCGCGTCAAACGCGCCTACACTATTTACCAAAACGCTTGAAAAAAACGCCCGTAAACGCCCATTTTGAACGCGCATAAAACGCTAGGCTTCTAAACGCTCAGGTCTGAACCCAGTGTAAGGGGAAAAAATTCCTACCTGGCTCCAATCAGGCAATCAGAATAACTCTCTGGATCAACGACCCATCTCTAGTAGCTATAGCCTGTAATATTATTACACTCCAGAAATACATCCAGGCCCCTCTTGAATTCCTTTATTGTACTCACCATCACCACCTCCTCAGGCAGAGAGTTCCATAGTCTCACTGCTCATTCCGTAAAGAATCCTTTTCTATGTTTGTGTACAAACCTTCTTTCCTCCAGACGCAGAGGATGTCCCTTTGTCACAGTCAGTCCTGGGGATAAATAAATGATGAGAGAGATCTCTGTACTGACCCCTGATATATTTATACATAGATATTAGATCTCCCCTCAGTCGTCTTTTTTCTAAGGTAAATAACCCTGTACTATTCACACACTAAACACCACTGTTGTCTGTTGAGTGAATCGACTTTCATCAGTGAACAGCACTGAGGCCCATTGGTTCCGCGTCCAGAGTAGATGCTCCCTGGTCAATGCAACATGACACCTGTGCCTGGTGTTGTGGTTAGGTACCCTTGCAGGTCGTCTAGCATGCAGAACATGCTGATGTAAACTGTTTAGAATGATCTGACATGACACTTTGGTGACTCTCACCTCCCTTAAATGTGCCTGGAGTTGTGTAGGATTCATCATCCAGTTTGCTATTAAGTTCCTTAATAGAGAACAGCAAGTTGTACAAAAAGTACTGAAACATTGAACAGTTTGACATTGCATTCAAAAGTTTAGAGAAGGTCACATTAAGTTCACATGTAAAGGTTAGAGTGCATTTTAAGTTCATCCTGAAATTTCACCCACAAGCCAACTATCCCTAACTTTTTGTTAGTTGTGTATGATCAGGATGTTATATGGACATGTATTGTGTGCTTTATTTTGCAGTAATTTACTTTTGGGTGTCAATATGAGGATTTTATTTGCTTGTGCATTGGTAGCCCTATGGTCTGGCTGTAGATCATTTTCTCCAGATTCTACTTCATTGAAAGTATATAGGGCCAGATTTATCATTACACTTCCATCTTACTCCAATTTCAAGTCCAAAGAAACTTTAGGATAGTCAGATTTATTAATGGTCCTTTAATACTGTGATAAATGTCGTTTGATGGCAGCAGTTCATCCTTCAGTACAAGGTTTTACAAAAGTCGCACATATTTACAAAAAAGTCGCATGTTCTATTAAAAAGTCACATAAGATAAGCATGGTCCTCATTGGAGGGAAACTGCGACTTTTTTGCGATTTTTTCAAAAAGTCTCAATGATAAATCTGGAGTCAAACTCATTAACATGGCTAACTACGCCCATTTTTACAAAACTGGAGTGAGTGGTGTACACATGTAAAAAACTCGCAAAATTAGGCGCAAATGAGTGTGAAAAGTCGCAAATGCCCTATTTTGGGACTTTTTGATGCCAGAATTCTGGAGTGAAGGTATGATAAACCATGGCCATAGTGTCATGTGAACATTTCAGAAGAAGAAAAAGCTTCACAGCACTGTTCATACTTTACTCTCCACATGTGTTTTTTCCACCATGGAGTTTTTTTTCTTTATCCCAGTATTTTGCAGTATTACCATAATGATTTTGTTGCTTGTCCACCGACATCCCAATGGCTTTTGGCTGCATATCCAGTTTCTGCAGATACAATTTCATTGTGTGGCTATCGAAAAAAAACTGTATGATTATTTTACATGTTTGTAATACACAGTGCTCCTTTACAAATGATCAGGATGTCATGTGGATTGTCACGTTCCGGAGGCCCAAGACAGACCTCCGGGCCGTCTTGCAAACAGGAAACAGGCAGAAATAGACCAGGGATTAACAGAGTACTTTATTACACATCTAATAAAAGAACATAACCGTAAAGCAGGTTAAGCAATAGTGGTAGCACTACCACAGAACCAAGTGCACCGGCAGACCAGAGGCAAAACCCAGGGGGCGGAGAGCCAGGGAGCCCCATTCTTCATAGAGCCCCTGGTGGTGGGCATGAACTGGGCCGAGGGCTCACTAGTCGCACCTCCAGGAAGGTCCCAGTACACTTGGCTGCTACCTACAAAGAACCACAGACAACAGAACTGGAGCCCAAGCAAACACAGCACATAGATCAGACAAGGCAAACCGGAATCAGCACAGAAGCAGATGCCTGGACACCATGCAGAACGGACGCATGGCGGTCACAAGCAGAGCTGCACACAGACTAGAGCTCCTCCCTTCGGAAAACCCAGAAGCACTCTCACGAAGGCAGGAAATACACAGTAGAGGAACAGAAGCAGTAAGGCACTGCAGGCAAAACATGGAACAGACTAGATCAGACACAGTAGGCACTGCTAGGCTAGACATGGAACAGAGTGTATTTAGACACAGAACAGGTATAGATGAACAGGTAAGGCATGGACAACATCACCACAGAACAGGTAAAGAAGATCAGACAAAGGAACAACAACGCTTTACCAGGCGACACCACAAACAATGGCAGATGGCAAAAAAAACCTGGGTCAGCAGCAAGGGGCTACACCCAGTAAGGCACAAGACAGACTGACCCCCTGGGTGAGCAGCAAGGTGCAACACGCAGCAAAGCAATAAATAGACTGACCACAAACCCCTCAGCTCATAGATGGATATAGCTGGGATAATGAGGGCACCTGATAAGCCACACCCAGGAACAGGACAGGGAATGTTAACCCCACTAGAACCAGGAGTACCAGAACCATAGAACATTCACAAGTGTCAGTTCACACCAGACACAGACTGCTGCAGCCAGCACGCCAGAATGGCGACCAGCATACACAGGGTAACTGTAGCCAGTACCAGATTACAAGCAGCCAGCCTACACAACAAGTAACCGAACAGCAGTGTGATACAAACAGACATACATACTCAGGTCATGTTCACACACAAGGCTGCTGTCAGCACACATCACAGAACCAGCATACATGGAAACACCCACAGCCAGTACACAAAGCGTATGCAGCAAGCACGGCACCAGTGACAGGAACCAAAGAGATGCAGACACGAGAAGCCACAATTCACACACAACACTGCACCCAGCACACACAGGTGTCAGCTTGCAGCCAGTACACGAGAGAGCCTGCAACCAACCTACATGGCAACAGTGAGATTCAGACATGGGGAGTACACACATACACAGGCAAGTTCCCACAAGACACCGCAGCCAGCATACAGCCCCAAGCAACCAGCATACACAGGAGACCGCCTGCAGCCAGTACGCGAGAGGGCATGCAGCCAGCCTGCACCGTGACAAGGATATAGAAATTGTTGGACACATTTATTAAAACTGCCAATTTAGACACCGGTCTTCATTGTGCTTGCACTGCTGGAGGATGAGCCAAAGTTATGTGCAGGTGCAGGCCTCTACATAACTGTCAGTTCCTCCAGCAGAATGTGCAACAATCTAAAATCTACCCCAGCTCCTTTCCTGGTGTAGATTTAAGTCATTTTGTATGCCAAAAACTGGCATAGAAAATTATGAATGAGATGGGCCTGCTGGCCCTCCCTTTTCCCTGTCCACACCAAGCCCACCATTCCCCCTCTTTTTCAGGCCTGTCGGCCTCCAGGCTGGTTTTCTAGGTGGCCGTCAGTGTGAAACAGGGATCAAACCCACAAAAGTCGAAGACTCATAGAAGGAATAAAGTAAAAAGTAAAAAAATAAAAATAAATAATATATATATAATAAATGTTATATATATATAATAATATATATATAAATAAATGTTTCAAGTGTAACAAAAAAGCACCCCTTTTATAAAGAAAAAAAAAAAGACAGGTATTGCTGCACCTGTAACGACTGGCTCTATAAAATTATTTTTAATTTTTCTATTTATTAATTTTCAAATACATCATAAAAACAAACAACGTCTCTACAATATATTTTTTACAACCCCAAAACCCAAACCACCCACAGCCCATAAAAATCATCAGATCAAGAAAATCTACTGAAGTGGTGCTAATATTACTCATAAAATTTAGGTTCCAAGCATTTACATTTAACTCAGAAATAAAATCTTCCAGACCCTGTCTCTCCCCTTTCCATATAAGCAAGCAATCGTCAATAAACCACTGCCAAAACATTAGCTCTCCTTTTTGTGTTTTCTTGTTTAAGACTGGGCCGACCGTATCTCTTTCTCAGGGGGTCACTGTTTAATGCTTCAACACCTCTCAGACCAAGCTCTTTTGGAATGATTGTATAAAGAGATGTAACATCTGCTCTCACCAGCCACGTATCTACACTACTAGCCCCCAAACAATTGATGAATTAAATTACACTGCCAGCGTCTTTCAAATAGGAGGGAACCTGCGTTACACATCTCTGTAGAAAAAAATCAATATATTCAGAAAGTCTACTCGTCAGGGAATCGATCCCCGAGACTATGGGTCTTCCTGGAGGTTTTTGCAGGCTTGTGTGGATCTTGGGTAGATGATGGATAACAGGAGTGACAGGGTGTTTATAATCGACAAATAGTCCAATTCCTTTTTATTTATAATTCCCTTTTTAAATCCTTCCTGAAGAAGTTGATCCATTTTCCCTTTATATTCTACCATTGGATTCTTTTTAAGTATTCTATATGTCCCCTTATCTGATATCAATCTCCGCATTTCTATCTTATACGTTATATAGTGGTATCTTATATTTCTACCACTCCACCCCCTTTGTCTGCAGGTTTTATCACAATGCTGGTGTTGTTTTCCAAGTTGTTTAGCGCTATTTTCTCCACCTTTGTTAAGTTCTGATGTCCAGGGTTCAAATCTAATTTTTCTAATTCCTTTAGCACCCCCTTTTAAACGCCTCTATACAATCGTTATCCTTGATAATAGGGAAAAATTTCGATTTGTCACGCAGCTGAGTGTGAATAACTCCATTCACAATCCCTGCGTTTTTCAAGGGAGGTGTCTGATTGCTCATGTGATATTTTGCAATATTAAGTTTTCTGATATATTTATGAATATCTAGAAAAACTTCAAATTTATTAGGTCTATTTGTCGGTGCAAACTTTAACCCGGCGCCCTCTTTTCTTGATCGGAAAGAACATGGAAACTCAAGTTGAAAATCCCCTTTATTTACCCCTGCTATTCTTGGGGTTTGTGGATGGATACCTGGCTTAGGTTTTCCCCGTCACATCCTTAAAGCTTGTAAAAAAGCGGGATCTTGACATAGGGGCCACTTAATATGGTGGATTTGGTGATCTCTGTAATGGAGACACCCCTTTGCTTGGTTTTCCTTCCTTTGAGGGATATCTGGCTTTCATTGTGTTGTAGACCCATAACTGGGGCTCCACATTTATTTTGCATATTCCTGTTTCCCAGGGAGCTTTGCACTTCGGATTGCTGTGTTGAGACTCTTAAGTGAGGCTCTGCGGTGTTTTTTGTAGCTGGTCTCCCTGAGATCAGCTACTGTTGTGTTTGAGTAGTCTCCGAGGCATTGCTCCCGGTTAGCCAGAATCCTACTCCACACTGATGAGGGGCAACACCCCGAAACAGCTGTCTGTGGATGGATACCTGGCTTAGGTGTTCCCCGTCACATCCTTAAAGCTTGTAAAAAAGCGGGATCTTGACATAGGGGCCACTTAATATGGTGGATTTGGTGATCTCTGTAATGGAGACACCACTTTGCTTGGTTTTCCTTCCTTTGAGGGATATCTGGCTTTCATTGTGTTGTAGACCCATAACTGGGGCTCCACATTTATTTTGCATATTCCTGTTTCCCAGGGAGCTTTGCACTTTGGATTGCTGTGTTGAGACCCTTAAGTGAGGCTCCGCTGTGTTTTTTGTAGATGGTCTCCCTGAGATCAGCTATTGTTGTGCTTGGGGTTTGGGCTGGTATTTACTTCCTCCTCTCTTCCCTCTACATAACTTCTTTTTTGAGGGTCTTTCCTCTTTCTATTTCCACCTCCGGTCTTTCTAATGTGCTTATTCTCTGTACTCCCTTTGTTGCTTGGTGTGCTTCTCCAGGACTCATGTATGTAATCCTGCTGCATCTTTTCCTTGATTCTGCTGGAAATGCTGCTGTAGTTGTTGATTCGTATTTTGATTCTTATATTGAGTTTGTTGGTTCATACTTTGATTACAATAATTCTGCTATGATCAGTATCTCTGCTGATTTCTAGGATAAAACTTCCTCTGCTGATAATAATTACCTCCATAATCACTCCTATATGCTCCGTTCCATATATAACCAGATGGGTGATTATTAAAATTACGATCTGATCTCATCCATTTATAGTTCCCTGTGTTATATTGTCTATTTTGCCGATAAAAATTAGTGTTATATTGTCTGTTGCACTAAGTATAATTCCTCTCTGTATTAAACTGACCCGTAAATTTCACCTTTTGATTCACTATGTTCTCCCTTGCGTCTATTCAATTGTTAATGTAGTTGCCCTGAATAGGTATATCTATATCCATGCTTCTTTGCCCCATGTTAGGAGAATTATGATCCTCTATGTTATTGTTTTTCCATTTATAAACTCTATTGTTATCATAGTCATCACACACTTTAAAAAACTTTTTTTGTTTTTTGTTCTTTACCTCTAATTCAGTCTTAACTAGCATAGCCTGACATTTGCTGGACAAATCCGCATAATCCTTTTGGTCTTTAACCACATCAACCCCCCTAGCTTAAACACCCTTAATGACCAGGCCACTTTTTACAATTCCGCACTACACTACTTTCACCGTTTATTGCTCCGTCATACAACTTACCACCCAAATGAATTTTACCTCCTTTTCTTCTCACTAATAGAGCTTTCATTTGGTGGTATTTCATTGTTGCTGACATTTTTACTTTTTTTGCCATTAATACAAATTTAATGACATTTTTGCAAAAAAATGAAATTTTTCACTTTCTGTTGTAAATTTTTTTTTTTTTAAACTACATTTCTATATAAATTTTTCTCTAAATTTATTTTTCTACATGTCTTTGATAAAAAAAAAAAGGTCCAATAAGTGTATATTTATTGGTTTGGGTAAAAGTTATAGCGTTTACAAACTATGGTGCAAAAAAGTGAATTTCGGCATTTTGAAGCAGCTCTGACTTTCTGAGCACCTGTCATGTTTCTTCAGGTGCTAGAATGTCAGGATAGTATAAATACTCCCCAAATGACACCATTTTAGAAAGAAGACACCCCAAAGTATTCGCGGAGGGGCATGGTGAGTTCATGTATCATTTCATTTTTTTTCACAAGTTAGCGGAAAATGACACTTTCTGAGAAAAAAAAAAAGTTTCAATTTCTGCTAACTTCTGGCAAAAAAAAAAAAAAATCTCAAACTGACTCACTATGCCCCTCAGTGAATACCTCGGGGTGTCTACTTTCCGAAATGGGGTCAATTGTGGGGTGTGTTTACTGTTCTGGCATTTTGGGCGGGGCTAAATTGTGAGCCGCCATGTAAAACCTAAAGGTACTCGTTGGAATTTGGGCCCCTTTGCGCACCCAGGCTGCAAAAAAGTGTCACTTATGTGGTATCGCCGTACTCAGGAGAAGTAGGGCAATGTGTTTTGGGGTGTATTTTTACATATACCCATGTTGGGTGAGAGAAATATCTCTGTAAATTGTCAACTTTGTATAAACATTTTTAAAAGTTGTCGTTTACAGAGATATTTTTCACACAAAGTATGGGTATATATAAAAATACACCCCAAAACACATTGCCCTACTTCTCCTGAGTACGGCGATACCACAGGTGTGCCACTTTTTTGCAGCCTGGGTGCACAAAGGGGCCCTAAAACCAATGAGTACCTTTAGGATTTCACAGGGCATTTTTACGAATTTGGATTCCAGACTTCTTCTCACGCTTTAGGGGCCCCTAAAATGCCAGAACAGTATAAATACCCCACATGTGACCCCATTTTGGAAAGAAGACACCTCAAGGTATTCCGTGAGGGGTATGGTGAGTTCATGTAAAATTTTATTTTTTGTCACAAGTGGAATATGAGACTTTGTAAAAAACAAAATTAAAAAAAAAATATATTAATTTCCGCTAACTTGTGCCAAAAAATAAAAATTCTGTGAACTCGACATGCCCCTCACGGAATACCTTGGGGTGTCTTCTTTCCAAAATGGGTTCACATGTGGGGTATTTATACTGACCTGGCATTTTAGGGGCCCTAAAGCGTGAGAATCCAAATGCGTAAAAATGCCCTGTGAAATCCTAAAGGTACTCATTGGTTTTAGGGCCCCTTTGCGCACCCAGGCTGCAAAAAAGTGTCACTCATGTGGTATCGCCGTACTCAGGAGAAGTAGGGCAATGTGTTTTGGGCTGTATTTTTACATATACCCATGCTGTGTGTGAGAAATATCGCTGTAAACGACAACTTTTTACATTTTTTTATTCAAAGTTGTCAATTTACAGAGATATTTCTCTCACCCAGCATGGGTATATATAAAAATACACCCCAAAACACATTGCCCTACTTCTACTGAGTACGGCGATACCACATGTGTGACACTTTTTTGCAGCCAAGATGCGCAAATGGGCCCAAATTCCAATGAGTACCTTTTAGGAGGGCATTTTTACGCATTTTTCTTCTCACGCTTTAGGGCCCCTAAAATGCCAGTGCAGTATAAATACCCCACATGTGACCCCATTTTGGAAAGAAGACACCCCAAGGTATTCCATGAGGGGCATGGCGAGTTCATAGAAGATTTTTTTTTTGGCACAAGTTAGTGGAAATTGATTTTTTATTGTTTTTTCTCACAAAGTCTCCCTTTCCGCTAACTTTTGAAAAAAAGTTTAATTTTTCATGGACTCATTATGCCCCTCAGAGTACCTGAATGAACGGCACAGATTTTTTCATTCGCATCGATCAATGTGGATGAAAAAATCTCTGCCAAAATCAGTGACTGCGGTGCGGTGGGCTGGGCACTAACTACCTAACAAGTAGCTAACTAACTGGCGGTGATAAGGGACCCTTATGCCCCATTCACACGTCCGAAATTCTGTTTGCGGAACGGAATTGTGGACCCATTCATTTCTATGGGGACAGACTTTGTTCCGCTCGGATCCGGAATTACGGATCCCCGCTTCCTGGTCTGCACTTCCGTTCCGCAAAAATATAGAACATGTCCTATTCTTGTCCGCAATTGTGGACAAGAAAAAGCATTTTCTATATAGTTCTGGCAATGTGCGGATCTGCAAAATGCGGAAAGCACATTGCCGGTGTCCGTGTTTTGAGGATCTGCAGATCCGCGGATCCGATCCGCAGATCCGTGAATCCACGGATCCGATCCGCGGATCCGTGAATCCACGGATCTGCAAAACACATATGGACGTCTGAATGGAGCCTTACAAGGGGTGTGATCAATGACAGGGGGGTGATCAGGGGGTCTAGATGGGGTGATCAAGGGGTTAATAGGTGAGGGGGGGGGGGGTTAGTGTAGTGTTTGGTGCAACTTTACATAGTTACCTGGTCCTCTTGTGGTCGATCCCTGCAAATGGGACCACCAGAGGACCAGGTAGCAGCTATATCAGACTCTGTTCACAAAACAGCGTCTGATATAGCTGTTTGATGCGATTTAATTTGCATCTATAGCCTGCCAGCGATGGATCATCGCTGGCAGGCTGTAGCCGAACTCCCGAGACGTGCTTCACTGTGAACGCGCGCGCGCGATCACAGGAAGTCTCGGCTCTCGTGAGATGACGCGCCGATGCGTCGTCTCAGAGCTACAGGACCGCCCGCAGGACGCATCCCTGCATTAGGCGGTCCTGTAGCGGTTAAACGGTTTTAATAAAATGTTGGATATAATGTTTAAAATGCTGCTTTATAGTGATGTTTTATTTAGTGCTTTATCAATCTTTTTATCTATGTTGTATTGGATGATGAGGAAGATGGGTGGGACGCAATAGTGGTTTTAAGAGAATCCCCGTAATGGGCGCGTTATTCGCCCCTGAAGAAGCACGAGAGTAGAGTTGAGCGAACCCGAACTGTATAGTTCAGGTTCATACCGAATTTTAGGCTATTCGGGGCCCGGACCCGGACCCGAACATTTTCAAAAAAGTTCGGGTCCGTTGTTTGGCGATTTCTTCACGCTTTCTAAAGGGCTGCACAGCAGCCAATCAGCTAGCGTTTTACTTCTTGCCCTAAGAAGCCATCACAGCCATGCCTACTAATGGCATGGCTGTGATTGGCCAAGTGCAGCATGTGACCCAGCCTCTATTGAAGCTGGAGTCACGTAGCGCCGCACGTCACTCTGCTCTGATTAGTGTAGGGATAGGATGCAGCTGCTGTGAGGGCGAGATTAGGCAGGGAAAACTCAGCAAAAACAACTAATGAAGTGATCAACCTACAGCTGTGAATCATTCAACTTCTGCTAGTTAATTGATCACTGTTTTTTAGGCTGCACAGAGCGTTTTTCTGTCACTTTTTTCTGGGGTGATCGGCGGCCATTTTGGTTTGGTTTAAGCTGTGGGTGATAAAGCTTAATAGTGTCCGGCACAGGATATATTTTTTTCTGGGGTGAAATTCAATTGCCAAAATAGCAATACCATAAATCAGTGGTTTCAGCTGTGGCTGGCCAAGTTTAATAGTGTCCAGCAAAGGATATATTTTGTTCTGCGGCAAAATTCAATTGCCAAAATAGCAATCCCCTAAATCTGGTGTCCCAGCAGTGGCTGGCCAAGTTTAATGGGGTGTAATTCGATAGCAATAGCAAACAACTAATGAAGTGATCGACCTACAGCTGTGAATCATTCAACTCATTCAACTTCTGCTAGTTAATTGCTCACTGGTTTCACCAGCACAAGCTGCCACCAAGTCCATCAATCCATCAATACTAGGGTTTTTTTTTTTTTTTTTGCTATATCCTACATCAGGGGCTTGGCTGTGCTTATTGTCACCCCAATAAACTCAGGATAGAAATTTCTATATTTTATTGAGGGGTTAAATTGAATTGCCAAAATAGCAATCCCCTAAATCTGGTGTTACAGCTGTGGCTAGCCAAGTGTAATACTGTCTGCTGTCTGGCAAAGGATAGATTTTTTTCTGTGGTGAAATTCAATTGCCAAACTAGCAATCCCCTAAATGTAATTTCTCAGCAGTGGCTGGCAAAGTTTAATAGTGTCCGGCAAAGGATATATTTTGTTCTGGGGTGAAATTCAATAGCCAAAATAGCAATACCATAAATCTTGTGTCCCAGCAGTGGCTGGCCAAGTTTAATAGTGTCCGGCAAAGGATATATATTTTTTTGGGGTGAAATTCAATTGGCAAAATAGCAATACCATAAATCAGTGGTTTAAGCTGTGGGTGATCAAGCTTAATAGTGTCCGGCACAGGATATATTTTTTTCTGGGGTGAAATTCAATTGCCAAAATAGCAATACCATAAATCAGTGGTTTCAGCTGTGGCTGGCCAAGTTTAATAGTGTCCGGCAAAGGATATATTTTGTTCTGCGGCAAAATTCAGTTGCCAAAATAGCAATCCCCTAAATCTGGTGTCCCAGCAGTGGCTGGCCAAGTTTAATGGGGTGTAATTCGATAGCAATAGCAAACAACTAATGAAGTGATCGACCTACAGCTGTGAATCATTCAACTCATTCAACTTCTGCTAGTTAATTGCTCACTGGTTTCACCAGCACAAGCTGCCACCAAGTCCATCAATCCATCAATACTAGGGTTTTTTTTTTTTTTTTGCTATATCCTACATCAGGGGCTTGGCTGTGCTTATTGTCACCCCTATAAACTCAGGATAGAAATTTCTATATTTTATTGAGGGGTTAAATTCAATTGCCAAAATAGCAATCCCCTAAATCTGGAGTTACAGCTGTGGCTAGCCAAGTGTAATACTGTCTGCTGTCTGGCAAAGGATAGATTTTTTACTGTGGTGAAATTCAATTGCCAAAATAGCAATCCCCTAAATCTGGTGTCCCAGCAGTGGCTGGCCAAGTTTAAAGGGGGGAAATTCGATAGCAATAGCAAACAACTAATGAAGTGATCGACCTACAGCTGTGAATCATTCAACTCATTCAACTTCTGCTAGTTAATTGCTCACTGGTTTTTAGGCTGCACAGAGCGTTTTTCTGTCACTTTTTTCTGGGGTGATCGGCGGCCATTTTGTGTCTTGTGGTACACCAGCACAAGCTGCCACCAAGTCCATCAATCCATCAATACTAGTTTTTTTTTTTTTTTGCTATATCCTACATCAGGGGCTTGGTTGTGCTTATTGTCACCCCTATAAACTCAGGATAGAAATTTCTATATTTTATTGAGGGGTTAAATTGAATTGCCAAAATAGCAATCCCCTAAATCTGGTGTTACAGCTGTGGCTAGCCGAGTGTAATACTGTCTGCTGTCTGGCAAAGGAAAGATTTTTTTCTGTGGTGAAATTCAATTGCCAAAATAGCAATCCCCTAAATTTAGTTTCCCAGCAGTGGCTGCCAAAGTTTAATAGTGTCCGGCAAAGGATATATTTTGTTCTGGGGTTAAATTCAATAGCCAAAATAGCAATAGCGTAAATCTGGTGTCCCAGCAGTGGCTGGCCAAGTTTAATAGTGTCTGGCAAAGGATATTTTTTTTTGGGGTGAAATTCAATTGGCAAAATAGCAATTCCGTAAATCAGTGGTTTAAGCTGTGGCTGACCAAGTTTAATAGTGTCCTGCAAAGGATATATTTTTTTCTGGGGGGAAATTCAATTGCCAAAATAGCAATACCATAAATCAGTGGTTTCAGCTGTGGCTGGCCAAGTTTAATAGTGTCCGGCAAAGGATATATTTTGTTCTGCGGCAAAATTCAATTGCCAAAATAGCAATCCCCTAAATCTGGTGTCCCAGCAGTGGCTGGCCAAGTTTAATGGGGTGAAATTCTATAGCAATAGCAAACAACTAATGAAGTGATCGACCTACAGCTGTGAATCATTCAACTCATTCAACTTCTGCTAGTTAATTGCTCACTGGTTTTTAGGCTGCACAGAGCGTTTTTCTGTCACTTTTTTCTGGGGTGATCGACGACCATTTTGTGTCTTGTGGTGCACCAGCAGAAGCTGCCACCAAGTCCATCAATCCATCAATACTAGGGTTTTTTTTGCTATATCCTACATCAGGGGCTTGGCTGTGCTTATTGTCACCCCTATAAACTCAGGATAGAAATTTCTATATTTTATTGAGGGGTTAAATTCAATTGCCAAAATAGCGGTCCCCTATATCTGGTGTTACAGCTGTGGCTAGCCGAGTGTAATACTGTCTGCTGTCTGGCAAAGGATAGATTTTTTTTCTGTGGTGAAATTCAATTGCCAAAATTGCAATCCCCTAAATGTAGTTTCTCAGCAGTGGCTGGCAAAGTTTAATAGTGTCCGGCAAAGGATATATTTTGTTCTGGGGTGAAATTCAATAGCCAAAATAGCAATACCGTAAATCTGGTGTCCCAGCAGTGGCTGGCCAAGTTTAATAGTGTCCGGCAAAGGATATATATTTTTTTTGGGGTCAAATTCAATTGCCAAAATAGCAATACCGTAAATCAGTGGTTTAAGCTGTGGGTGACCAAGTTTAATAGTGTCCGGCAAAGGATATATTTTTTTCTGGGGTGAAATTCAATTGCCAAAATAGCAATACCATAAATCAGTGGTTTCAGCTGTGGCTGGCCAAGTTTAATAGTGTCTGGCAAAGGATATATTTTGTTCTGCGGCAAAATTCAATTGCCAAAATAGCAATCCCCTAAATCTGTTGTCCCAGCAGTGGCTGGCCAAGTTTAATAGTGTCCGGCAACGGATATATTTTGTTCTGGGGTGAAATTCAATTGCTAAAATAGCAATACCCTAAATCTGGTGTCCCAGCAATGGTTGGCCAAGTTTAATGGGGTGAAATTTAATAGCAAACAACTAATGAAGTGATGGACCTACAGCTGTGAATCATTCAACTCATTCCACTTCTGCTATTTAATTGCTCACTGGTTTTTAGGCTGCACAGAGCGTTTTTCTGTCACTTTTTTGGGGGTGATCGGTGGCCATTTTGTGTCTTGTGGTGCACCAGCACAAGCCGCCACCAAGTCCATCAATCCATCAATACTAGTTTTTTTTTTCTTTTTTTTTGCTATATCCTACATCAGGGGCTTGGCTGTGCTTATTGTCACCCCTAGAAACTCAGAATAGAAATTTCTATATTTTATTGAGGGGTTAAATTGAATTGCCAAAATAGCAATCCCCTAAATCTGGTGTTAAAGCTGTGGCTAGCCAAGTGTAATACTGTCTGCTGTCTGGCAAAGGATAGATTTTTTTCTGTGGTGAAATTCAATTGCCAAAATAGCAATACCCTAAATCTAGTTTCACAGCAGTGGCTGGCAAAGTTTAATAGTGTCCGGCAAAGGATATATTTTGTTCTGGGGTGAAATTCAATAGCCAAAATAGCTATACCGTAAATCTGGTGTCCCAGCAGTGGTTGGCCAAGTTTAATAGTGTCTGGCAAAGGATATATTTTGTTCTGGGGTGAAATTAAATTGCCAAAATAGCAGTACCGTTAATCAGTGGTTTCAGCTGTGGCTGGCCAGGTTTAATAGTGTCCGGCAAAGGATATTTTTTTTTTTCTGGGGTGAAATTCAATTGCCAAAATAGCAATACCGTAAATCAGTGGTTCCAGCTGTGGCTGGCCAAGTTTAATACTGCCTGGCAAAGGATAGATTTTGTTCTGGGGTCAAATTCAGGATAGTATAAATACCCCCCAAATGACACCATTTTAGAAAGAAGACACCCCAAAGTATTTGCGAAGGGGCATGGTGAGTTCATGTATCATTTCATTTTTTTTCACAAGTTAGCGGAAAATAACACTTTCTGAGGATAAAAAAATAAAATAATAAAGTTTCCATTTCTGCTAACTTCTGGCAAAAAAAAATAAAAAATCTCCCACGGACTCACTATGCCCCTCAGTGAATATCTTGGGGTGTCTAATTTCCGAAATGGGGTCATTTGTGGGGTGGGTTTACTGTTCTGGTATTTTGGGCGGGGCTAAATTGTGAGCAGCCATGTAAAACCTGAAAGGTACTCGTTGGAATTTGGGCCCCTTTGCGCACCCAGGCTGCAAAAAAGTGTCACTTATGTGGTATCGCCGTACTCAGGAGAAGTAGGGCAATGTTTTTCGGGGTGTATTGTTACATATACCCATGCTGGGTGACAGAAATATCTCTGTAAATTGTCAACTTTGTATAAAAAAATTTAAAAGTTGTCATTTACAGAAATATTGCTCCCACCCAGCATGGGTATATGTAAAAATACACCCCAAAACACATTGCCCTACTTCTCCTGAGTACGGCGCTACCACATGTGTGACACTTTTCTGCAGCCTGGGTGCGCAAAGGGGCCCTAATTCCAATGAGTACCTTTAGGATTTCTAGGGCATTTTTACGCATTGGGATTCCAGACTTCTTCTTTAGGGGCCCCTAAAATGCCAGGACAGTATAAATACCCCACATGTGACCCCATGTTAGAAAGAAGACACCCCAAGGTATTCCATGAGGGGTATGGTGAGTTCATGTAAAATTTTATTTTTTGTCACAAGTTAGTGGAATATGAGACTTTTGTGCCCAAAAAATTTTTTGATGTGAACTCGCCATGCCCCTCACGGAATGCCTTGGGATGTCTTCTTTCCAAAATGGGGTCACTTGTGGGGTATTTATACTGCCCTGGCATTTTAAAGGCCCTAAAGCGTGAGAATCCAAATGCATAAAAATGCGCTGTGGAATCCTAAAGGTACTCATAAGAATTTGGGCCCCTTTGCGCATCTTGGCTGCAAAAAAGTGTCACTCATGTGGTATCCCCGGAACTCAGGAGAAGTAGGACAATGTGTTTTGGGGTGTATTTTTACATATACCCATACTGTGTGTGAGAAATATCACTGTAAATTACAACTTTCTAAAAAATTTTATACAAAGTTGTCAATTTACAGAGATATTTCTCTCACCCAGCATGGGCATATGTAAAAATACACCCCAAAACACATTGCCCTACTTCTCCTGAGTACACGATACCACATGAGTGACACTTTTTTGCAGGAAAGATGCACAAAGGGGCCCTAATTCCAATGAATACCTTTTAGGAGGGCATTTTTATGCATTTGATTCCAGACTTCTTCTCAAGCTTTAGGGGCCCCTAAAATGCCAGGGCAGTATAAATACCCCACATGTGACCCCATTTTGGAAAGGAGACACCCCAAGGTATTCCGTGAGTGGCATGGCGAGTTCATAAAAGATTTTTTTTGGCACAAGTTAGCGGAAAAAGATTTTTTATTGTTTTATCTCACGAAGTCTCCCTTTCCGCTAACTTGTGACAAAAAGTTCAATTTTTCATGGACTGAATATGCCCCTCAGCGAATACCTTGGGGTGTGTTCTTTCCAAAATGGGGTCATTTGTGGGGTGTTTGTACTATTCTGGTATTTTGGGTGGGGCTAAATTGTGAGCAGACCAGTAAAACCTAAAGGTACTCGTTGGACTTTATGCCCCTTTGCGCACCTAGGCTGTAAAAAAGTGTCAGACATGTAGTATCGCCGTACTCAGCAGAAATAGGGCAATGTGTTTTGGGGTGTATTTTTAAATATACCCATGTTGGGTGAGAGAAATATCTCTGTAAATGACAACTTTTTAAAAAATTTTATACAAAGTTGTCAATTTACAGAGATATTTCTCTCACCCAGCATGGGTATATGTAAAAATACACACCAAAACACATTGCCCTACTTCTCCTGAGTACGGCGATACCACATGTGTGCCACTTTTTGCAGACAAGATGCGCAAAGGGGCCCTAATTCCAATGAGTACCTTTAGGATTTAACAGGGCATTTTTACGCATTTGGATTCTCACGCTTTAGGGCCCCTAAAATGCCAGGGCAGTATAAATACCCCACATGTGACCCCATTTTGGAAAGAAGACACCCCAAGGTATTCCGTGAGGGGCATGGCGAGTTCATAGATAATTTAATTTTTTTGGCACAAGTTAGCGGACATTTATATATTTTTTTATTTTTTATTTTTACAAAGTCTCATATTCCACTAACTTGTGACAAAAAAATAAAAATTTTACATGAACTCACCATACCCCTCACGGAATACCTTGGGGTGTCTTCTTTCCAAAATGGGGTCACATGTGAGGTGTTTGTACTTCCCTGGCATTTGAGGGTCTCCGCAATCATTACATGTATGGCCAGCATTAGGAGTTTCTGCTATTCTCCTTATATTGAGCCTACGGGTAATAAGGTTTTATTTTTCCGTTCAGCCTCTGGGCTGAAAAAAAAAAAAAACTCACAGATTTCTTCATTCGCATCAATCATCGTGGATGAAAAAATCTTTGCCAAAATCAGTGACTGCAGTGCGGTGGGCTGGGCGCTAACTACCTAACAAGTAGCTAACTAACTGGCGGTGATAAAGGACCCTTATGCCCCATTCACACGTCCGCAATTCTGTCATTTCTGTGGGGACAGACTTTGTCCCGCTCGGATCCGGAATTGCGGATCCGGACTTCCGGGTCTGCACTTCCGTTCCGCAAAAATATAGAACATGTCCTATTCTTGTCCGCAACTGCGGACAAGAAAAGGCATTTTCTATATAGTTCTGGCAATGTGCGGATCTGCAAAATGCGGAAAGCACATTGCCGATGTCCGTGTTTTACGGATCCGCAAGACACATATGGACGTCTGAATGGAGCTATACGGGGGGTGATCAATGACAGGGGGGTGATCAGGGAGACTATATGGGGTGATCAGGGGTTAATAAGGGGTTAATAAGTGAAAGGGGGGGTGTAGTGTGGTGCTTGGTGCTACTATACAAAGCTACCTGGTCCTCTGGTGGTCGATCCCAGCAAATGGGACCACCAGAGGACCAGGTAGCAGGTATATCAGACGCTGTTAACAAAATAGCGTCTGATATACCTGTTTGATTTCATTTATTTAACTTCTACAGCCTGCCAGCGATTGATCATCGCTGGCAGGCTGTAGTATAACTTACGATCCGTGAGCTGCTGTGAAGGCGCATGTTCACAGCAAATCTCGCCCATCACCTCTGGCGAGAAGACGAGATGACAGTGGCTGGCCAAGTTAAATAGTGTCCGGCAAAAGATAGATTTTGTTATGGGGTGAAATTCAATTGCCAAAATAGCAATACCGTAAATCAGTGGTTTCAGCTGTGGCTGGCCAAGTTTAATAGTGTCCGGCAAAGGATATATTTTTTTTCTGGGGGGAAATTCAATTGCCAAAATAGCAATACCATAAATCAGTGGTTTCAGCTGTAGCTGGCCAATTTTAATAGTGTCCGGCAAAGGATAGATTTTGTTCTGATGTGAAATTCAATTGCCAAAATAGCAATCCCTTAAATCTGGTGTCCCAGCAGTGGCTGGCAAAGTTTAATAGTGTCCGTCAAAGGATAGATAATTTTCTGGGGTGAAACTCAATTGCCATAATAGCAATACCGTAAATCAGTGGTTTCAGCTGTGGCTGGCCAAGTTTAATAGTGTCTGGCAAAGGATATATTTTTTTATGGGGTGAAATTAAATTGCCAAAATAGCAATACCATAAATCAGTGGTTTCAGCTGTGGCTGGCCAAGTTTAATAGTGTCTGGCAAAGGATATATTTTTTTCTGGGGGGAAATTCAATTGCCAAAATAGCAATACCATAAATCAGTGGTTTCAGCTGTGGCTGGCCAAGTTTAATAGTGTCCGGCAAAGGATATTTTTTTTTTCTGGGGGGAAACTCAATTGCCAAAATAGCAATACCATAAATCAGTGGTTTCAGCTGTGGCTGGCCAATTTTAATAGTGTCCGGCAAAGGATAGATTTTGTTCTGATGTGAAATTCAATTGCCAAAATAGCAATCCCTTAAATCTGGTGTCCCAGCAGTGGCTGGCCAAGTTAAATAGTGTCCGGCAAAAGATAGATTTTGTTCTGGGGTGAAATTCAATTGCCAAAATAGCAATACCGTAAATCAGTGGTTTCAGCTGTGGCTGGCCAAGTTTAATAGTGTCCGGCAAAGGACAGATTTTTTTCTGGGGGGAAATTCAATTGCCAAAATAGCAATACCATAAATCAGTGGTTTCAGCTGTGGCTGGCCAATTTTAATAGTGTCCGGCAAAGGATAGATTTTGTTCTGATGTGAAATTCAATTGCCAAAATAGCAATCCCCTAAATCTGGTGTCCCATCAGTGGCTGGCAAAGTTGAATAGTGTCCGTCAAAGGATAGATAATTTTCTCGGGTGAAATTCAATTGCCATAATAGCAATACCGTAAATCAGTGGTTTCAGCTGTGGCTGGCCAAGTTTAATAGTGTCCGGCAAAGGATAGATTTTGTTCTAATGTGAAATTCAATTGCCAAAATAGCAATCCCCTAAATCTGTTGTCCCAGCAGTGCCTGGCAAAGTATAATAGTGTCCGGCAAAGGATAGATTTTGTTCTGGGGTGAAATTCAATTGCCAAGAAAGCAATCCCCTAAATCTGGTGTCCCAGCAGTGACTGGCCAAGTTAAATAGTGTCCGGCAAAAGATAGATTTTGTTCTGGGGTGAAATTCAATTGCCAAAATAGCAATACCGTAAATCAGTTGTTTCAGCTGTGGCTGGCCAAGTTTAATAGTGTCCGGCAAAGGATATATTTTTTTTCTGGGGGTTAATTCAATTGCCAAAATAGCAATACCATAAATCAGTGGTTTCAGCTGTGGCTGGCCAATTTTAATAGTGTCCGGCAAAGGATAGATTTTTTTCTGATGTGAAATTCAATTGCCAAAATAGCAATCCCCTAAATCTGGTGTCCCAGCAGTGGCTGGCAAAGTTTAATAGTGTCCGTCAAAGGATAGATAATTTTCTGGGGTGAAATTCAATTGCCAAAATAGCAATACCGTAAATCAGTGGTTTCAGCTGTGGCTGGCCAAGTTTAATAGTGTCCGGCAAAGGATATATTTTTTTTCTGGGGGGAAACTCAATTGCCAAAATAGCAATACCATAAATCAGTGGTTTCAGCTGTGGCTGGCCAATTTTAATAGTGTCCGGCAAAGGATAGATTTTGTTCTGATGTGAAATTCAATTGCCAAAATAGCAATCCCTTAAATCTGGTGTATCAGCAGTGGCTGGCCAAGTTAAATAGTGTCCGGCAAAAGATAGATTTTGTTCTGGGGTGAAATTCAATTGCCAAAATAGCAATACCGTAAATCAGTGGTTTCAGCTGTGGCTGGCCAAGTTTAATAGTGTCCGGCAAAGGATAGATTTTGTTCTGATGTGAAATTCAATTGCCAAAATAGCAATCCCCTAAATCTGGTGTCCCAGCAGTGGCTGGCAAAGTTTAATAGTGTCTGTCAAAGGATAGATAATTTTCTGGGGTGAAATTCAATTGCCATAATAGCAATACCATAAATCAGTGGTTTCAGCTGTGGCTGGCCAAGTTTAATAGTGTCCGGCAAAGGATAGATTTTGTTCTGATGTGAAATTCAATTGCCAAAATAGCAATCCCTTAAATCTGGTGTCCCAGCAGTGCCTGGCAAAGTATAATAGTGTCCGGCAAAGGATAGATTTTGTTCTGGGGTGAAAGTCAATTGCCAAGAAAGCAATCCCCTAAATCTGGTGTCCCAGCAGTGGCTGGCCAAGTTAAATAGTGTCCGACAAAGGATAGATTTTGTTCTGATGTGAAATTCAATTGCCAAAATAGCAATTCCCTAAATCTGGTGTCCCAGCAGTGCCTGGCAAAGTATAATAGTGTCCGGCAAAGGACAGATTTTGTTCTGATGTGAAATTCAATTGCCAAAATAGCAATCCCTTAAATCTGGTGTCCCAGCAGTGGCTGGCCAAGTTAAATAGTGTCCGGCAAAAGATAGATTTTGTTCTGGGGTGAAATTCAATTGCCAAAATAGCAATCCCCTAAATCTGGTGTCCCATCAGTGGCTGGCAAAGTTGAATAGTGTCCGGCAAAGGATAGATTTTGTTCTAATGTGAAATTCAATTGCCAAAATAGCAATCCCCTAAATCTGTTGTCCCAGCAGTGCCTGGCAAAGTAAAATAGTGTCCGGCAAAGGATAGATTTTGTTCTGGGGTGAAATTCAATTGCCAAGAAAGCAATCCCCTAAATCTGGTGTCCCAGCAGTGACTGGCCAAGTTAAATAGTGTCCGGCAAAAGATAGATTTTGTTCTGGGGTGAAATTCAATTGCCAAAATAGCAATACCGTAAATCAGTTGTTTCAGCTGTGGCTGGCCAAGTTTAATAGTGTCCGGCAAAGGATATTTTTTTTTTCTGGGGGTTAATTCAATTGCCAAAATAGCAATACCATAAATCAGTGGTTTCAGCTGTGGCTGGCCAATTTTAATAGTGTCCGGCAAAGGATAGATTTTGTTCTGATGTGAAATTCAATTGCCAAAATAGCAATCCCCTAAATCTGGTGTCCCAGCAGTGGCTGGCAAAGTTTAATAGTGTCCGTCAAAGGATAGATAATTTTCTGGGGTGAAATTCAATTGCCAAAATAGCAATACCGTAAATCAGTGGTTTCAGCTGTGGCTGGCCAAGTTTAATAGTGTCCGGCGAAGGATATATTTTTTTCTGAGGGGAAATTCAATTGCCAAAATAGCAATACCATAAATCAGTGGTTTCAGCTGTGGCTGGCCAATTTTAATAGTGTCCGGCAAAGGATAGATTTTGTTCTGATGTGAAATTCAATTGCCAAAATAGCAATCCCCTAAATCTGGTGTCCCAGCAGTGGCTGGCAAAGTTTAATAGTGTCTGTCAAAGGATAGATAATTTTCTGGGGTGAAATTCAATTGCCATAATAGCAATACCGTAAATCAGTGGTTTCAGCTGTGGCTGGCAAAGTTTAATAGTGTCCGTCAAAGGATAGATAATTTTCTGGGGTGAAATTCAATTGCCATAATAGCAATACCGTAAATCAGTGGTTTCAGCTGTGGCTGGCCAAGTTTAATAGTGTCCGGCAAAGGATATATTTTTTTTCTGGGGGGAAATTCAATTGCCAAAATAGCAATACCATAAATCAGTGGTTTCAGCTGTGGCTGGCCAATTTAATAGTGTCTGGCAAAGGATATACTTTTTTTATGGGGTGAAATTAAATTGCCAAAATAGCAATACCATAAATCAGTGGTTTCAGCTGTGGTTGGCCAAGTTTACTAGTGTCCGGCAAATAATAGATTTTGTTCTGGGGTGAAATTCAATTGCCAAAATAGCAATCCCCTAAATCTAGTGTCCCAGCAGTGGCTGGCCAAGTTTAATCATGTCCGGGAAAGGATATATTTTGTTCTGGGATGAAATTCAATTGCCAAAATAGCAATACCGTAAATCAGTGGTTTCAGCTGTGGCTGGCCAAGTTCAATAGTGTCCGGCTAAGGATAGATTTTGTTCTGATGTGAAATTCAATTGCCAAAATAGCAATTCCCTAAATCTGGTGTCCCAGCAGTGCCTGGGAAAGTATAATAGTGTCCGGCAAAGGAAAGATTTTGTTCTGGGGTGAAATTCAATTGCCAAAAAAGCAATCCCCTAAATCTGGTGTCCCAGCAGTGGCTGGCCAAGTTAAATAGTGTCCGGCAAAAGATAGATTTTGTTCTGGGGTGAAATTCAATTGCCAAAATAGCAATACCGTAAATCAGTGGTTTCAGCTGTGGCTGGCCAAGTTTAATAGTGTCCGGCAAAGGATATATTTTTTTCTGGGGGGAAATTCAATTGCCAAAATAGCAATACCGTAAATCAGTGGTTTCAGCTGTGGCTGGCCAAGTTTAATAGTGTCCGGCAAAGGATATATTTTTTTCTGGGGGGAAATTCAATTGCCAAAATAGCAATACCATAAATCAGTGGTTTCAGCTGTGGCTGGCCAATTTTAATAGTGTCCGGCAAAGGATAGATTTTGTTCTGATGTGAAATTAAATTGCCAAAATAGCAATCCCCTAAATCTGGTGTCCCAGCAGTGGCTGGCAAAGTTTAATAGTGTCCGTCAAAGGATAGATAATTTTCTGGGGTGAAATTCAATTGCCATAATAGCAATACCGTAAATCAGTGGTTTCAGCTGCGGCTGGCCAAGTTTAATAGTGTCTGGCAAAGAATATATTTTTTTATGGGGTGAAATTAAATTGCCAAAATAGCAATACCATAAATCAGTGGTTTCAGCTGTGGCTGGCCAAGTTTAATAGTGTCCGGCAAAGAATAGATTTTGTTCTGGGGTTAAATTCAATTGCCAAAATAGCAATACCGTAAATCAGTGGTTTCAGCTGTAGCTGGCCAAGTTTAATAGTGTCCGGCAAAGAATAGATTTTATTCTGGGGTGAAATTCAATTGCCAAAATAGCAATCCCCTAAATCTGGTGTCCCAGCAGTGGCTGGCCAAGTTTAATCGTGTCCGGGAAAGGAAATTTTTTGTTCTGGGATGAAATTCAATTGCCAAAATAGCAATACAGTAAATCAGTGGTTTCAGCTGTGGCTGGCCAAGTTTAATAGTGTCCGGCAAAGGATAGATTTTGTTCTGATGTGAAATTCAATTGCCAAAATAGCAATCCCCTAAATCTGGTGTCCCAGCAGTGGCTGGCAAAGTTTAATAGTGTCCGTCAAAGGATAGATGATTTTCTTGGGTGAAATTCAATTGCCATAATAGCAATACCGTAAATCAGTGGTTTTAGCTGTGGCTGGCCAAGTTTAATAGTGTCTGGCAAAGGATATATATTTTTCTGGGGTGAAATTCAATTGAAACACAACAATAGCTGATCTCAGGGAGACCAGCTACAAAAAACACTGCGGAGCCTCACTTAAGAGTCTCAACACAGCAATCCGAAGTGCTGAGACCCATACTTTGTGTGAGAAATATCTCTGTAAACGACAACTTTTTAAAAATTTTTTATACAAAGTTGACAATTTACAGAGATATTTCTCTCACCCAACATGGGTATATGTAAAAATACACCCCAAAACACATTGCCCTACTTCTCCTGAGTACGGCGATACCACATGAGTAACACTTTTTTGCAGCCTGGGTGCGCAAAGGGGCCCAAATTCCAACGAGTACCTTTAGGTTTTACATGGCTGCTCACAATTTAGCCCCGCCCAAAATACCAGAACAGTAAACACAACCCACAAATGACCCTATTTCAGAAAGTAGACACCCCAAGGTATTCACTGAGGGGCATAGTGAGTCCGTCTGAGATTATATTTTTTTTTGCCAGAAGTTAGCAGAAATGGAAACTTTATTTATTTATTTATTTTCCTCAGAAAGTGTCATTTTCCGCTAACTTGTGAAAAAAAAATGAAATTATACATGAACTCACCATGCCCCTCGGTGAATACTTTGGGGTGTTTTCTTTCTAAAATAGTGTCATTTGGGGGGTATTTATACTATCCTGACATTCTAGCACCTGAAGAGACATGACAGGTGCTCAGAAAGTCAGAGCTGCTTCAAAATGCGGAAATTCACTTTTTTGCACCATAGTTTGTAAACGCTATAACTTTTACCCAAACCAATAAATATACACTTATTGGATTTTTATCAAAGACATGTAGAACAATAAATTTAGAGAAAAATTTATATAGAAATGTAGTTTTTAAAAAAAAAATTACAACAGAAAGTGAAAAATGTCATTTTTTTGCAAAAATGTTGTTACATTTTTATTAATGGCAAAAAAAGTAAAAATGTCAACAACAATGAAATACCACCAAATGAAAGCTCTATTAGTGAGAAGAAAAGGAGGTAAAATTCATTTGGGTGGTAAGTTGCATGATGAAGCAATAAACGGTGAAAGTAGTGTAGTGCAGAATTGTAAAAAGTGGCCTGGTCATTAAGGGTGTTTAAGCTAGGGGGGCTGAGGTGGTTAAACAATGTGCTGACGACAAGAGCCGAGTGATTTGCATGCTGTGCCATCAGAGCCTGAAGCGGGGCATTAACGTTCTGAACCTTAGCACAACCTGCATGACCAGGCATCTACATCCCTCTTCTGCTGCTGCCTCGGCCTCTTCCTCCGCCTCGGGAGGAATGTTGGCACCTGCTGCCCACCAAACAGAGCATGTGCCACCAACACCAACACCTCCGTCACCAAGCATCTCCACCATGTCAAACGGCAGCATTCAGCTCTTCATCTCACAAACATTGGAGAGAAAGAGTAAATTCTCACCTACCCACCTTCGAGTCCTGGGCCTGAATGCCAGCATTTTTAAACTACTGGCCTTTGAAATGCTTTCATTCAGGCTGGTGGACACAGACAGCTTCAAACAGCTGATGGCGATGGCTGTCCCACAGTATGTTGTTCCCAGCCGCCACTACTTCTCCAAGACAGCCGTGCCTTCCCTGCACAACCAAGTATCCGATAAAATCAAATGTGCACTGTGCAACACCATCTGTGGCAAGGTCCACCTAACCACAGATACGTGGACCAGTAAGCATGGCCAGGGACGCTATATCTCCCTAACGGCACACTGGGTAAATGTAGTGGCGGCTGGGCCCCAGGCGGAGAGTTCTTTGGCGCACGTCCTTCCGCCACCAAGGAACGCAGGGCATCATTCTTTGCCTCCTATAGCCTCCTCCTACTCAGCTTCCTCCTCCTCTTCTTCCACCTGCTCATCCAGTCAGCCACACACCTTCACCACCAACTTCAGCACAGCCCGGGGTAAACGTCAGCAGGCCGTTCTGAAACTCATATGTTTGGGGGACAGGCCCCACACCGCGCAGGAGTTGTGGCGGGGTATTGAACAACAGACCGACGAGTGTTTACTTCCGGTGGGCCTCAAGCACGGCCTGGTGGTGTGCGATAATGGGCGAAAAATCGTCACAGCTCTGGGACTACCCGGTTTGATGCACAGCCCTTGCCTGGCACATGTGCTGAATTTTGTGGTGTAGAAGCTCATTCACAACTACCCCGACATGTCAGAGCTGCTGAATAAAGTGGGGGCCGTCTGTGCGTGCTTCCAGCGTTCACAACCTGACGCTGCTCGCCTGTCTGCGCTACAGCGTAACTTCAGCCTTCCTACTCACCGCCTCATATGCGAGAAGCCCACCAGGTGGAACTCCACCTTGCACATGCTGGAGAGAGTGTGCGAGCAGCAGCAGGCCATAGTGGAGTTTCAGCTGCAGCACGCACACGTCAGTCACACTGCGGAACAGCACCACTTCACCACCAATGACTGGGCCTCCATGCGAGACCTGTGTGCCGAGTACTCCACCAACATGGCCAGTGGCGATGACACCGTTATCAGCGTTACAATCCCACTTCTATGTCTCCTTGAGAAAAAACTTAGGGCAATGATGGAAGAGGAGGTGGCTCAGGAGGAGGAGGAAGAGGGGTCATTTTTAGCACTTTCAGGCCAGTCTCTTAGAATTGGCTCAGAGGGAGTTTTTTTGCAAAAGCATAGGCCAGGTACAAATGTGGCCAGCCAGGGACCACTACTGGAGGACGAGGATGAGGAGGAGGATGAGGATGAAGCATGTTCACAGCAGGGTGGCACCCAACGCAGCTTGGGCCCATCAATGGTGCGTGGCTGGGGGGAAACGGAGGACAATGACGATACGCCTCCCAAAGAGGACAGCTTGTCTTTACTTCTGGGAAGCCTGGCACACATGAGCGACTAAATGCTGCAGTGCCTGCGCAACGACAGCAGAGTTGCCCACATTTTAACGTGTGCGGACTATTGGGTTGCCACCCTGCTGGATCCCTGGTACAAAGACAATGTGCCCACATTACTTCCTGCACTGGAGCGTAATAGGAAGATGCGCGAGTACAAGTCCACGTTGGTGGACGTTCTACTGAGAGCATTCTCAAATGTCACAGGGGAACAAGTGGAAGCCCAAGGCGAAGGCAGAGGAGGAGCGAGAGGTCGCCAACGCAGCTGTGTCACGGCCAGCTCCTCTGAGGGCAGGGTTAGCATAGCAGAGATGTGGAAAAGTTTTGTCACCACGCCACAGCTAACTGCACCACCACCTAATATGGAATGTGTTAGCAGGAGGCAGCATTTCACTAACATGGTGGAACAGTACGTGTGCACACCCCTCCACGTACTGACTGATGGTTCGGCCCCATTCAACTTCTGGGTCTCCAAATTGTCCACGTGGCCAGAGCTAGCCTTTTATGCCTTGGAGGTGCTGGCCTGCCTGGCGGCCTGCGTTTTGTCTAAAGGTGTATTCAGCACGGCAGGTGGTGTCATTACTGACAAACGCAGCCGCCTGTCCACAGCCAACGTGGACAAGCTGACGTTCATAAAAATGAACCAGGAATGGATCCCACAGGACCTGTCCATCCCTTGTGCAGAATAGACATTTATAACTACCTCCCCTTCACCATATATCTTTGTACTCCAGGGCACTTCTCTATTGAATCCTCTTTTTTTAATTTTACCATTATTTTGCGGGGCAACCCAAAGTTGAATGAACCTCTCCTCCGTCTGGGTGCCAGGGGCCTAAATATCTGAAAGTGGCCTTCTCCATTAGTGGGTGACATGAAGCCTGATTCTCTGCTTTGGGACCTCTCTCCTCTTTCTGGGTGCTGGGGTCTAAATAACTAAAAGTTGCCTTCTCCGTTGGTGGGTGACATGATGCCTTTTTTGCTGTTATGGGACCTCTCTCCTCTGTCTGGGTGTCAGGGGCCTAAATTTCACGTACTTGCTTGCTGTCTTGGTGGTAGACATTTAACACTTTTTACTGTCTAATGACCGCCCATTGTCTGGGTGTCAGGGGCCTATATGTCGTTTAATCATTTGTTGTCTTAGTGGGAGATCTTAAACTCTTTTTACTGTCATGACCGCCCCATTGTCTGGGTGTCAGGGGTCTAAATTTCACGTACTTGATTGCTGTCTTGGTGGCAGACATTTAACACTTTTTACTGTCTAATGACAGCCCCATTGTCTGGGTGTCAGGGGCCTATATGTTGTTTAATTGCTTGCTGTCTGGGTGAGAGACATTAAACTCTTTTTACTGTCAAATGACCTCTCCTCTGTCTAGGTGTAAGGGGCCTACATAAATTATAATGGCCTGTTCCATTGCAGGTTGACCTGAGGCCTGTGTTGCTGTTACGGAACTGCTCTCCTCTTTGCGGGTGCCATGGCCCTGAGTCTGTGAATGAGGTCTGTGGCACTGCAAGCAGACATGAATCCTTTTTGGCTGTGATGAGAACTTCAACTCCCATAGCATTCCCACCTGATGCCGCCCCAACCTCCTATTCCACCTCCTCCTCCTCCAAGTTGCCAATTGAAATTGGTTAATTTTTATTTACCTACATTTTGATGCCTTTTGCAGCCCTCTAGCCCTTTCCTGGGCTATTTTACAGCCTTTTTAGTGCCCAAAAGTTCGGGTCCCCATTGACTTCAATGGGGTTCGGCCGAACTTCTCGAACCCGAACATCCAGGTGTTTGCTCAACTCTACACGAGAGCAAAACCTGGGTCAGGCGGGAGTACGAATACTGTTTCACTGTTTTGATGTTTTTAACAAGAATTCTCTTGTGAGTGCAATAAACCATTTTTATCTGACGTGAGAAATCAGTGCTTCACTATTGGTGTGACCTCTTGATATCCCACAGAACTGCATGTTGGAAGAGGGGAGCTCACACATGGAGGTTGATGTGTTACCTATGTCCAGAATTGCGAAAGGCTTCGTGTTAGGAGAAAGGATCTCTGAAAGCAGCTAGCAACGCGGTCCTACACAAACACTGAGACTTTGTGAACTTTGCCCAGGTCACATCTGGGACCTGCAGCGCTAAATACAGGCAACGTATCAGAATGGAATTTGATTGTTTGGTTAACTTTTTATGTACAGTTAAACCATTGATTCCATATTTGCTTAGAACAATCCTCCATCCCCCCCATTATAATATATTGTCCTTTCCATTTTTATCATTTTATTCACAGATTTCTTCCATTCACAGAAGGTTGATTTTTTAATCAGTTTTTTTCAGGATAAGCAGTCTTGCCTGAAACAGCAACTTACAAAGAAATTGTTTCACAGCCTTTCTCAAACTTAAATGAATTATACCCCCAATATACAAACTTTCTCAATAATAACTGCTATTTCAGACCAATAGCTAAACAACTTGGGGCATCTCCTCATTGAATGCACTAGGCCTGCTTGTTCTACACAACATCTTGGGAATTCACCTGTGGCTCTTAAACCCATTTTTTTTTTTATATTAGGGGTGTACGGTGAGGAAAAACTGGGAAACCCTGTGTGAGGCCCTTAAAGAGACCTATTACTCAAAACATCTTCCCATTTATCATCTGACAGACCATCAATATCGCATTTCCATTTCTCTTTAGCTGGTATTTTAGTCTCTATTTGTATTAACTTCATTAATATCTTGTATCTCCTTGAAATATTACCTTTAACCTTTCCATCCCTGAGAAATTGATCAATATTTTATGAAGAGACTTTTTTATATTTCATCCCTTATTTGTAAATAATTAAAATCTATTTTTGTAATCCACAATTCCCTAATCAAAATTTTAAAATCCTTCAATTTATCCCCCTCACAAATGTGACAAAGCAAACTTACACCTCTAATCTCCCAATTTACATATTGCTTAATTTTCTGAATTTCACCTAAATTAATATTATTCCATACTGGGGTGCATTTTAAATAACCCTTTATACCCATTATTTTTTTTTTTATTTCTCTCCAAGTGTGAACCATCAAATTTAATATTATATTATCAGTGCTTCCCTAATATATCTGATTCTAGAACCTCCATTAAACTAAACTGCTTAATCTTAAACCCCATATACAATAAATTCCATCTCAACAATGGGCTTTTCTTACTCTCCTTCATACGTCTAAATTGTGCCACCAAGAAATATAAATACCAAATCGGAAGAGATAAAAGAGGGGGGTCAAACGGGTAACTGAAGTATTTTTTATTTTTTTTTAATTGGATATTCCTCTTTTCCAAATGAATTACCCCATTAACCTATCCACCATCTTGAAAACGTTATTTGGCAACCAAATTGGTGCATTTTGAAATACAAACAATACCTTAGGGAGAAGAACCATCTTTATCAGATTAATTCGCCCCATCATTAACAATGATAGTCTTGTCCAAATATGGATGTTCTTTCTTAATTCCTTTAACCCCTTAAGGACTCAGCCTTATTTCACCTTAAGGACTCGGCCATTTTTTGCAAATCTGACGAGTGTCACTTTATGTGATAACTTTGAAACACTTTTACTTATGCAGGCCATTCTGAGATTGCTTTTTTCCGTCACATATTGTACTTCGTGACACTGGTAAAATGAAGTCAAAAAGTTCATTGTCATTTATAAAAAAAATATCAAATTTACCAAAAAGTTAGAAAAATTAGCAATTTTCCAAGTTTCAATTTCTTTATTTCTATAATACATAGTAATACCTCCAAAAATAGTTATTACTTTACATTCCCCATATGTCTACTTCATGTCTGGATCATTTTGGGAATGATATTTTATTTTTTGGGGATGTTACAAGGCTTAGACGTTTAGAAGCAAATCTTGAAATTTTTCAGAAATTTTTAAAAACCCACTTTTTAAGGACCAATTCAGGTCTGAAGTCACTTTGTGAGGTTTACATAATAGAAATCACCCCAAAATGACCCTATTCTAGAAACTACACCCATCAAGGTATTCAAAACTGATTTTACAAACTGGGTTAACCCTTTAGGTGTTCCTCAAGAATTAATGGAAAATAGAGATAAAATATCAAAATTTAACTTTTTTGGCAGATTTTCCATTTTAATAATTTTTTTCCAGTTACAAAGCAAGGGTTAACAGCCAAACAAAAACTCAATATTTATTGCCCTGATTCTGTAGTTTACAGAAACACCCCAAATGTGATCGTAAACTGCTGTACAGGCACACGGCAGGGTGCAGAAGGAAAGGAATGCCATACGGTTTTTGGAAGGCAGATTTTGCTGGACTGTTTTTTTGACACCATGTCCCATTTGAAGCCCCCCTGATGCACCCCTAGAGTAGAAACTCCAAAAAAGTGACCCCATTTTAGAAACTATGAGATAGGGTGGCAGTTTTGTCGGTACTATTTTAGGGTACATATGATTTTTGGTTGCTCTATATTACACTTTGTGTGAGGCAAGGTAACAAGAAATAGTTGTTTTGGCACAGTTTTTAATTTTTTGTTATTTACAACATTCATCTGACAGGTTATATCATGTGGTATTTTTATAGAGCAGGTTATTACGGATGCGGCGATACATAATATGTATACTTTTTTTTATTTATGTAAGTTTTACACAATGATTTCATTTTTTAAACAAAAAAAAATTATGTTTTACTGTCTCCATAGTCTGAGAGACATAGTTTTTTCAGTTTTTTGGGTGATTATCTTGGGTAGGGTATGATTTTTGCAGGATGAGATGACGGTTTGTTTGGCACTATTTTGGGGTTCGTATGACTTTTTGATCGCTTGGTATTACACTTTTTGTGATTTAAGGTGACAAAAAAATTGCTTTTTTTTTACATCGTTTTTATTTTTTATGGTGTTCACCTGAGGGGTTAGGTCATGTGATATTTTTAGAGAGCAGGTTATTACGAACGTGGCGATACTTAATATGTACACTTTTTTTTATTTTTCCCGCATGACTTTTGCGTTGCTTGAAAATCGCAGCATGTTCTATATTCTAGAAGTGAATGGGGCTGCGTGAAAATCACAAGCATCCGCAAGCAAGTGCGGATGCGGTGCGATTTTCCCGCATGGTTGCTAGGAGACAATCGGGATGGGGCCCCGATCTTTATTATTTTCCCTTATAACATAGTTATAAAGGAAAATAATAGCATTCCCTATAGAGAATGCAAATTAAAAAGGGCAATAGAGGGTTAAAAATAATATAAAAAACACACCTACTCCATTTGATCGCGTAGCTGCAGGTCTCCTGTTCTATCTTCAGCAGTGCCGGGGGTGAAGGACCTACAGTGACGTCACTGGGTCACATGGTCCAATCACCTGCTTCCATCAGGTTTATTATTTTTAACCCTCTATTGCCCTTTTTACTTTGCATTCTCTATTGAGAGTGCTATTATTTTCCTTTATAACTATGTTATAAGGGAAAATAATAAAATTTGCAGAATACTAAACCCGAAACAGGACTTCAGTGATGAAGTCCGGCTTCGGGACTGGGTACCAAACATGCCGATTTTTCACATGCACGTGCAAAACGCATTAAAATGTTTTGCACTTGCGCGGAAAAATCACACATTTTCCCACAACGCACCCGCCTCTTATCCGGGCGTCAAACATGAAGCCCGTGTGAAAGAGGCCTAACAGCTTTTTTTTTTTTCAATAATGTTTTAGTGTCTCCATATTCTGAGCCATAGTTTTTTTATTTTTTGGGCGATTGTCTTTGGTAGGGGCTCAATTTTTGCGGGATGAGGTGACGGTTAGATTGGTACTATTTTTGTGGGCATACTCCTTTTTGATCGCTTGCTGTATCACTTTTAGTGATGTAAGGTGACAAAAAAATGGTTTATTTAGCACAGTTTTTATTTCTTATTTTTAACGGTGTTCATCTGAGGGGTTAGGTCATGTAATATGTTTATAGAGCTGGTCGATACGGACGCGGAGATACATAATATGTTTTTTTTCCCCTATTTTTTTTTAACTTTATTTGGGGAAAATGATGTTTATTTTTTCAACTTTTTTATCACTTTATTTTTTGTCCCACTTTGGGACTTACATTTTTAGGGGTCTGATACCCTTTACAATGCATTCCAAAACTTCTGTATTGGAATGCATTGGCTGTATGAGTAATACAGTGTGTATTACTCATACAGCTTCCTGCCTGTGAGATCCAGGAGTCTGGATCTCAAAGGCTCTTCACCGGAAGGCAGCCCAGATGCTAAGGAAGGCATCGCGCTGCCTTCCCTGCTATCGGGTCCCCATTACAGCAGCACAGGGACCCGATAGCCACCGCACCCGCTGCCCGGTCACCTGGAAAAGCTGCAAACCGCAGGTCTGAATTGACCCCCGCGCATTTTACCAGGGTGCATGCTGAATGATTTCAGCAGTCACCCAGTTCCGATCACCGCCAGCCGAGTCCTTAAGTACCAGGACACCATGACATACCAGTACGTCATGAGTCCTCAAGAGGTTAAGAGTGGGACTACATTTAAGTTTACATATTCCTCCAAATTTCGTGAAATATTTATAAGTACTGTATGTCTAAACTCCTGTTCAAATCTCCCTCCCCTAGTAATATCAAGTGTGATTTTTCCCAATTTATTTTCAGTCCTGAAAAATATCCAAACTTATCTATTATACTCATTATTTTACCTAAATCCACCTCAGTGTTACCCAAAAACAACAAAAGGTCATCAGTATACGTTATTTTTTCTTTAATATTACCATACTGAAATCCCTTAAACTCATCACTCTCACAAATTATAATAGCTATTGGTTCTATTGCAATTGCAAAGAACAAAGGTGATAGGGGACCTTGTCCTCAAAAGGGCAAAAGGCAGGGATATAACCCCATCCACCGACACTCTGGGTCTAGGATGGGAGTATATTAATTAAATCCAATTTATAAAACGAACCCCAAAACCAAAGCATTTAAGAACCTCCCATAAGTAATACCATTTTATACAGTCGAACGCTTTAGTCGCATCCGAGGACAATATGCCTTTCTTACTAGCTTTTTGTCTATCCACGTATATCTGCCTATATTAAAGAACACCCTCCTAATATTAGAATTGATCGATCTCCCAGGGATAAATCCTGTTTGGTGTTCATTTACTATTGTTTTAATTATTTTTGATAATCTATCTGCTAAAACCTTCGCTCATAATTTTATATCAGTGTTCAACAAAGATATAGGTCTATATGATTCTGGCTTTAATAAATCCTTGGCATCTTTGGGAATCAAAACAATAATAGCTTCTTCCATTGATTCAGGCAACTTTTCTGTCCTCATAAACTCATAAAGGGTTTCCGTTAATTCTGGTAAAAGTATTTGACTAAAATCCTTATATATTTCAAATGGTAAACCATCTCCTCCTGGCGCTTTCCTATTCTTAACAGATCTCAAAGCACTTTATAATTCTTCCGATTGTATTTCTCTCTCCAATTGGTCTCTCTGACTTGGTGACAAGGTACTTGACTTAAATACTGACATAAATCCTAGACTGGATAAAGTGTTTTTCATCTATATAAATCCTGATGGTAGGTCCCAAAAACCTCACTTATCTGTTCCAAGGTTTTTTCAGTCTGACCCTTATTATTTCTTATAAACCATAGCCAATATTTTCTCTGTTGGTTTTTCACTATATTGGCTAAGGTCTTGCCCACTTTTTCACCCTCTGAAATAAACTTAACACCCTGAAAAAACAATGTTGTTTGAGATTTTTTTCAATGTATATATCTTTAACTTTCTCTTGTTCCTCCTCCCATTTTTTTAGCCTTACTACTGAGGGGACAACAATACAGCTCACTATTGCCTCTTCTAACTTTTGGTCAGCAATTTTAAACAAAATTCCTCTTAGCAGTATCCCAAATTACTTACTTATTAGTTGAGTCTTTATTTACCTGAAAAAAATCCTTACATTCTCCCTTATCTTTTAACATAGTTAGCCAGTGAGAGTTAAACTTAAACAATGAAGGGCCCTGCCTAATCAAAAGTTCCACCTCCATAACAACTGCACAATGATCTGATAAAGCCATAGGAACATATTTTATTTTAAGCATAAAAAGAGAAGAAATTAAAGAAAAGCGGCACTCACCACATACTTGCCTCTTCTTTATTGACAAAAATTCAAAATAGTGAAACAGGCTGGGGCGGGCAAACCTACACGGAGTGTTAGCAGAAAAAAGCCTGGCCAGCCTGTTTCACTATTTTGAATTTTTGTCAATAAAGAAGACGCAAGTATGTGGTGAGTGCCGCTTTTCTTTAATTTCTTCTCTTTTTATGCTTCAAGTATCTACATTGATCTTTGGCTGAGCACCACGCTTACACATACGAGAAGACCCTGACTGCGTGTGCAGTGTGAACTGTGACGTACGTGACCGATTACGCAGTGCAGCTCATCTGTACATTCTCGTTGTTTGTTTCATATTTTATTTTAGTTATATTTTTTTCCAACAATTTGACCAAGTTTGATGTGTTTTTTAAATTGCAGGAGTAAGTTCTTTCTTCCGGGTTTAGCCAAACATTCACCCAGACAAATTCCGCTATTTAATTGGCCAGGTTAATATTATAAAATGCAGTTTTTCTATCAGATATTCTATCTTTGGTTAAATCCATCACCACATTAAAATTTCTCCTACTGCCATCAGGAAACAATCTTGCCAATCTAACATATACTTTTGTAAATCATAAAGCACATCAGGTCTATATGAGGCGGAATATAAATATTTGTTATCACCATTTGTACATAATAACTTACACTGTAAAAAAAGATACCTGCCTCATTAATCCGCCTTACATGCCACATACTCATAATTAACTTTATTATGCACTAAAATGGACACTCCTCTCGAATATGATGTATATACGGAGTGAAATCCACCTTCTATCCATCTTTTCTCCAACCACCTTAGACCATATAAAATTATCACATGATCAACCCAACAAGGTCGACAGCGTAAAAAATAAATAAAAACTATGCCAGAACAGACAATCAAGTAATCAAAAAGTTGTATGCACCCTTAAAACGATACCAATGAAAATGTCACATCATCCTGCAAAAAGAACCCTCACAGAAAACCATCACCAGAAAAGGCGGCACAAAAACATTTTTAAAAAGAAAATTTATTGTATAAAACAAACAAACAAACAAAAACACCATATAAGAAAATAAATTAAAAACAATGCCATTTCTCGAGTTATAAAAAGCATATAACAATGGGGCCCCTAAAATGCCAGGACAGTAAAAATACCACACAAGTGACCCCATTCCGGAAAGTAGACACCCTAAGGTATTCGCTGATGGGCATAGTGAGTTCATGGAAGTTTTTATTTTTTGTCACAAGTTAGCGGAAATTGAATTTTTTTTTTTTTTTTTTACAAAGTCTCATATTCCACTAACTTGTGACAAAAAATACAATTTTACATGAACTTCCCGATACCCCGCATGGAATACCTTGGGGTGTCTACTTTCTAAAATGGGGTCACTTGTGGTGTATTTATACTGCCCTGGCATTTTATTTGCCCCTAAAGCGTGAGAAGAAGTCTGGAATCCAAATGTGTAAAATTGCCCTGTGAAATCCTAAAGGTACTCATTGGATTTAGGGCCCCTTTGCGCATCTTGGCTGCAAAATTTTTATTTTTTTTGTACAAGTTAGCGGAATTTGATTTTTTGTTTTTTTCTCACAAAGTCTCCCTTTCCGCTAACTTGTGACAAAAAGTTCAATCTTTCATGGACTCAATATGCCCCTCAGCGAATACCTTGGGGTGTCTTCTTTCAAAAATGGGGTCACATGTGAGGTTTTTGTACCGCTCTGGCATTTGAGGGTCTCCGCAATCATTACAAGTATGGCCAGCATTAGGAGCTTCTGCTATTCTCCTTATATGGAGCATACGGGTAATGAGATTTTTTTTTCCGTTCAGCCTCTGGGCTGAAAGAAAAAATGAAGTGCACAGATTTCTTCATTCGCATCGATCGATGTGGATGAAAAAATCTCTGCCAAAAAATATGCAAGAAAAAAAAGAGGGGCCTGGCGATTGCCAAAACATAGGGGCTCCGCTCAAACATCCATACCCACTTCAGCTCCTATGGCAAACATGATTTATCCATTCACAGCGATTAATCGATCGTTGTGGAGGAAGACATCTTTGCCAGATTTTTTATACAAAGTGTTTGCCAAAGCATATGAACTCCAACACCTCTCCTCAGCTCATATGCCTGGGCAAACGTACCTGTACTGCAGAGGAGAAATCTCGTCTTGCAGCGCCGCATACACCGACTTCACGTGTCTTCTGACAGCAGCGCAATGCTTCTCTCAGAATGCACATCAGTGCTGCAGCGTTTTCGTTGGTTGGTCCGTTGGTCTACCTGAAAAATAAAGGGTGGTTAGGGGGAAAAAAAAAAGAAGAAGAAAAAACAGGCAGCAGGCTCATAAACTTGAACATTACAAACTTTATAAAACCTGAACATAAAACTTTTTTTATAAACCTGAACATCATAAAACTTTTAAATCTGAACTAACTCAAGATTTTTTTTTTCTTGCTACCTGTTTAAAATTTTTTTTTTTACCATTTCACTCTTTATTTTCCTAGCAGAAACCTCTCCTTTCCAATGGGACAATGTGTAAAGTGTAAATCACACAGAGATGGTGCGAAGTACATTATGCACTTTATCCCAAGTGAAAGGAGAGGTTTCTACCGTTTCACATTTCTGCTGTAGCACACCAGTACCACTATGTGTTAGGGTCTCTCAAAACCTAGTATCCTAAGAGACCCTAGATCCTGAGTGTAAAAACTACCTGTGTCCTGCAATCCCTACGTCCCTAAGTGTACCTGAGTGTGGTACTTCCGGAAACACTCCCCTAGGCATAGGGCAGGGTGGTCAGGACAGTCAGGACAGAAATAACGGGTGTCACGCCTTATTCCACTCCTGCTACAGACATGACATCATTTTCGGGGTGGCGGTTGGTTTGAGGTACCAGCAACGACATTGGGGAAATGTCGCTCGTGTAGCCGGCTCACTACACTGGTGGTTGGGGCCACGGAACCTCCTGGATACAGGAGGTTCTCGATGATCTCTTCCTGAAATTTGAGGAAGGATCCTGTTCTCCCAGCCTTACTGTAGAGAACAAAACTATTATATATAGCCAATTGAATTAGATATACAGACACCTTCTTATACCAGCATCTGGTCCTGCGGGAAAGCACATATGGGGCCAACATCTGGTAATTGAATTCTACCCCTGCCATGAGCAAATTATAGTTGTGGACCGAGAGGGACTTTTCAATTACACTGGTTTCAATTACACTGGCGTGAATAGAGGAGAGCATGTAAACGTCACGCTTGTCTCTCCATTTCACCGCGAGGAGTTCTTCGTTACACAAGGCAGCCCTCTCCCCCCTTGCAAGACCGGTGGTAATGAGCCATTGGGGGAAGCCCCGGCGACTAGGTCGCGCGGTGCCACAGCAGCCAATCTGTTCTAGGAACAAATGCCTGAAGAGGGGCACATTTGTGTAAAAATTGTCCACATAAAGATGGTACCCCTTGCCGAATAAGGGTGACACCAAGTCCCAGACTATCTTCCCACTGCTCCCCAGGTAGTCAGGGCAACCGACCGGCTCCAGGGCCTGATTTTTTCCCTAATAGATCTGAAATTTGTGTGTATAGCCTGTGGCCCTTTCACAGAGCTTATACAATTTGACCCCATACCGGGCGCGCTTGCTTGGGATGTACTGTTTGAAGCCAAGGCGCCCGGTAAAATGTATCAGGGACTCGTCTACGCAGATGTTTTGTGCGGGGGTATACAAATCTGCAAATTTCAGGTTGAAGTGGTCTATGAGGGGCCGAATTTTGTGGAGCTGGTCAAAAGCTGGGTGGCCTCTGGGACAGGAGGTGGAGTTGTCGCTAAAGTGCAGGAAACACAGGATGGTCTCAAATCGTGTCCTGGACATGGCAGCAGAGTACATGGGCATGTGATGAATTGGGTTCGTGGACCAATATGACCTCAATTCATGCTTTTTTGTTAGGCCCATGTTGAGGAGAAGGCGCAGAAAAGTTTTAAATTCGGAAACTTGGACTGGTTTCCACCGGAAAGACTGGGCATAAGAGCTTCCCGGGTTGGCGTTTATAAATTGAGTGGCATACCAATTTGTTTCTGCCACGACTAGGTCAAAGAGCTCCGCAGTGAAGAACAGCTCAAAAAACCCCAGTGCCGATCCGATCTGAGCTGCCTCCACCCGAACTCCTGACTGGGTGGTGAAAGGGGGAACTAATGGTGCGGCTGAAGTTGGGGGCTGCCAATCAGGGTTTGCCAGCACCTCAGGGATACTAAGGGCTCTACGGGCCTGTCTGCGCTGTGGCTGCGACGGGGGAACTATTGCATGTGCCACCGTACCAGCTTCAACTGCCCTTCTGGTGCTCGCCTCTTCACCATGTTCTACGGCAGTGCTGGTACTAGGTCCAGGATGGGCTGCGCTGCTGGTGTATGCCTCACCACATAATCCGGCAGCACTAGCCCCACTCTGCTGCCCTTGAAACGGATCCTGCACAGCCGGGTACGCCTGGTGCTATCAGGGACCTCATCCTCCTCGTCCGAACTTTGGGTCAGACTGCCACTGCTTTCTACAGGTTCATATTCTGACCCGCTAGATTCGTCAGATGAGGGTTCCCATTTCTCATCCGACTGGGTCAGAATCCTGTAGGCCTCTTCAGAGGAATGCCCCTTATTTGACATTTGGACAACTAAATTTAGGGGGTATTCCCTGAGACTACCCAAGAAAAAGAGCAAGCCTGTCTTACAAATGGGAGGCTAGCAAAGTACAGGAAGCCGCTGCGATTGATAAAAAAGATCAAAACTGATTTTGTTATCGCCACAACGCTTGTGAAGTGATTATGCAGTGATAAAAAAAAATAATAATTTTGTCACTGCGGCGGGGTGGGCGTGGGTGAATGCACGTGTGGGCGACCGATCAAGCCTGATCGGGCAAACACTGCGTTTTGGGTGGGGGAAAACTAAGGTGACACTAATACTATTATAGATCTGACTGTGATCAGTTCTGATCACTTACAGATACTATAAAAGTACAAATGCTGATTAGCGCTACGCTAATCAGCGAATCGGTGACTGCGGTGCGGTGGGCTGGGCGCTAACCGAAGCTAACTACCTATCAAAGGGGCCTAAACTAAACTAAACCTAACAGTCAATACTAGTGGAAAAAAAAAGTGACAGTTTACACTGATCACTTTTTTCCTTTTCACTAGTGATTGACAGGTGATTGAAAGGGGTGATCAAGGGGTTAATTGGGGTGATGGGGGGTGATCTGGGGCTAAGAATGTAGTGCTTGGTGTACTTACAGTCACATGTGCTCTCTCCTGGGTCCAACCGACGAAAAGGACCCAGCAGAGAGCACAGAAGCCATTTAACACATTATATTTATAAATATAATGTGTTAGATGGCTTGTGATTCGTTTTTTTAAAAAGTCATTAGCCTGCCAGCGATGATCATTGGCTGGCAGGCTGATGACCAACTCCTTCTCGAACTTTTTCCCCCGCGCAGTGCGCATGCGCGGCGGCATCAGAGCGAAATCTCGCGTCTCGCGAGATGACGCGCCGATGCGTCGACCCAGAGAGAGAGGACCGCCCTCCGGACGCATCCGTGCGTTAGGCGGTCCTCAGGTGGTTAACATGCACCCGCACAGCTCTGCTGCCCCGCCTCTTACACAGCACAGCTAGTAGCAACTTACATATAGGCTACTGGAACTTGTAAGATTTCATTCAAATTCACAACATGGTGAGTCTTACAGTATGCTACAACCTGTAATCAGCAGATCTATTTCTCACTTTCCATTCTATAGAAAGTCCATTATTCGTAGACACAATAGATATTTATGCTGGCAAAGTTAGTGAAAGGGTCTTTCTTCTGCACCCTGCTTTCCCTTCGGACGTTCGGAGAGTATATTTCAAAGAGACACAGACACACGCTTCTAGTCTCAGTAAAAATAACGAATTTTTATTTGTGTAGTCTCAGTCTTATATACATTCATTCTAACAAACATTAACAGGTGTGGTTTACATATACACGGTTGCTGAGTACAAACAATTCCCTATATAGGCTAAGGCAAACATACTTGACTGATGTTCTTGGTACAGATCAAATAGTATTTCTTTATTTAACTCCTCACTACATAGCATATGGCTTGCTTGATTTAACCCTTCAATCCCCTTTTGATCCTTCAATTCCCCATGAATATGACTTATCTTCTTTCTCTCAAAGAGAGGTTAAGTAGCATATGGTTGTCCAGAATCTGTGGGTTTTGGACACATTGCACAAAACATCTCTATGATAGAAGGAATACATTGAATACAACAACATATGATAATCAAGGAAGCAATTTTAATAATAATACTGATAAATAATGTTCTTATCCAACTCAAATCCGGCAGCCAGCTTAATAACGAGGAGGATGAATCAACATCCTTCTTAATATTATTAGCAATTTCATGTAACGCTTGAATATGGGACCGGATTGATCTGGAATGGTCAGATAGATTAAAGCAACACATTCCTTTAAAATCTTGACATCCTATATTATGTTTAAGTAACAGATAATCTACAGCAAACCTAGTTTCTAGCACTGCTCCTCTTATGCCTTGTAAATCTAAAAGTATGTCTGATAAAGCGATAGAGGCATGATTCAGAGATTAGCCAAGGTATATGTAATAGAATTTATAGTACAAGTATTATATATAGCCAGTCCGGGCACTCCTAATATAGAGGCACCCAAACTTGTATATTCTGCACGGCTGAGAATGGGTAAAGTAGAGTCATAGTCTTCTGATAAAGTCTTGCTAACCGATCTGTGAGCTCTCCTGATAGGGGGTTGACTGGGAAGGGCCAAAGTCAGCCTGGATAACGCACAGGGACCTCCAATAACATTAGCAGAAATGTAATTGTAAGTGCTGTTACAACAAGACAAAAACCATCCCTTAGGGAGCATTATATTATAGATAAAACTAGGAGTCACAATGGTCTTATTACAACTCATGGAATTATTCAGGGAGCTAGCAATCCTTTTATCCTACTATCCTTTTTATAGGTGTCGTCGATGTAATCATATACACTATTCTTAGGTAATCCACTTTTTATGTCTCTACCATCACAATATAAAGTCATATATTGGGAAAAGGTGAAACAGGTCTCTGTCGCAGTCACATTGATAGTAATTATCCTAATTTTATCCCGGCTATCTCCTAATTTCTAGCACTCCCCATAGAAGTCATACAAGGGAATAAAAGATTGTGTATTGTTAGCCATTGACCAAACTTCAAGGAGGGATTCATCGGGTGTAAGCACAGCAATAACATGTTTGTATAAGATCCCGTGGGCTCTGTAAGTCTTTAAGGCACGATGAACTAACATTTAGGGCATTTGCCATCCTAACTCCACTGTTCTGTTCAGAATAAAAGGGGCCAGAAGCAAAGGGATCTTGTTCCTGAGCTCTTTTATGTACTGTCCGATTATTTAGTGCACCACAGAAGAAACTCCTCTCCTCTGGGTGATAAATACATGTAGTAATAAGCCAGACTGGCAAAACACAAAGACTAATTATTATCAGCAAACAAATCTTCATCATCATCTTCAGCCTGTGGCAAGGCACTTTTCAGGGGAATTTCTTCTGAGCTCCCCTCTTTGTTCAGGGATTTCACACCTGCTTCACCCTCTTTGTCTTTATCCATCACCGGAGAGGAAGCCTGAATCCAGATTGAAGCCTCTTCTGTGAGAATCACTGTTCTGGTGACTGCTACCACTTGGGTGGGTCGTCCAAACGGGAACTCAATCTGTTTTCGGCCTTTTTCCAGGCACTGGACTATCACCACATCTCCTGGTTGGAAAGGATGCGTAGGTTCCTGTGGAGAGAAAGGAGAGGCACGAGCAACATTTTGTTCAATTTGATCTAAAATTTCTACAAGTTTCCTCACATATTCTGCCTGTACTACTTCTAGATCCCCTTTTTCTATTACGGGGGCTTTTGGACCCCAAGGGGAAGGGTCTTCCCATTAGGACCTCAAATGGTGAGTAGCCAGTATTCTTATTAGGCTGCATCCTAATTTCTGCTAGGGCTATAGGCAAGAACTTTTTCCAATTAGTGAATGTGCCTCCAGTAATTTCTGGAATTAGGGAGGGCATTTGAACAGTCGCTAGCTTTCTAATGGCAGCCTCTTTTGCTGCCTCACCAGCCAGGGCATTCCCTTTAGCCATGTGCGTTTGGAGACCACTATGTGCCCTGCAATGGACAATAGCAACTATGTGTGGTAATTGGATGGCGGCCAGGAGATCATATACTAGGGTGGAATGTGAGATTTGCTTCCTATCTGCAGCTATGTAGCCTCTTCTCTGCCAGATTACCCCATGATCACAGACAACCCCAAATGCATATTTAGAATCGGTGTATATATTTACATCTCTTCCCTCAAAAAGACAACAGGCTCTAGTGAGGGCAATCAGTTCAGCTGCTTGGGCTGACTGAAAAGGTATAGGATTTGATTCCAGAATGACATCAGGGAGTTGAACCACAGCGTATCCTGCATGATAAGTGTTGTCATTAGGGCGGGAACAGGATCCATCCACAAAAACATCAGGTGCTCCTTCAATGGGTGTGGACTGTAAGTCAGGCCTAGATGAGGTATGTTCATGTATAAGCTTAGTACATACATGGGGAGGAGGCAAATCATCCTGCTCTCCCTTGTATCCTAGTAGGGCATTCAGTATAGCCATTGGACCGAATGTGGAGGCTGAGTATTTGAAAAGCAGTTGAGGATTAGAGAACAACAAAACTTCAGTCTTTGTGCTGACATATGTTGAGTATGTGTGTTCTTCAACAGGGCCTGAACATTGTGTGAGGTATGCAGAGTGGTAGGATGACCTAGGGTGATAGGTATGGCCACCTCAGCAACCATAGCGCAAGCTGCCAAACTCCTGAGACACGCAGGCATGCCCTGAACCTGTACGGGAACCACCTTTGAGAAAAAGGCAACAGGGCGGAATTTGCCTCCATGATCCTGAGCCAGGACTCCCGCCATGGTTTTACAATTGTCCCTGGCAAATAAGTGAAACATCACGCCATAGTCGGGTAGGCCCAAACCAGGACTTGAAACCATTGCATATTTCAAATGACTAAAAGCTTGTAACATTTCATCAGACCATGTAATGAAGTCAGGCATATCAGTATTAGTGGCTTGTCTCAGAATATTATCATAGTAGGGACAATCAGCAATCCATTGGCGGCAGTAACCAATCATGCCAAGAAAGGTCAACATGTCTTTATTGGTTTGTGGGTAGGGCAGACCCAGTATGGCAGTAATTCTGGCATGGCTGATTCTCCTCTCACCTTTACTGAGAACAAAGCCCAAGTATTCAACACTGTCCATACACCATTGTAATTTTTTCCTAGAAACTTTGTGACCACATTCACATAACCACAGAAATAAACTAACAAAGTCTGCCTGGCAAGCCTCCCGAGTATAACTACTTATGAGAAGATAGTCCACATATTGTAGAAGGACAGAACCATGAGGGGCAATCCAAGGGCGCAGTGTAGCTTGGAGGACAATGGAGTAGACTACTGGAGAGTCTACATAACCACGAGCAAAATGTATATTTGAAAGCAAAGAGTGGCCGCGTCTCCATGTCCCCTGGGACAGAAAAAAATGCATTCTTTAAATCAATAACAGAGAAAAATTCTGCATGGACAGGAATAGCTGATAGAAGAGATGGTACGTCTGGAACCACACCTAGGGTTGAGCGAACAGTTCGAGCATAGTTCGGGTTCGTACCGAATTTTGGGGTGTTCAAAAAAGTTCCGGTTCGGGTCCGTTGTTCGGCGATTTCTTCCCGCTTTCTGAAGGGCTGCACAGCAGCCAATCAGTTAGCGTTTTACTTCTTGCCCTAAAAAGCCATCACAGACATGCCTACTAATGGCATGGCTGTGATTGGCCAAGTGCAGCATATGACCCAGCCTCTATTTAAGCTGGAGTCATGTAGCGCCGCACGTCACTCTGCTCTGATTAGTGTAGGGATAAAACGCAGCTGCTGTGAGGGCAAGATTAGGCAGGGAAAAGTCAGCAAAAACACAAGATAAAAGGTAAAAAGCCCCACAAGACAACACACATAGGTACATAGAAGAAAGAGGACCCTCGTGGGAGGTAAATAAAGGTGCTCAGAGGAGGCCAAAAGGTAAAAAAGGCCAACCAAAGTAGAGGGAAGCCCTATCAAGGCCCTACTTGGCCTATAGTATCCCATGACCTAAATCACGAGGTCCAAAAAACCCCGCAAGGGGTGGCCACGTGCTGAAACCTGACCCTCCACTGCTAGCCCTATATAGGGTGGCAAGTGACAGGTGTATATGGCAGGGTCACCTATACCAGCAAGGTGCATGAATGGCGTCCCGACGCGTTTCATCAGCTATAGCACCTAAGCAAAAATACACGGGCCTACGATACATCAGGGGACGCAAGGCCCTAATACAACGGGACATTCAGTAAAGTTGCCAAATGGAAACAAAGTAAGCGTGACCAAACTTAATGAAAAGGATATGTTATCCAAATGGTGTGGCGCAGCGTATGGCAGCGACCTTCTGAGGGAAACACACCTAGAAAGAGAAAACTTATGACGCACACTAGCATAAACAGCAGCTATAAAAACTGCAACATTGCAGGTCAGGTACTGCATACTCACTGTGATCCAGCCAGCCAAAATGTATAGCCCGCAGACATGTGTATCAGGACCGCCGGTATTGGCGTGAAGCCCTGAAGTCCAAGTGTCCCTGGATAAACAGGAGTAAACCTGGTATATAAGGGCTTGCCGATAGGGGGGCGTGAACCCGGATCAGGACACGTGTAGTCATGTATCTCCATGGTGAGAGAAAAGCGTCCCGTCGCGCATGCGCAATAGCGGGATCCGGACGCTCACCAGGGAGAGACTCGTGTCCCGCCGGAAGTGATGTCAATGGCGTCGTACGTCAGGGAAACCCGACGCCAAGCAAGACATTTGTGGGCGCTGTAGGAAGGGGGGGTCAGTGAGATGAGGATCCTCCGTTAGGGAGTGCCAGACTGCACATCCAGTGCACACGCCGTATATACAGAGGCTGGGGGGATGAGCGGGATATCCATCATGTAAGCCGCTACTACTCCCACCCGCCAAATGTAAACATGGGTATGTCCTGCATAATCACAGGTCCATGTATAACTCTAAGAACATTTAAAAGCCGATTCCTTGACAGAGCATGACAATATACTAAAGACAGCCAGATGGCTGTATTCTATAGGTGTAAAGACTAAACTAAAGGCTGTTGTATTACACCAACTAAGACACAAGTGTAGAGTTTAGTGGTCTTGTATTGTGCCAACTAGGACAAAACTAGATTGTAGTGAATACAGACCACTTGTTCATGAGGATTTTACACATAGGAGCTAAAGTTTAATTGTTCATTTAGTCCATGGGGACTGGGGGTATTAAGCCTAAAGATCCACCAAGTTTCTTTCTGGAGGATCTTTCTGTCCCAGTCACCCCCGCGTGTGGGTTTGCGTACCCTTTGAAACCCCATAAAGGAGATGGCAGATGTTTGGCCCTCGTGGTGGGTATGGACATGGCGGGCAATCGGGGTGTCTTTGTTGTTTCTAATATCCCCGATATGCTCGCCTATGCATTTCCGTAATTCTCGACATGTTTTTCCAACGTACCTCAAACCGCACTCACAGGTACACAAATAGATCACGCCTGTGGTGCGGCAATTGATGAAGCCCCACATGTGACCCCATTTTGGAAAGAAGACACCCCAAGGTATTCCATGAGGGGCATGGCGAGTTCATAGAAGATTTTTTTTTTGGCACAAGTTAGTGGAAATAGATTTTTTATTGTTTTTTCTCACAAAGTCTCCCTTTCCGCTAACTTTTGACAAAAAGTTTAATTTTTCATGGATTATTATGCCCCTCAGCGAATACCTTGGGGTGTCTTCTTTCCAAAATGGGGTCACATGTGGGGTATTTATACTGCCCTGGCATTTTAGGGGCCCTAAAGCGTGAGAAGAAAAATGCGTAAAAATGCCCTCCTAAAAGGTACTCATTAGAATTTGAGCCCCTTTGCGCATCTTGGCTGCAAAAAAGTGTCACTCATGTGGTATCGCCGTACTCAGGAGAAGTAGGGCAATGTGTTTTGGGGTGTATTTTTACATATACCCATGCTGGGTGAGAGAAATATCTCTGTAAATTGACAACTTTGAATAAAAAATTTAAAAAGTTGTCGTTTACAGCGATATTTCTCACACAAATATGGGTATATATAAAATACACACCAAGCACATTGCCTACTTCTCCTGAGTACGGTGATACCACATGTGTCCACTTTTGCAGCCAAATGCAAAGGCCCTACCAATGAGTACCTTTAGGATTTCACAGGGCATTTTACGCATTTAGATTCTCACGCTTTAGGACCCCTAAAATGCCAGGGCAGTATAAATACCCACATGTGACCCCATTGTGGAAGAAGACACCCCAAGGTATTCCGTGAGGGGCATGGCGAGTTCACAGAAAAAAAAATAATTTGGCACAAGTTAGCGGAAAATTATTATTATTTTTTTTTTTTACAGTCTCATATTCCACTAACTTGTGACAAAAAATGAAATTTTGCATGAACTCACCATACCCCTCACGGAATACCTTGGGGTGTCTTCTTTCTAAAATGGGGTCACATGTGTTTTCCATTTTAATCAATTTTTCCAGTAACAAAGCAAGGGTTAACAGCCAAACAAAACTCAATATAGATTTCCCCGATTCTCTAGTTTGCAGAAACACCCCATATGTGGTCGTAAACTGCTGTATGGCCAAACGGCAGGGCGTAGAAGGAAGGGAACGCCATATGGTTTTTGGAAGGCAGATTTTGCTGCACTGTTTTTTTGACACCATGTCCCATTTGAAGCCCCCCTGATGCACCCCTGCAGTAGAAACTCCAAAAAAGTGACCCCATTTTGGAAACTACGGGATAAGGTGTCAGTCTTGTTGGTACTATTTTAGGGTAAATATGATTTTTGGTTGCTCTATAATACACTTTTTTTGAGGCAAGATAACAAAAAATAGAACTTCAGAAATTTCATCTCCATTTGCCAATAACTCTTGTGGAGCACCTAAAGGGTTAACAAAGTTTGTAAAATCGGTTTTGAATACCTTGAGGCGTGTAGTTTCTTAGATGGAGTCACTTTTTTGGAGTTTGTACTCTAAGGTTGTATCGGGGGGCTTCGAATGGGACATGGTGTCAAAAATCCAGTCCAGCAAAATCCACCTTCCAAAAACCATATGGCGTTCCTTTCCTTCTACGCCCTGCCATTTGGCCATACAGCAGTTTACTCCCACAGATGGGGTGTTTCTGCAAACTACAGAATCGGGGCAATAAATATTGAGTTTTGTTTGGCTCTTAACCCTTGCTTTGTTACTGGAAAAAATAGATTCAAACGGAAAATTTTCCAAAAAATCGAAATTCTGAAATTTTATCTCCATTTGCTATTAACTCTTGTGGAAAATCTAAAGGGTTAATGACATTTGTAAAATCAGTTTTGAATACCTTGAGGGGTGTAGTTTTTAGAATGGGGTCATTTTTGGCTGGTTTCTATTATGTAAGCCTCACAAAGTGACTTCAGACCTGAACTGGTCCCTAAAAAGTGGGTTTTTGAAAATTTCTGAAAAATTTCAAGATTTGCCTCTAAACTTCTAAGCCTTGTAACGTCCCCAAAAAATAAAATGGCTTTCCCAAAATGATCGATACATGAAGTAGACATATGAAGAATGTAAGTCAATAACTTTTTTGGCCGGTATTACTATGTATTATAGAAGTAGAGAAATTGAAACTTGGAAAATTGCTAATTTTTCAAAATTTTTGGTAAATTTGATATTTTTTTATAAATAAAAATGACATTTTTCGACTTCATTTTACCAGCGTCATGAAGTACAATATGTGACGAAAAAACAATCTCAGAATGGCCTGGATAAGAAAAAGCGTTTTAAAGTTATCACCACATAAAGTGACACTGGTCAGATTTGCAAAAAATGGCCTGGTCCTAAGGTGAAAATGAGCCCGGTCCTTAAGGGGTTAATAGTGTCCGGCAAAGGATATATTTTTATATAAATAGATAGCCAAATAGTGTTAGGTGCGTGTAAAAAAAAAGGCCTGAATTTGAATTCAATACATTGGGCCAAATAATTTTTTTCTAATTGTTGTGAACGGTAACAATGAGGAAAACATCTAGTAAGGGACGGGGATGCGGACATGGTTGTGGTGTTGTTAGTGGACCCACTGGTGCTGGGAGAGGACGTGGCCGTTCTGCCACAGCCACACGTCCTAGTGAACCAACTACCTCAGCTTCCAGTACCTGCCAGAATTTACAGCGATATTTGGTGGGGCACAATGCCATTCTAAGGATGGTAAGGCCTGAGTAAGTACAGGCGCTAGTCAATTGGGTGGCCGACAGTGGATCCAGCACGTTCACAACATTATCTCCCACCCAGTCTTCTGCAGAAAGCGCACAGGTGGCGCCTGAAAACCAAGCCCATCAGTCTGTCACATCACCCCCATGCATATCAGGGAAACTGTCTGAGCCTCAAGTTATGCAGCAGTCTCTTATGCTGTTTGAAGACTCTGTTGGCAAGGTTTCCCAAGGGAATCCCCGTAGCCCTTCCCCAGTGGTGGAAGACATAGAATGCACTGATGCACAACCACTTATGTTTCCTGATGGTGAGGACATGGGAATACCACCTCATCGGAGTCCGCACGTCTCTGATGATGACGAAACACAGGTGCCAACTGCTCCGTCTTTTTGCAGTGTGCAGACCGAACAGGAGGTCAGGGAGGAAGACTGTGTGGAAGACAATGCAGGGGACGATGAGGTCCTAGACCCCACATGGAATGAAGGTTGTGTCACTGACTTTCATAGTTCAGAGGAAGAGGCAGTGTTGAGACCGAGCCAACAGCGTAGCCAAAGAGGGAGCAGGGGGCAAAAGCAGAACAGCTGCCGCCAAGAGAGTTCACCTGCTACTGGCCACCGCCACCAGGGACCGAGCACCCCAAAGACAGCTTCAAAGAGTTCCCTGGCATGGCACTTCTTTAAACAATGTGCTGACCGACAAGACCCGAGTGGTTTGCTCGCTGTGCCATCAGAGCCTGAAGCGAGGCATTAACGTTCTGAACCTTAGCACAACCTGCATGACCACACATCTACATGCAAAGCATGAACTGCAGTGGAGTAAACACCTTAAAAACAAGGAACTCACTCAGGCTTCCCCTGCTCCCTCTTCTGCTGCTGCCTCGGCCTCTTCCTCCGCCTCGGGAGGAATGTTGGCACCTGCCGCCCACCAAACAGAGCATCTGCCACCAACACCACCACCTCCGTCACCAAGCATCTTCACCATGTCACACGGCGGCGTTCAGCTCTCCATCTCACAAACCTTGGAGATAGAGTAAATTCCCACCTACACACCCTCGAGCATTCTGAATGCCAGAATTTCTAAACTACTGGCCTTTGAAATGCTGTCATTCAGGCTGGTGGACACAGACAGCTTCAAACAGCTGATGGCAATGGCTGTCCCACAGTATGTTGTTCCCAGCCGCCACTACTTCTCCAAGAGAGCCGTGCCTTCCCTGCACAACCAAGTATCCGATAAAATCAAATGTGCACTGCGCAACGCCATCTGTGGCCAGGTCCACCTAACCACAGATATGTGGACTAGTAAGCATGGCCAGGGACGCTATATCTCCCTAACTGCACACTGGGTAAATGTAGTGGGGCTGGGCCCCAGGTGAAGAGTTCTTTGGCGCACGTCCTTCCGCCGCCAAGGATCGCAGGGCATCATTCTTTGCCTCCTGTATCCTCCTCCTCTTCTTCCACCTGCTCATCCAGTCAGCCACACACCTTCACTGCCAACTTCAGCACAGCCCGGGGTAAACGTCAGCAGGCCGTTCTGAAACTCATATGTTTGGGGGACAGGCCCCAAACCGCGCAGGAGTTGCGGCGGGGTATTGAACAACAGACCAACAAGTGGTTGCTGCCGGTGGGCCTCAAGCCCGGCCTGGTGGTGTGCAATAATGGGCGAAATCTCGTCGCAGTTCTGGGACTAGCCTGTTTGACGCACATCCCTTGCCTGGCGCATGTGCTGAATTTTGTGGTGCAGAAGTTCATTCAGAACTTCCCCAACATGTCTGAGCTGCTGCATAAACTGTGGGCTGTCTGTGCGTGCTTTCGGCGTTCACATCCTGCTGCTGCTCGCCTGCTTGCGCTACAGCGCAACTTTGGCCTTTCCGCTCACCGCCTCATATGCGACGTGCCCACCAGGTGGAACTCCACCTTGCACATGCTTGAGAAACTGTGCGAGCAACAGCAGGCCATAGTGGAGTTTCAGCTGCAGCACGCATGGGTCAGTCGCACTGCGGAACAGCACCACTTCACCACCAATGAAGAGACCTGTGTGCCCTGTTGCGCTGTTTCGAGTACTCCACCAACATGGCCAGTGGCGATGACGCCGTTTTCAGCGTTACAATCCCACGTGTATGTCTCCTTGAGAAAACACTTAGGGCAATGATGGAAGAGGAGATGGCCCAGGAGGAGGAGGAGGAGAAAGAGGGGTCATTTTTAGCACATTCAGGACAGTCTCTTAGAAGTGGCTCAGAGGGAGGTATTTTGCATTACTGGTGCGTGGCTGGGGGGAAACGGAGGACGATGACGATACACCTCCCACAGAAGACAGCTTGTCCTTACCTCTGGGCAGCCTGGCACACATGAGTGACTACATGCTGCAGTGTCTGCACAACGACAGCAGAGTTACCCACATTTTAACTTCGCGGACTACTGGGTTGCCATCCTGCTGGATCCCCGATACAAAAACTATGTGTCCACCTTACTTCCTGCACTGAAGCATGATAGGAAGATGCGCGAGTACAAGCGCACGTTGTTATACGCGCTACTGAGAGCATTCCCAAATGTCACAGGGGAACAAGTGGAAGCCCAAGGTGAAGGCAGAGGAGGAGCAAGAGGTTGCCAACGCAGCTGTGTCACGGCCAGCAATTCTGAGGGCAGGTTTAGCATGGCAGAGATGTGGAAAAGTTTTGTCACCACGCCACAGCTAACTGCACCACCACCTGATACGGAACGTGTTAGCAGGAGGCAGCATTTCACTAATATGGTGGAACAGTACTTGTGCACACCCCTCCAAGTACTGACTGATGTTTTGGCCCCATTTTAACTTCTGGGTCTCCAAATTGTCCACGTGGCCAGAGCTAGCCTTTTATGCCTTGGAGGTGCTGGCCTGCACGGCAGCCAGCGTTTTGTCTGAACGTGTATTCAGCACGGCAGGTGGTGTCATTACTGACAAACGCAGCCGCCTGTCCACAGCCAACGTGGACAAGCTGACGTTCATAAAAATGAACCAGGCATGGATCCCACAGGACCTGAACATCCCTTGTGCAGAATAGACATTTATAACTACCTCCCCTTAACCATATATTCTTGTACTCCAGGGCACTTCTTTATTGAATTCTCTTTTTTTCATTTTACCATTATTTTGCAGGGCAACCCAAAGTTGAATGAACCTCTCCTCCGTCTGGGTGCCATGGCCCTGAGTCTGTGAATGAGGCCTGTGGCACTGCAGGCAGACATGAATCCTTTTTGGCTGTGATGAGAACATCAACTCCCATAGCATTCCGACCTGATGCAACCCCAACCTCCTATTCCACCTCCTCCTTCTCCAAGTTGCCAATTGATATTGGTTAATTTTTATTTATTTTATTTTAAGTCATTTCCCTATCCACATTTGTTTACAGGGGATTTACCTACCTTTTGCAGCCCTCTAGCCTTTTCCTGGGCTATTTTACAGCCTTTTAAGTGCCCAAAAGTTTGGGTCCCCATTGACTTCAATGGGGTTCGGGGTGAAGTTCGGATCCCAAACCCGAACATTTTCGGGAAGTTCGGCCAAACTTCTCGAACCTGAACATCCAGGTGTTCGCTCAACTCTAGACATGGGGTGACAAGAGAGACCAGGGTGCAAAAAATATTTGAATTCTTGCCAAAAGAATTCCTGTTTTCTAAATCCTTCCCAAAAGGATTGCTCTATTTGCCATTAGTCTATATAAAAGTCTACCTTGCCGAAAGATAGACTAATCCTTACCGAAAGGATTGCGCTATTAAATTCTTACTAAAATAATTTAGAATCTTTTAGACTTGGCCACTATTCTATATTGCCTAAAGATACAGTAGATACTATTCTTTTCAGTGTATCTGAAGTGGATTCAAGATAGAAACAACAGTAAATTTTCGGAAAGCATCGGAATCTCCCCAATCCTAAAGGCAGGGATTTTCCATACTTACCCAATTCCTGTATGTTCTATCCCGGACTTGAGTCCCCAGCTGAAAGGGTCTTTCTGCACCCTGCTTTCCCGTCAGACGTCCGGAGAGTATATTTCAAAGAGACACAGACACACGCTTCTAGTCTCAGTACAAATAGTTCTAATTCTTATCTGTGTAGTCTCAGTCTTATATACATTAATACTAACAAACATTAACAGGTGTGGTTTACATATACAAGGTTGCTGAGTACAAACAATTCCCTATATAGGCTAATGCAAACTTACTTGACTGATGTTCTTGGTACAGATCAAATAGCATTTCTTTATTTAACTCCTCATTACATAGCATATGGCTTGCTTGATTTAACCCTTCAGTTAGTGCAGCAATCTACACTCAGAACCATGGCGTTATAAGCCTAATATAGATCTCATTGACAGCTATCACTACCTGCACTCTCTTCTGGATGCAGTATTTGTGTACTAATCTGTCCCACGCAGATTAGTACAGTGACGACACACAATGCTACAGTGCTTTGCAAAAGTATTCACCCCCTTTATTGTTTTCGTATTTTGGTGCCTCACAACCTGGAATTAAAATGGATTGTTTGAGGATTTGCATCATTTAATTTACAGAACATGCAGACAACTTTGAAGATTTTTTTTTTTTTATTGTGAAGCAAACAACAAATAGGACAAAATAACAGAGAAAGTAAATGTGCAAAACTATTCACCCCTCTAAAGTCAATACTTTGTAGAGCCACCTTTTGTGGCAATCACAGCTCCAAGTCGCTTTGGATAAATCTCTATGAGCTTGCCATATCTTACCACTGGGAATTTTCCCCAATCCTCCTTGTAAAACTGCTCCAGCTCCTTCAAGTTGGATGGTTTGCGCTTGTGAACAGCAATCTTTAAGTCTGACCACAGATTTTCTTTTTTTTTTTTAAATCAGATTTTTTTTTATTGAACGTTTTTGATAAACATTAATTACATTCTTCAATTTACAATTAAGGCAATCCACATATTAATTGCATAGATCATCCCTTGCTGTTCTATATCTCTAATACACAAAATTTTAATATAACTATTCAACCTCCCCCATCTCCCCTCCCCCCATTCCAGTGTCGGTTGTTCTATCATTCCTTATAGAAGTCACCTATTCCCTCCAAGGATCCCACAGTTTATCAAATTTGGCAGGACATCCTCATTTCTGTAAAATAATCTTTTCATATGAGAGCACGGTATTGACCTTAGTTAAATATTCATTAAATATCGGCGGCTCAGCTTGTATCCAATGTTGTGCCACTAACTTTCTCGCCACATATAAAAGACGCTCTATCGATATCTTAAATACATTATCAGTGGTCAGTTCCGTAGTATATCCCAAGATACAGACCTTGGGGTCCCTTGGTATTTGTACCCTGTACGCGTTTTGTATACTCTCCAGCACTTTTTCCCAGAACCATGATAATGTTATACATTGCCATAACATATGCAAGAGAGCTGCGGAGTCTGCTGAACACCTTGGGCAATTAGCATCTGATCTATACCCTAGACGGTATAAAAATATTGGCGTCTTGTACACTCTGTAGACGATGAATAATTACGAGAGTTTCCCTCCCTCACTTAAAGATGATCGTGGTATTGCTTCCAATATGTCATCCCATTGATCTTTTGAGATCTCACCTATATCTTGCTCCCATCTACGCATTCTGGTCCATAGGTGGAATTCTAGTTGTTTGTCCAGTAAAAGTCTATATAGTGCGGAAATTAACCCTTTCTTCTCTCCCCTAGAGAGAGTAACTTGAAGCGCCGCATCACGTTGTGGTATCTGGGAGCCATTTTTAATCATAGTGTCATATGCATGTCTTATTTGCAGATACTTATAAAAGTGTATTTTGGGAATACCGAATACTTCTATGAAATGTTCGAAAAACTCCCCCTTCTAAAAAATGTTCCACACGCAACACCCCCTTTCTCCTCCAATCCTCAAACCCTTCCAGGGAGCTAAATTCTGGCATTATCAGATTCCCCCTTAATGGGGTATACAATGTATGTCCACTGACCCCTCTAAGTTGTTTTACCTTATTCCATACTGTATACATTGTACGTCGCAGGGAGCTATTTATCCGTTCAGTTCACAGATTTTCGATTAGATTGAGATCTGGGCTTTGACTAGGCCATTCCAACACATTTACATGTTTCTCCTTAAACCACTCAAGTGTTGCCTTAGCAGTGTGTTTGGGGTCATTGTCCTGCTGGAAGACCTCTGTCATAGCCTCAAATCACGCACAGAGTGGCACAGGTTTTGCTCAAGAATATCCCTGTATTTAGCACCATCCATTTTCCCCTCAACTCTGACCAGTTTCTCAGTCCCAGCTGCTGAAAAAGATGGTGTTCTTTGGGTGATGTGATGGGTTTGTGCCAGACATAGAGTTTTCTTTGATGGCCGAAAAGTTCAACTTTAGTCTCATCAGACCAGAGCACCTTCCTCCATACATTTTGGGAGTCTCTCACATGCCTTTTCGCAAACTCACAAAGTGCCTTTTTGTTTTTTGCTGAAAGTAATGGCTTTCATCTGGCCCATCTACCATGAAGCCCAACTCTATGGAGAGTACGGCTTATCGTCATCCTATGTACAGATACTCCAGTCTCTGCAGCTGCCTCTCTGATTAAAGCCCTCCTTGCTCCACTCTGTGAGTTTTGGTGGGCGGCCGTCTCTTGGCAGGTTTGCTGCTGTGCCATGTTCTTTCCATTTTGTTATGATAGATTTGATGGTGCTCCTGGGGATCATCAAAGATTTGGATATTTTTTTGTAACCTAACCCTGACTTGTACTTCTCAACATTGTCCCTTACTTGTTTGGATAGTTCCTTGGTCCTCATGGCAGTTTTTGGTTAGTGATGCCTCTTGCTTAGGTGTTGCAGTCTCTGGGGTCTTTCAAAAAAAGGTGTGTATATGTAATGACAGATCATGTGACACTTAGATTGCACACAGATGGACATCATTTCACGAATTATGTGACTTCTGAAGGTAATTGGTTGCACCAGAGCTTTTTATGGGCTTCCTAACAATGAGGGTGAATACATACGCACATGCCAATTTTCAGTTTTTTATTTCTAAACAATAGTTTTATTTATAGATTTTTCTCATTTCACTTCACCAACTTAGACTATTGTGTTCTGATCCATCACATAAAATTCAGACTAACAAACCATTGAACGTAAAGTTGTTCTGCAGCGGCACTAGTATAACTGGCCTGGCCGGGGCTAAGCTTCATTCGAGTGAACGGCGCTTAGCCTCGCCCAGGCCAGTGATACTAGTCGTGACGTCACTGTGCCTGAGGTAAACAGCGAGAAGGCTGGGGCGCTACTGCTAGTGATGCTGCCTTCACAAACAGCTGATCGGCGGGGGTCCGTTTGAAATTACTGCAGAACCCCTTTAAGGCTTTACTGTAACAAAATACGAAAAAAGCCCAGAAGGGTGAATACTTTTGTAAGGCACTGTATGTACACATCGGCGGGGGTCCGTTTGAAATTACTGCAGAACCCCTTTAAGGCTTTACTGTAACAAAATACGAAAAAAGCCCAGAAGGGTGAATACTTTTGTAAGGCACTGTATGTACACATATAAGTACACAGTGGGGGAGATTTATCAAAACTGGTGTAAAGTAGAATCGACTTGGATTCCTCCTTTCATTTTCCAATGAAGCTGTGAAAAATGAAAGGAGGAATCTGACTGGTTGTTATGGGCAACTAAGCCAGTTCTATTTTACACCAGTTTGAAAAATGACTATTGTATACTGTATATATAAAGAAAAATAGATAAAAAAGACAGCACCCTCAAACACTTTATTCACCCCTGTGGTCACACTGTTTTTAGCTCATTCACAGAGTCTCTTTTCAAGCTGAGCTAAAACGTTGCGACTAGTGTTGAGTGAACTTGTGTTTAAAGTTCGGCGTACAAGATTCAGGTTATCTAAGAATGCCATTATGGATTCCGCTACCACAGACCATAAGGGTCCATTCACACGTCCGCAACTGTTTTGCGGACCGCACATAGCCAGCACTATGTTAGAAATGCCTATTCTTGTCCGTGGCTGTGGACAAAAATAGGACATGCTCTATTTTTTGGGTGGGGCCGCGGAACAGAAGTGCGGATGCGGACGGCACATGGTGATGTTGTCCGCATCTTTTGCGGCCCCCACTGAAAATTAATGGGTCCGCACCCCTTCTGCAAAATTGTGGAACGGATGCAAACCTATTATGTGGACGTGTGAATAGACCCTTAGTTATGGTCCGTGGTAGCAGAATACATAACTGAATTCTTACATAACCCGAATCTGAATCTTGTACACCAAACTTGAAACACAAGTTCGCTCATCCCTAGTTGCGACCAGAGGGGTGCATTTTTTTAAATTCTTATATTGGCCTGCACCTCCATATTGATATATGGCTAGATGTGCTGCCATTTATATATATATATGTTAGGGTTATTCCTGCAGTATAGAAATCTTTTGCTAGAGGTAGTTGTGCATTGTGTGTGTGTATATTATATATATATATATACACTCACCTAAAGAATTATTAGGAACACCATACTAATACGGTGTTGGACACCCTTTTGCCTTCAGAACTGCCTTAATTCTACGTGGCATTGATTCAACAAGGTGGTGATAGCATTCTTTAGAAATGTTGGCCCATATTGATAGGATAGCATGTTGCAGTTGATGGAGATTTGAGGGATGCACATCCAGGGCACGAAGCTTCCGTTCCACCACATCCCAAAGATGCTCTATTGGGTTGAGATCTGGTGACAGTGTGGGCCATTTTAGTACAGTGAACTCATTGTCATGTTCAAGAAACCAATTTGAAATGATTTGAGCTTTGTGACATGGTGCATTATCCTGCTGGAAGTAGCCATCAGAGGATGGGTACATGGTGGTCATGAAGGGATAGACATGGTCAGAAACAATGCTCAGGAAGCCTGTGGCATTTAAACAATGCCCAATTGGCACTAAGGGGCCTAAAGTGTGCCCAGAAAACATCCCCCACACTGTTCCACCACCACCACCACCAGCCTGCACAGTGGTAACAAGGCATGATGGATACAGGTTCTCATTCTGTTTACCCCAAATTCGGACTCTACCATTTGAATGTCTCAACAGAAATCCAGACTCATCAGACCAGGCAACATTTTTCCAGTCTTCGACAGTCCAATTTTGGTGAGCTTGTGCAAATTGTAGCCTCTTTTTCCTATTTGTAGTGGAGATGAGTGGTACCCAGTGGGGTCTTCTGCTGTTGTAGCCCATCTGCCTCAAGGTTGTGCGTGTTGTGGCTTCACAAATGCTTCGCTGCATACCTCAGTTGTAACAAGTGCTTATTTCAGTCACCGTTGCTCTTCTATCAGCTTGAATCAGTTGGCCCATTCTCCTCTGACCTCTAGCATCCACAAGGCATTTTCGCCCATAGGACTGCCGCCTACTTGATGTTTTTCCCTTTTCACACCATTCTTTGTAAACCCTAGAAATGGTTGTACGCGAAAATCGCAGTAACTGAGCAGATTATGAAATACTCAGAGCGGCCCGTCTGGCACCAACAACCATGCCACGCTCAAAATTGCTTAAATCACCTCTTTCCCATTCTGACATTTAGTTTAGAGTTCAGGAGATTGTCTTAAACAGGACCACACCCCTAAATGCATTGAAGCAACTGCCATGTGATTGGTTAACTAGATAATTGCATTAATGAGAAATAGAACAGGTGTTCCTAATAATTCTTTAGGTGAGTGTGTGTATGTATATATATATATATATAGCCTCATGCACAGTTGAATGGGTCTCGATCCGTCCCAGCTGCCGCAAAGATGTTGCCCGTGCATTGGGGACCACAAATTGCGGTCCCCAATGCACAGAACGCACGCAAAACGGACGTGCGCATAAGGCCTTACTCTTTTTGTGAGGCAAAGTAACTAAAAAATGGCTGTTCTGGCACATTTTTATTTTTCACAATGTTCTCCTGACAGGTTAGATTATGTGCTATTTTTATAGAGCAGGTCGTAACGACGCAGCGATACCCAGTATGTCTATTTAATTTTCTTTTGGATTTACACAAAAAAAAAATCATGTTTTTGTGTTTCCATTTTCTGAAAGCCATATTTTTTTTATTGTTTGGGCTCATTTTTTGCGGGATGAGATGATGGTTTGATTGGTAGAATTTTGGGGCACATATGAATTTTTGATCACTTGGTATTACACTTTTTGTGATGCAAGTAGAAAAAAATTGCTTTTTTGGCCCGATTTTTTTCTTTTTTTTTACGGTGACCACCAGACGGGTTGGATCACATAATATTTTTATAGAGCAGGTAGTTACGGACAGGGCAACGCCTAATATGTCTATTTTTTATTTTACACAATAAAAGCATTTTTGAAAAAAAATTCTGTTTTTGAGTCTATTTTCTGAAAGCCATATTTTTTTTTATTTTTTCGGCGATTGTCTTATGTAGGGGTTCATTTTTTGCAGGATGAGATGATGGTTTGATTGGTACCATTTTGGGACACAAGAATTTTTGATCGCTTGGTAGTACGCTTTTTGTGGTGTAAGGTGATAAAAATGGCTTTTTAGGCACTTTTTTTTTTTTTATAGTGTTCACTAGACCAGTTGGATCACATGCTATTTTTATAGAGCAGGTTTTTACGAACACGTTTTTGTATTTCCATTTCCAGAAAGCCACTTTTTACTTTTTGGCCGATTGTCTTATGTAGGGGCTAATTTTTTTGCTGGATGAAGTGACAGTGTGATTGGTACTAATTTTGGGTACATATGACTCTTCTGATCACTTTTTATACCATTTTTTGGGAAGTGAGGAAGGCAAAATTGCAATTCCATCAGTAACGTGAAAATTTTATAGATTAGGTCATTACGGGCACGGCGAATCCAAACATGTTTAGTGTTTTTAATTTTGAAAATTTTTAACCAATTATATGTTCTAATTATATATATATATATATATATATATATATATATCTATATTCACAGCAGCCTGCCCCTTTAACAGTGACCTCCACAGTGCCCGTCCCTTTAACAGTGACCTCCACAGTGCCCATCCCTTTAACAGTGACCTCCATGGTGAACGCCTCTTTAACCATGTCCTCCACAGCGCCCTGCCCCTTTACTAGTGGTCCCTGCTCCCTTTACAGTGACTTTCACAGCACCCTGCCCGTTTAAGGCTAGGGCTACATGACAACATGTAGTGCGTGACATTTTGTCGTACCAATGTCGCGCAATTAGTTTTATAATGATAGGCTATGGTGTCACACTGTGACATGCTGCGACACAACAGTCGCTAAAAATCCATCCAAGATGGATGCATGTAGCAGTGTAGTTGTGCCCTATGAGTCGTGCAGCCCTAACCTAAAGCTGACCTACAGCAGTGAAGAAAAATGGCTGGGTTGTTATGGAAACCTGGAGTAAAACTGTGTCTATGTGGAGACTAAAAGGCCTGCAAGCTTCCATTGGCTGATAATTGACATGGGACCGTGTGTTTGGCAGTTGGGATATAAAGAGAAAGACTTGCAGGCTTGCATTGGCTAATGTAGATAATTTTTTGGGAATATCTCAACCTAGAGAGCTGAGACCCCCACAAGATTTATTTCCAGGTAGCAAGGAATGTGTATACAGAGTTTAGTTGAAATCTATGGTTGTGTTTTTGAGTGATTGTGGAACATACATATACATGTCCTTTATATATCATGGTTGATAACGACTGCAAGGAGCAGTTGAAACGTTGCAATGGGAAAATAAAGCGGGTCCGTTATTTGCACTGAATATTGAAGTGCTGCCTTGTCTTTGAAGGAATAAATATCTATATATATATATATATACACACACACACACATACAGTACAGACCAAAGTTTGGACACACCTCATTCAAAGAGTGGTTTCCTAGCAGATATTCTTGCATGAAGGCCTGATTCACACAGTCTCCTCTTAACAGTTGTTCTAGAGATGTGTCTGCTGCTAGAACTCTGTGTGGCATTGACCTGGTCTCTAATCTGAGCTGCTGTTAACCTGCGATTTCGGAGGCTGGTGACTCGGATGAACTTATCCTCCGCAGCAGAGGTGACTCTTGGTCTTCCTTTCCTGGGGCGGTCCGCATGTGAGCCAGTTTCTTTGTAGCGCTTGATGGTTTTTGTGACTGCACTTGGGGACACTTTCAAAGTTTTCCCAATTTTTCGGACTTTCTGACCTTCATTTCTTAAAGTAATGATGGGCACTAATTTTTCTTTACTTAGCTGCTTTTTTCTTGCCATAATACAAATTCTAACAGTCTATTCAGTAGGACTATCCGCTGTGTATCCACCTGACTTCTCCACAACGCAACTGATGGTCCCAACCCCATTTATAAGGCAAGGAATCCCACTTATTAAACCTGACAGGGCACACCTGTGAAGTGAAAACCATTTCAGGTGACTACCTCTTGAAGCTCATCAAGAGAATGCCAAGAGTGTGCAAAGCAGTAATCAAAGCAAAAGGTGGCTACTTTGAAGAACCTAGAATATGACATATTTTCAGTTGTTTCACACTTTTTTGTTATGCATATAATTCCACATGTGTTAATTCATAGTTTTGATGCCTTCAGTGGGAATCTACAATTTTTATAGTCATGAAAATAAAGAAAACACTTTGAATGAGGTGTGTCCAAACTTTTGGTCTGTACTGTATATATAAATAATAGTTAGAAGTGTGTTTTTTTTCTCCCCCACACTTTTTTTGACCGAGACCCACCTGGTTCTTGATGATCTACAGCAGAGCAGTTGCTCGATGGGGAAAGAGGGGGTGGTTTGTCCAGCAGCGGGGAGAGGACAACCGTTCCGGCAATCCTGAACTAGGGGTGGGGGTTAGCAGTTCAATCGTGCAGTGAGGGTACGATCCCTCAGGATGAGAGCCAGCAGCTGCACAATGCGATCCCCCCTCCACAAAGTAGAGGGGGGGGGGGGGGGGGGCAGGTGTATGTGTTCTGTCCAGCAGCATAGGGTGGAGGGAGAAGGAGGGGGGTTTCAACCTTTAAGTATTAGGAATGTTGGCTATGAAGGTTCACAGGATGGACCAACACGGTACAGTGGAGCAGCTCACCACCAAAATGAACCAGGGGAGTACCAGGCGTATGTCTAAAATGACAGTTCAGCGAACCCTACTGCTTATGGAGCTACAAAGCAGACAGATGGTCACTCGTGATAAATTTCTGGTTAGGTTTCCACTGCCATTCAATACTATAATTATATTTGGAAAACTTCTTGGGGAACTAGGTCCTGAAGATTAGTGGCATCTTAAAAACCCAAGGGTACCAGGATACTCTTGTGCTTCGGCTACTTATTCTTCCCGGTCTTGTATAGATGTGGCTTTTTGTAATAATGCAATGTCACCTTATTCACCTGGAGTAGAGTTCTTCTGTAGGTTTCTATTGGACTGCTCTCCTCACTCTGTTTGCCTCCACCCGGGTACAGTGTACGGACAGTGCATTCAAAAAGTAATCACACCCCTTGAACTTTTCCACATTTTTTTCATGTTATACCCACAAACTTAAATGCATTTTTCTAGGATTCTATGTGAAAGACCAACACAAAGTGGCAAGTATGTGTTAAGTGAAAATAAAATGATACATGATCTTTAAAATGTTTAATCATCTAAAAAGTGTGGCATGCAGTTGTTTTCAGCCCCCTGTACTCTGATACCCCTAAATAAAATCCAGTGTGACCGAATGCCTCCAGAAGTCACCTAATTAGTAAAGAGGCCCACCTGTGTGTAATTTGTTCTTAGTATAACTACAGCTGTTCTGTGTAGGCCTCGGAGGTTTGTTAGTGAACATTAGTGATCATGAAAACCAAGGAACACACCAGACAAGCCAGGAATACATTTGTGGAGAAATGTAAATCAGGATTAGGTTATAAAAAAATATCCCAAGCTCTGAACATCTCACGAAGCATTGTTCGATTAATTATCCAAAAATGGAGGGAGTATTGCACAACTGCAAACCTACCAAGACATGGCCATCCATCTAAACTGACAGCCCAGGCATGGAAAGCACTAATTAGAGAACCAACCAAGAGACCCATGTTCACTCTGGGGGAGCTGCAGAAATCCACAACTCAGGTGGGAGAACTTGTCCACAGGACAACTATTCGCCGTCTACTCCACAAATCTGACATTTATGGAAGAGTGGCAAGAAGCAGCCATTTTTGAAAGCAAGACATAAGAAGTCCTGTTTGCAGTTTGCCACAAGCCATGTAGAAGACACAGCAAACATGTGGGAGAAAGTTCTCTGGTCAGATGAGACCAAAATTGAACTTTTTGAGCTAAATGTAAAATGCTGTGTGTGACAGAAAACTAACAGTGCATATCACCCTGAACACACCATCCCCACCATAAAACATGGTGGTGGCAACATCATGCTGCGGGGATGCTTTTCTTCAGCAGGAACAGGAAGATGAATGGAGCACAATCCTGGAGGAAAACCTGGTAAAGGCTGCAAAAGACTTGAGACTGGGGCGGAGGTTCAACTTTCAACATCAACTTTACAACATCACTAAACATACAGCCAGAGATACAATGGAATGGTTTCGATCAAAGCACATTCATGTGTTACAAAGACCCAGTCAAGGTCCAGACCAAAATCCCATTGAGAATCTCTGGCAAGACTTGAAAATTGTAGTTCACAGATGCTCTTGATCTAATCTGACTGAACTTGACCGATTTTGCAAAGAAGAATGGGCAAAAATTCCAGGCACTAGAAGTGCAAGGCTGGTAGAGACATCCCCCAATATACTTGCAGCTGTACTTGCACCGAAAGATGATCCTACAAAGCATTGACTTAGGGGGACTAAACACAAATGCACCTCACACTCTAGATTTTTATTTATTAAAAACTTTGTTTTGGTCTAGCACATAAAATCCCAATAAAACACATTTAACAGTGTAATGTGAAAAAATGTGGAAAAGCTCAAGGGGTATGAATACTTTTTCAAGGCACTGTATATGATGATGCCTATATAAAAAGGTTACCCTCATTTTTATATGATCCCACTATTGTCATCCTGCCTAGACAAAGGAAGGATCCTACCATTCCCGAGTCTTACAGACCAATGTCTCTGCTCATGACAGATGTGAGGATTCTAGCCAAGGTACTTGCCGATTGTATTGCAGGGATGATCACTTAGGTGGTGCACTCCAATTAATCAAGCATTATGCTGCCAAAATCCCCAGCTGTCAAATCCATAGTGCCTTTACCTTAATCTCTAGACAGTTCTTGGCAAAGCTAGTCTTTCACTGGATGCAATAAAAGCATGTGAAAGTGTTCAGTAGTCCTACCTGTGTTCCTTAACCCCTTTAGTAACCAGCCTGTTTTGGGCCTTACTGACTAAGCGTTTTTCTTATTTCATCATCGCATTCCAAGAGCTATAACTTTTATTTTTCCATCTATATAGCTTTATGAGGGCTTGTTTTTTGCAGGACAAGTTGTAGTTTTTAATGATGCCCTTTTGGGGTACACAACTTTCTGATTAACTTTTATTAACTCTTTCTGGGAGGGAGATGGGAAAAACAGCAATACGGCGTTCATTTTTAGGTATAAATAACATGCACATTGTACAAATGGCACTGTACAATGTGTACGTGTTACAGCGATCTATAGGCCACACAGGAACTTTCCTTCAGTTACAAGAGGTGGTAATGAAGGCCCTAATATTCCCAAGGCTCTAATATTTCCAAGGGAAGGGCCCCAATACTTCAGGAGGTCATGATGCCCGTGTTGTACCAGGACATTTCCCTAATGAAATGCCCCAAACCAGTGAGGAAGGGAAAGACCCAAAAAAGATGTAGGGATTGTTAGAAAAGTGGGATACGAAAGAAAACCACTCATCAGTGTGAAACCTGCCCTGATAAACTTGACCTGTGCATGAAGGATTGTTTCCTAATCTACCACTTATCCCTGGATTATTAATTTCATCCTTCATGCACCCTGTAGTTTTACCACCTTATATCTCTAATTTAATCCGGATAGTTTACAGATCCACTTTTCACCAACGACAACATATTAAAATTCTGTAAGACACCTGTTAAGTACCTTTTCAACCCTTTCAAAGGTCCGTACAGGGGTGCACTTTCCAAAACGGGGTCACTTCAATTTCTGGGGACCTCAGGAATTTCAATTATTGCCTGTCAATTATTCCAGTGAAATCTGCCCTCCAGAAGCATTTGGTGGGCCCATATAGAAGTATACAAGCCCTTATGGGGTGCTGCCATAATCGGGAGGAAATAGGCAACAAATTATGGGGTGCATTTTCTCCAGTTCCCCCTGGTGAAAGTGAAACAATTGGGCCTAAATTGACTTTCTTGTGAAAAATAAATGTTTTAATTTTTACAGAAAAGTGTTTCCTAATACTATTAAACACCTTTGAGGTCAAAGTGCTCAGTCACACACCTTTAAAAATTTGTTAAGGGATGTACCATTCAAAATGGGGTCACTTTTTGGAGGTTTTCCTTCTAGGGATAGATCAGGCGATCTTCAATTGTGACAATGCGCATGAAAATTATTCCTATGAAATCGGCCCTCCAATATCGATATTTTGATCCTTCCCTTCTGTGCCCTGCCGTGTGCCTATACAGCATTTTACGACCACATATGGCTTGTTTCTGTAGACTGCAGAATAATACTAATACATAAAGTTGTGTTACATTAACCCTGGCAGTGTTACATGAAAAAAAATTGATGAAAATAGAAAATTTGCAAAAAAAAGTGACATTTTAAATTTTTATCTCCATTTTCATTTAATACTTGCGGTATAGTTTTTAAAAAGTGGTAATTTATTGGATATTTCTATTATGTAAACCCCCAAAAATGACTTCACACCTGAATTGGTCCTTTAACCCCTTAAGGACCAGAGTTTTTTTTTTTTTTGCGTTTTCGTTTTGCGCTCCCTGCCTTCCCAGAGCCATAACTTTTATTTTTCGGTTGCATAGCCATATGAGGGCTTGTTTTCTGCAGGACAAGTTGTACTTCCCACTTCAAAAGTGGGAAAAAAAAATAATTAGTTTTACTTTTTTGACACCATGTTTTGACCCCTATAACTTTTTTGTAATTATATGTACAGAGCTGTATGGGGGCTCATTTTTTTGCGTCATAATCTTATCTTTTTATTGATACCATTCTGGGGTGTGTATGACTTTTTGATCACCTTTTATGTAATATTTTGTGGAAAATGAAGCGACCAAAAATGGCAAATCCGCCATTTGGACGCTTTTTTCCGTTTTGCTGTTTGACGTATGGGGAATATTTTTTTATATTTTTATAGTATGGGCGTTTTCGCAACTTGCGACACCCATGATGTGTATTTTTTTTATTTTTATTTTAGCAAAAGGATTTGAACTTGTGTTTTTTTTATTAAAATTATTATTTTTTTTTACACTTTCATATAGTCCCCATAGGGAACTATAACTTACAATCATTTGATTGTGATTATCATACATTCCAATGCAATAGCATTGGAATGTATGAAAAAAAATCACATATTTCCTATGACGTCTATTACAGGCAAGTCTCTATAGGAAATACTACAGCGCAGCCTGGGTTTCATTCATAGAGACCCAGGCTACTACAGGCGCGCTCCGGCTCCTCCGATTGCCACACGGGGGAGCCGGAGCGCAAATCGAAAGTAAAGCTTTCGGTTTGTGCGCGCTCAGAATTGACCACGGCATCTGAGGGGTTAAATGTCCGCGATCGGCATTGCTGCCGGTCGCGGACATTAGCTGCGGGTGTCTGCTACAAGAACCATGCAGACACCCGCGGCTAAGGCGCCCGCATGAAGCAGGAGCGGGCGCCATCTTTAAAGACCGGACACAGGACGAAACTAAATTTCTAAGCCATCTAACATCCTAACAAAATAAAATACCATTTAGAAAATGATGGCAACATTAAGTAGACTTATGGGGAATGTTAATTAACTATTGTATGAGTTATTACTATCTGTCTTAAAAGTAGAGAATTAAAAAAAAAAAATTATTGACCCAAATTTACCGCTAACAAAGTACAATGTGTCCCCAGAAAATAATCTTAGAATCGGTTAATTAGTAAAACCATTCCAGAGTTATTACCACATAAAGTGACATGCCAGATTTCCAAACATAGACTTGGGCAGAAGGGTGAAAACAGGCCTGGGGTATAAGGGGTTAATAATGTCAACTTGGGAAAGGCAGTTTTCTACCCACACTGCATTGGAGGCATTGCTGCATCTTCTTACTGAAGATTTTCCAATCTTATGGTCTACTGTACAAGCTTGGAAAAGGATTAGGAAATCGTGTCAGCTGGATAGACAACATACTACTTTCCAATCCTTACGCAATCCAGGATTTCGGGAGGGTAAACCCCCTAGGGATTTATTACACTGGCTGCTAAGGGTTATTCATCAGTTTTGGGCAACATTGGATAACAATTCTACCATTTTTTCTTACCAAGCAGTTGCTTAAAATGTGCTGCTATTATCAGTAATGTTTTTCTCTTTTTGCAAGCCCTTACTTTGTAAGGGCGTGCTTAAACGTATTCCTCAAAATCTCATACCTCATCCACTAGTAATATTTAGGCCCTTTGCAGACGAGCGAGTATTCCGCGTGGGTGCAATGTGTGATGCGAACGCATTGAGCCCGCACAGAATCCGGACCTATTCATTTTAATTGGTCCGTGTACATGAGTGGAGGTCGTATAAGTGAATGGGCTGTGTGATTTCATTAGGCCCTGTGGTCATGAGACTCAATAGCTACTGGATCAAAGAAAATGGACTAGGGATCTCCCTATTGTGAAGGACAAACCCTCCTTGATGCCACATTGAAAAACCATAACTCAGTATTTACACAGACATAGCATTATTAATATTCCATAGAGCATATATTACTCCTTATACGCAACATAAAACGTCACTGGGGTATTACTTCTGTTGCTCCAAATGTAGTGAGCAGAATACAGATCGGGTGATGTTCATGCTCCCCTCTATTCCTTTGCACATGGCGGGATGTGCTATTTTTAAGTGTGCTCTTATCACAGTTGCTTAGTGCTCTTTCCAGTACCTCCTTTTCTCTAAGGTGGCAATAGGAAAGCATCTGGTTCTGGATTTCTCTCTCTGTGATAACCTAAAACATCTATAATAAGCTTACGTGTTCAACCAGATCCTTGAAGCATTATCCTAGATTATGAATGTTTATACACATATGTAGATTTGTCCAGGCACCATTACAGCAAAACTCAAACTCATACTGATTGTACCAGTTTTATTTATCATAACATCTTGGGATATTTATACTTACATTAATCATGTTCTTTTTCCTTATGTATCTGGCTGCACAATTTTTAATCGTTTCATAATAAATGTTGCAACTTGGATACCTTTATGTTTATCTCCATACGTTGTTGAAACTCAATTACAGTTTGAAAAAGGTAAAACTGAGCGAAACGTCACATTTAACCAATCTTTAATAAAACCACCTTTCATTGAATCGTAAATAAGCCTGAGGGCTGGAATTCTTTCAGTTTCTATACCATAATGAGTATATGTATTCAAATGATATTGGTAGTTCACTGAATTTATTGACATTTACAACACAAACTATGAAGAAATCATGTTTTAATAAATATTTGGGATGAATGGTCAATTTGTCACGTGGTACATGACAGAACAAGAAAGTAAATATCACTGTATGTCATTATAGACCATAGTATATGTAAAAATGGTAGGCCGGATGTAGGATTGTATAAAGTGATTTATAAACCAACAAACAGCAAATCTGAAATTTGCTTTAAATATTAAGTACGTAACTCCTTAACAGAAGCGAAATTTAAGGAAACCAATAACCGTAACTGAGAAAACCTCAAATTCTTCTGGACATCCCAAATGCAATCCTTAAATTGTGCTCAACATTATCTTCCAAATCAGTTAACATATTTCAGATGTGTAGTTCCATAAGGTGATGTCCATGTTCCTGGTAGGGCCTAGATCACAAGGAAACAAGAAAAAAAACATTAAACTGAATGATATATATTCCTTTCTGAACAGTCATCTAAAATGAATATTGTTGTGCTATTCTGCCTGGGAAGAAAGTGTGTGTTAAAGCAACGGTTTCAATGGTGATTTTGTATTAAAGTAAAATGGTACAAACCTTGCTAATAGCATCCATTATCAGAGTACATTGGGAGTAGTAATGTCCCGATACCAGTATCGGTACAGATACCGGCATTTGCACAAGTACTTTAACTTGTGCAAATGCCGCCGATACCGGATGTTCCGGCGCTGCAGCTCCTATACAGTATTTATGTAAACCTAATCTATGTAAAAGTAGCCCGAATTTTCTAACTATTGCGGCGCAGTCTCTCTCAGTTCCTCCATGCTCTTCCTGCCCCGCCTGCATCCATAAAGTGGGCGAAGCAGGAAGCGGGACAGGAGGCGCATGGAGGGACTGAGTGCTCAAGCTGATAGAGACTGCGCCACAATAGTAAGTAAGTTCGGGCTACTTTTACATAGATTAGGTTTACATAAATACTGTATAGGAGCTGCAGGGCCGGTGTATTAGAGTCACACTGCACCGGCCGCCGCGGCCCCTGCCCCTGGACACTTGATGATGACCCTGTCATGGGCGATCTGTGGGTGACCCTGTCATGGGGGGGGGGGGAGATCTGTGGGTGATCCTGTCATGGGGGGATCTGTGGGTGACCCTGTCATGGGGGGGATCTGTGGGTGACCCTGTCATGGGGGGATCTGTGGGTGACCCTGTCATGGGGGGATCTGTGGGTGACCCTGTCATGGGGGGATCTGTGGGTGACCCTGTCATGGGGGGATCTGTGGGTGACCCTGTCATGGGGGGATCTGTGGGTGACCCTGTCATGGGGATCTGTGGGTGACCCTGTCATGGGGGATCTGTGGGTGACCCTGTCATGGGGGGATCTGTGGGTGACCCTGTCATGGGGGATCTGTGGGTGACCCTGTCATGGGGGGGATCTGTGGGTGACCCATATATAGCATAAGATGCTATATATGTTTAATCCACAGATCCCCCATGACAGGGTCACCCACATATCACCCCATAGCAGCGTCACCCACCTATCACCCCATAGCAGCGTCACCCACCTATCACCCCATAGCAGCGTCACCCACCTATCACCCCATAGCAGCGTCACCCACCGATCACCCCATAGCAGCGTCACCCACCGATCACCCCATAGCAGCGTCACCCACCGATCACCCCATAGCAGCGTCACCCACCGATCACCCCATAGCAGCGTCACCCACCGATCACCCCATAGCAGCGTCACCCACCGATCACCCCATAGCAGCGTCACCCACCGATCACCCCATAGCAGCGTCACCCACCGGATCACCCCATAGCAGCGTCACCCACCGATCACCCCATAGCAGCGTCACCCACCGATCACCCCATAGCAGCGTCACCCACCGATCACCCCATAGCAGTCACCCACGATCACCCATAGCAGCGTCACCCACCGATCACCCCATAGCAGCGTCACCCACCGATCACCCCATAGCAGCGTCACCCACGATCACCCCATAGCAGCTGCCACCCACCGATCACCCCATCAGCAGCGTCACCCACCGATCACCCCATAGCAGCGTCACCCACCGATCACCCCATAGCAGCGTCACCCACCGATCACCCCATAGCAGCGTCACCCACCGATCACCCCATAGCAGCGTCACCCACGATCACCCCATAGCAGCGTCCACGATCACCCCATGGCGTCACCCACCGATCACCCCATAGCAGCGTCACCCACCGATCACCCCATAGCAGCGTCACCCACCGATCACCCCATAGCAGCGTCACCCACCGATCACCCCATAGCAGCGTCACCCACCGATCACCCCATAGCAGCGTCACCCACCGATCACCCCATAGCAGCGTCACCCACCGATCACCCCATAGCAGCATCACCCACCGATCACCCCATAGCAGCATCACCCACAGATCACCCCATAGCAGCGTCACCCACCGATCACCCCATAGCAGCGTCACCCACAGATTACCCCATAGCAGCGTCACACACACATCCCGCTGGAGGTACATTGGTTGGGAAACACCGTTATAAGCCCATTTATTAATTTATTAACCCTTGAACAAAGGAACAGTAAAGCCGTTGTCCATAGCAACCAAAATCCAGCTTTAATTTTTTTCATTGCTATTATCAACTGTATTGCTGTTTCTTTATACAAGGTTTGATAAATCTTCTCTATGTTATAATTGGTATCGGTAATTTGTATCGGTGAGCACTTAAATATAAGTATCGGTACTCGTACTCGGTAATAAAGAAAAATGGTGTCGGGACATCTCTAAATGGGAGTTAACAAAACCAGAAATGGGCACATAGTATGGTATTGTAGCTTAGTCCCTTTCAAGTAAGGGTAGGTTCACATATGCATTTAGTTCCTCAGGAGGTCTGTTTTGGCAGAGGAGCAGACTAATAGAGTTATTGAATCCGGCATAGCCGGACACCTCTGGGCACCACCAGATCCCCATTCACTATAATAAGGATCTGGATGTGCCTGGTTATGCCAGATACAGTAACCACAGTAGTCTACTGTTCTGCTGGAACACACTTCCAGAGTTACCGAACACAGATGTGAACCTACTTTAAATGGGGCTGAGCCACAATACCAGATTACCCATGGACAAACCACGTTCTCTGTGTATTAGTAAGAGGTAAAAAGCAAGAAAAAAAATCCCAGCAAATGGTAATTGTGCAGGCTATGAACTGTATGTTGTAGGAACAGGGATGCAGCATACAACCCTCTGCAGCTGGTCCGACCAACATACTGGTCAGTCAGCAGGTGCTTAACATGGAAATATTTGCATTCGAAAGTGTATGGATTTTCCAACTATGTTTTATTCGTTATCTAACCTCTGCCCGACAAGACTCAATATTCTGTCATTGCATTCCCTTGAATTCTGACAGTTCTCTTCCTGCTCTGAAATTGATTGATCCTGTTATGCTGGCAAGGTGACACGTCCCTCCATTTTTACTTCTTTCGCCTCTTCTCATGCTCATGAGTGTTTTATTTGTTTATTATGCATGTTTGCACTGTCATATGGGCCTCAGGAGGTACATTTGTTTATATATAGCAAGTCTCTACAGACTGTGTGTCGCAGACATTTTCTTGTTTTCTTATGTTAAATAGCAAATAAATTGTCATTTCTTAACCCCTTGCCACAAATTGATGTACTTAACAATACAGTTAGCCATGTTCAAACTGTTAACTGGCGCTGTGACACAAATGTCATAGCGCCAGATTCTCCACTGTCACGGATAGTTGAGATACTGCAGCAGTCATCAAGCCACACTCAGTGAGGTCCCTTGTAAGCGATCGCTCTAATAAGTTAGTTAGTCTCACAGACTACCCAATCAAAGTATAGTATGGTTAAAAATGTCTGTTACAAGCTTTGATCTCCACCATTTGTGACGGTGAAGATCAGAGCCTGAATCCACATATACTTTTTGCCCAGTCCCATTCACCCCCCCCCCCCTTCCAGTGCCCCCTCCATGGTCATGCCATCCCTGCGTTTGCAGAATAGAGATGGCAGCAGTTGCCGTTGCCTACTCAAACAGCTGGTCTGTGGGTGTCGGTTGTCGGACCCTCACCGATCAGATACTGATGACCTATCCTGAGAAAAGGCAAATCAGTATCAAAATCCCAGAAACCCCCTTAAGGATGATAGCTTTAAATACATATAGTCAGTCACCAGGGCTGTGGAGTCAGAGGCAATGCAAGTATTCTGACTCAAACACAAAAAAATGTTTTAATAATACTGCGGAAAAAAATAGAAAACCTTAGAAATGTTGATCATAAATATATTTTATGTTCTATCAATCCAAGGCCCTTATTTATCAAAAACAGTCATAAGAAGGATGTTCTAGTGACAATAGAAAATCAGTTCTCACCTGTCCCCAGTAGATATCTTCACGGCCCTTCGTTACAATGCCTGAAACTGTGATGCATATGCTCAGTAGTGAAGCCCAGAGGAGTAGGTTCACTAATGGCATGCCTACAGCTATCTCAGGACTGCTAGAAAGAAGAGGAAAACAGCAGTAACCCCTTCCTGAACAATGCCGTACATGTACGGCGCTGACTGGGACTTTAAAGATGGCGCCCACCGGGTTCCTAATGTTTTAAACAGGCCTGTAACAGGGCTCCATAGGAACATAGGGGGTTCATTTATTATGACCGGTGTTTCAGAAACCGGTCTTATTAAAGCCTTTGCACTGGATCGCCCAAGTTATGAAGAGGCACCCGCCTCTCCATAACTTCAGTGCATCCAGCACTGCTTCTAAATCTAAGCCAGTTTTCTAGCTGGCTTACACATTTAGACCATTATCTACGCCACAACCACATTTTTTTTCCCTAAGGTGAGTGGGTAGAAGTCGCAGATTGCGGCACAACTAACCGTTGCACCGCCATCTGCAACTGAAATACGCCTAATATAGGCATTTTTATTTCATATGGAAAACCGTGAAACAGAAAAAAGTCAAAATGGCTGATTCGCCGTTTTGTGGTTGCTTTACCTACCACAAACAAATTAAAAAGTGATCAAAAAGTCAGAAACACCTCCAAATGGTATCAATGAAAAGTACAGATCACCCCACAAAAAAATGAGTCCCCACACAGCTCCGTACACAAGTACAAAAAAGTTATAGGGTCCAGAATATGGAGATGAAAGGAAAATATTTTTTTCAGTATTAAAAAAAAAAAAAAAAAAAAAAGACAAACTGGCCTGTTAATTTTATTATCCAGGTTAATACGATTACGGCACATGTATAGTTTTAACGTACAGGGAACACTGTAAAAACACAACCCATAAAACTGCTGCGGAATTTTTTTTCCAGCTCCCCACTACATTTCATGCAATATTAAATGGTGGAATTAGAAAGTGCAACTTGCCCCGCAAAAAAAAGCCTTCATATGTTATGTGAACTTAATAAAAAGTAAACCCTGGAAAGGCAGGGAGTGAAAAAAAAAAACGAGATACCCTCCAGGGCTGAAAGGGTTAACCTTTCTACCTCCTGCCCAGGAAATTTTTTTGCTAATCTGACATGTGTCACTTTATGTGGATTATGTGATCATAATCATGGACCATGTGATGTGACGTCATCACAGGTCCTTTACACTGCAGCTAATGCTTCAAGAGAGAAGAGAGATCGCCAACTACGCGATCAAGTGGCTAAGGTAAGTTAAGTTTTTTATTTTTAACCCCTTAATCCACATTCTACAAAGCATTCTTTATTGAGAATGCTATTATTTTCCCTTATAACCATGTTATAAGGGAAAATAATAAAATCTACACAATACTCAACCCGAAACCGGACTTCAGTGATGAAGTCCGGCTTCGGGTCTGGGTACCAAACATGCCGATTTTTCACACGTGCATGCAAAATGCATTATAACAGTTTGCACAATCGCGGAAAAATCACACATTTTCCCGCAACGCACCTGCATCCTATCCGGGCGTCAAACGTGACGCCTGTGTGAAAGAGGCCTAAGAAGTATCTCTCTATTTTCTTACCCCATATCTGCGCCCTTTGTAACTATATTTTGCAGGGCCGGCTAAGTATTTGGATGCTCTAATAACGATGATACTCCAACCTAAGAAAAAAAACTTTCGCCAGCTAATTACCGCCTAATTTCCTTATTTAATATTGATACCAAGATCTTCACAGCTATATTGGCTCGCTGCCTGAACCAATCGCTCCCTGATATGGTTCACACTGATCAGGTGGGTTTCATCCCTGGACATGACCCCAGATAATATACGTAAACTTCTTGATGTCTTACATTGGTCTAATACACACCACAAGCCTCTTATGCTTCTCTCCTTAGATATAGAGAAGGCCTTTGACAGCCTTTCTTGGGATTATATGTTTGAGGTCTAGCACACTATTTGTGGATGCACTTCATGTTTTTTACGCACATCCTCAGGCGTTTCTCAAGTTGCCCTCGACCCACATATCTGCAATACCAATCCACAGAGGGACGCATCAGGGGTGCCCCAGATTCCCAGCATTCTTTCCTCTCGCTATGGAACCTATAGCCAACCTCACAAGAGACAATTTAGACATCTCCGGAGTTACGATCCACTCACAGGAGTATAAAGTCAAGTTATTTGCTGATAAATTGCTTTTGACCCTGACTAATCCCTTAGTCTCTGTGCTCAGTGTGTTGGAAGACTTCTCAAGAGTCCCCGGACTGCAAATCAATGCTTCCACATCCGAGGCCATGTACTGTAATTCCCCGAAATCTATTAGCAGCCTATTAGAATCAAATTTTGGGTTTGTCACCCATAGGGACACCCAGTCTTACTTGGGGATATTTTTAACCCCCACATTTGACGGTATTTATCAGGCTTATTATTCCCCCATGTTCCGCTCCATCACAGCTGACCTAATTAAATGGAATACACCCATGCTGCCCTGGATTGGCAGAATCCATACTGAGAAAATGATGCTCCTCCCCGTCTGCTCTATTTATTTCAGGCTCTCCAGTCCCTGTGAAAGTCCTTCACGACCTGCATACAGCTATCTCTAGATTTATTTGGGCAAGGCCTCGAATTAAAATGACAACTATGTGCCTACACAAACGAAGGGGATGCCTCTCTTAAGTTTTTAAAGCATTATATTATAGGGCAGCCCATCTGTCACAGTTTTTATTGTTTAATCTCCGATCCCATTCCTGATATGGTAAAATAAAGATCTCTTCTGTCGTTACAACTCTGAAGCCTGTACTTAAATCTCACTGTTATCCAATCAAGACTTGCACCTGGTAACCCTTTATTACATAACCCCAGGTTCTCGACCGGAGGAAATTCTTCATTCTTTTCATACTCTTTCCTGACCCGCCTGCATGATTTTCTGAGAAGGGGCACTCACTGTCTCGCAGGTCATTGATAAACATCCCCCACCTGGGGAAATGTTTAGATTACTACAAATACTTTCATTGTGGGGGGATAAAGTGGGGACTTTGAGTGATACAACCTATTCCACACTTGAACGTTTTGTACTCTATTCCTTCCACAGGCAAAGCCTAGCTTCTTATGTCTATAATTGGCTTAATACAGTCCTTTTTTTTTTTAGAGTAAACTGCCATTTATACTACGATGGAAGGAGGACACCCACCAGCAAATGCCTGTCTCAAAGTGGCACTCCTGTTGTAAAACGATTGGTCGGGGCAGTTGGCCTAATCGAAACTGAGATTAAGGTACTCTATAGGGTCTATGGACATGGGCATATTCCCATCGGTCACCCCTATGTGTTTTAGGGGATGCACAGCAATGGGCTCTATGTACCATATATGGTGGGTCTGCCTGGTGGTGCATTCCTTTTGGTCCTTTGCTCGATCCTCACTGATGTATTGGGCGTCACCTTTCACAAACTTCACATCTGTATTGTAATGCATTGGGGCTGACTCTCCTAAGCTTCTGTAGCAGGCAGGTCTGATGCCTCTGCAACTCATTGGGCTACCTTTTCACCCATCTGGTCCCTGTAGCGCAGGGACACAATGGAGATCCCCACCCGCCGCAAACACCTTCCACGCTGCGGTCAGCGCTGACTGTGGCATAAAAAAGGGTTAATCGCCAGCATCAGCTTTTACATTGATGGTGGCAGATAAAGCAGAGGTCCGGCTATCAGTGACTATTCTGAGTGCCAGACCTGTAGGGATGAGGTTTGCCCCTTTCAAACTGCCATAACTAGGCAACCTCCGGCACTCCAGCTGTTGTGAAACTACAACTCCCAGCACGCATACTTGCACTGCTCTTCTAAGAGCTCACATGGAAATGAATGGAGCATGCTGGGAATTGTAGCTTCACAACAGCTGGAGTGCCGAAGGTTGCTGATCCCTGGTCTAGGCCATCTTTATGTAGAGCAACAATTCTTTTTTTCAGATCCTCAGAGAGAGTTCTTTGCCATGAGGTGCCATGTTGAACTTCTAGTGAGAGAGAGTGTCAGAGCGATAACACCAAATTTAACCCTATTCACACCTGAGACCTTGTAACAATAACGAGTCACATGACACCATGGAGGGAAAACGGCTAATTGGGCACAATTTGGCCATTTTAACTCAGGGGTGTACTCACTTTTGTTGCCAGCGGTTTAGACATCAATGGCTGTGTGTTGAGTTATTTTGACTGCACACCAAATTTACACTGTCATACAAGCTGTACACTGACTACTTTACATTGTATCATCGTGTCATATCTTCAGTGCTGTCCCATGAAAAGATATAATATTTACAAAAATGTGAGGGGTGTACTCACTTTTGTGAGATACTGTATATAATGTGTTAAATGGATGTCTTAACGTGTATACAGAGATAATATAACATGTTATACCCTCCCATTTAATATTATTGATTTGGACACTAAGATGTTTTTTATATTTATAACTTTATACAGGAAAATATCCTGTCACTTGAGCATGTGCTTGATTTATAGCTTTCTATATACTGTTTTATAATAGACATGCATTTCTACTACAACCTACAAAAAACACTTACTTTGGAAGAGTCAATAACTGTGCTTGAAGTTGGTCGATGAAGTCCATTGGAAGGATGCAACACACCATATTCATCTCTTTCCAAATACTGGTGTTGTGAAAACACAGTGTTGTCTGGTTGAGGGTGATGGTAAACATGAGTATTCATGACTGGCTGAGACCAGCCCGAAAACCCATCTGCATAAAAAAATTAGACATTTCAACAAATCATATATTTGACATACATGATTAACACTATATCCATCTGACTTTTTAGACATTTCCCTCTATATTCTCTCTAAGGGTACTTTCACACTTGAGTTATTCTTTTCCGGCATAGAGTTCCGTCAAAAGGGCTCTGTGCCGGAAAAGAACTGATCAGGCATATTCCCATGCATTCTGAATGGATAGAAATCCGTTCAGTTTGCATCAGTATGCCTTTCGTTCAGTCACTGTCAGGTGTTTTGGCCGAACATAATACCGCAGCATGCTGCGGTATTATGTCCGTCCAAAATGCCTGATCAGTCGCCGGAATGCCGGATCCGGCATTAATTTACATTGACTTGCATTAGTGCCGGATCCCGCATTGCAAAACAAATGAAGGATGCATGCGCAGACCGGAAAAACTGTGAAAAAGACTGCAAGACGGATCCGTCCATCCGCATGCAAGCGGAGAGACGGATCCGTTCTTGCAATGCATTTGTAGTCTACAAATGCTGTCAGTTGTCACACTGAATGGCGGAACCGGCAGGCAGCTTCGACGACGGAACTGCCTGCCGGATCACACGAACGCAAGTGTGAAAGTACCCCAATTCTTACTTTTCCCTACACTAGTGGGTGAAGATTAGCTGTCATGATGTGTGTCCATAGAAAGAACAAATAAAAAAAAACAAGAGATTTTGTTTCCCTCTCTCTCTGTAGTGCCCCCACAGAAGATGCACTATTAATAGGACAGTAGGCAGCAGAACTAATCAATTTAGATATAAATCCAGGTCTGTAATGACACAGAAAAAACATTTACTAGCCAGCAGCATCATCTGAGTCGCTCTCTTTATCAGCCTCTCCCGCCTTCTCATTCCTTAGCCACAGACTATGTATTCTAACCATTCAGAACGCTGCTAACTTGTCCTCACATAAGCATCAGTGGGGCGGGGGAGAAGAAAAAAAGATTTTCTCTAATGAGATGAGATATTTTACTAGGTTTCTTAGTTCTTAATGTATTAAGAAAAAAAATGTAGGCATCGTTCAGATTTCCTTTAGAGATTATCAGGACAAATACCGCTGCATGGCGCTCAGGCGAATCCAGTTATTTATGCTGGAAATTGGCCGGATCACCGCTGGATCTCATTATAGTCAATAAGGATCAGGCAGTGATCTGCTGAATCCGGCAGTCACATCTAGTGAACACTGGCAGGCTGTTCTCTGCTGGAACTGCCTGCTGGAAACATTCACTGGAGATGTGACCGTAGCCTTAAACAGTTACTCCTTAAAGAGAAATTGTCACCTTAAATTTCAGGCAGGCAGCAGAGACATCTACAAAAATTCTGAGCAGCTAAGCAGATTGATATGTACACTTCTGAAAATTGAAATTTTAACACCGAGAAGGACAAGCAATAGGGTTACGCAAATCGAGTAAGCAGCAAGTGTCGCCAAGATCTGCAGATAATCAAAATTTCAAGCATCTAGCGTCAATATTTGGCATCTTGGAGGTTGAAAGCAGTTTTTTTAAGCCACATAAAACCTCAAAGATTGGATCAATCATGGGGGATGATGTCTCAAACTAAGATAATGACCTTGGTTTATCACTCTGGCAGATCAATACGTGCCTAAGCCAAGATGTCAGCACTGGTCAACACTGTGTCCTGGAGGTTGGAGGAACGACGACAAACTGGAATGACAGCAAAAGGTGCACAGAGGCGAAACTCTGCATGGATGGACTGTCTGATTAGAAAAATTGCGTGCAGTGATCCATTCTGTACAGAAAGGGAAACATGCCAAGTCTAGGGCGGGAAACTGTCTACACAAGCTACCAAAATGCATTTGCATGACATTGGGCTATGAGCCAGACATCCAGCCACAGTTGTTCCATTGACCTTATGCCACCGCTCTCAAAAGGCTATCATAGTGCCTAGCAAGACGGCAATGAAGGTCTATCCTCTTCAGTTGTGTCCTACTTTTGTCTCGGATGCAATTACAGCTGGAGATCACACCGGTCTTACTCCTGGATTACGGTATAAACTGGCATAATGTACAGTAGCTGGTCGTCTCTTGGTCATGGAACCAGTGGTATGTCCCAGGAGCAGTTATTTAACGGGATAAAGTCAGGCCACATGTTGCTCATGCTGCCTGTGTGGCCTAAACTGACTCATACGCCTGCAGCAACTCTGGACTTATATTTATTTATTTTTTAACAATAGGGCACATCACAAAAACGAATGCCAGCAGCTGATCTTGAGGATTTGCATGCCCAGGTGCGTTCAGTGCGGCAGAACAATCCTCAGAAACCCATTAATAACCTCATTACTAGCATGCCAAGGTGTCCAAGTGCAGATCATTAATATGTCGATTGATCCTGCAGCACATGACTTTTCCTTCTTGGTGTCACAATTTTAATGTTGTAGAGCGTAGTTTTGTGAGTAAGGCCTCTTTCACACTAGCGTTGTTAGGATCCGGCGTGCACTTCCATCGCCGGAAATGCCCGCCGGAGCCGTCAACACAAGACAACTGAAAGCATTTGAAGACTGATCAGTCTTCAAAATGCTTTCAGTGCTACTATGGCAGCAAGGGGAGCAGATACTTACAGTCCGTGCGGCTCCCGGGGCGCTCCATAATGACGTCAGAGCACCCCACGCACATGGATCACGTGATCCATGCTCATGGGGCACTCTGACGTCATTGTGGACGGTAAGTATACTGCTCCCCTGCCTCTCCACTACATTTTACCATGGTAGTCGGGACTTTAGCGTCCTGGCTGCCATGGTAACCATTCACAAAAGCTAAACGTCGGATCCAGCGATGCGCCAAAACGACGTTTAGCTTAAAGCCGGATCCGGATTAATGCTTTTCAATGGGGATTAATTCCAGATCCGTCCTTCCGGCATGCCTTCAGGATTTTTGGCCAGAGCAAAATCCGCAGCATGCTGCGGATTTTGCTACGGCCAAAAAACGTCTCAATACTGATTTGAAGACATCCTGATGCATCCTGAACGGATTTCTCTCCATTCAGAATGCATTGGGATAATCCTGATCAGTATCTTTCCGTCCTAGAGCCCCGAGGACGGAACTCTAGAGCGGAAAGATAAAACGCCAGTGTGGAAGAGGCCTAAGGATTATAACTTGTAATTTAGAAATTGAAACCTCTGCTCTTTTTAAACTTAAGACCACACCTGTGCACAGCTATCAGTGACTGCCATCTATCTATATACATACACTTACACAGAGAATACAATCTATCACCGATAGATAATGAATGCACCATACAGTCCCTGGAGCAGACTACTAAGAAGGGGTAAGAGCTTCATGTAAGAAATCACTGGCACTGAACTTTTGATAACAGTATATCAGTAAGTGACAGTTATTTATATATTATCCCAGGTGAAGTTTGACAAATGAGTCCAGTCATTTCAAGGAATTCCCAAGTGTAATTCTAAAAATTTAACGTCTGCAGCAGTAGAAACAGTGAAACAAGACTAGAGAGGAGGTGAACATATCCCTAGAAAGTCCAGGTAACAATCAAGAAAATATTTCAGTTGAATCAGATGAATCCTTTTGGATCCTTAGAAACTGCGCCCACATTAAGCAAACAGGGTCATTTATAACAGATTGGTTCTGCATACAAGTGTGAACAAACTATCTGAAGCAAAGCTGAACAGACAATAGTTACTAATTTGTGGGACTAATTCAAATTACGATAAACACTGAACATTTTCTAGAAACCTGATTGGATCATATACAGATTATGTATTCATAAAGTATTTGAATGCATTAGCTAATGTGGTTGAACTTATGTAGTGCAGTCTGACAACAACCACCAATATAAGGATTTAACTTACGTGTCAGTCCATTAACCACTAGGTCCCAGTAAAGGATTTTTTTTTTTTATAATATCCTGATATCCAAGACTAGATTCACATCAGGGTTGTCTTTTAGTTATTTCATACTGACCATCAGTTGTGCCCCAGTTTTCAGTGACCCAATATGAGTATATATGTTTTCTATTACTGAGCCAGTTACTTACCCACATACAGACATTTTCTCCCAGTCCGAGCATTCTCATTTTATATACTAACCTTTTATGTGGTACAGTAGGGTTGTTTCGGGTATCGAACTTTTGATACCCAATCGATACTTTTCTCTGGTATCGCACTCGATACCAGGAAAAGTATTTTATCGATACTGGGCTGCACTACTGCACAGCCCAGTATAGGAGAGCGTGGCTGCGCCGCTCTCAGCGCGGCCATGTTCTCCTCGGCAGCATAGTGAGAAGGAGGCCGTCTCTCTTTCCCCATGTGCTGCCGCTTCAACCAATAGAGGGAGAGGGGGCGGAGCTGGGGGACGGGAGCACTGGCCAGCAATGCCTAATAACGTTCATATATAAATGCAGGCAGAAGACACAGGCTGCCGGCACCTGCCTGTGACCCAGCACTGCAATCAGAGGCAATTAACCCCTCAGGTGCGGCACCTGAGGGGTTAATAGCCTCTGATCGCAGCGCTTGGTCACAGGCAGGTGCCGGCAGCCTGTGTCTTCTGCCTGCATTTATATATGAACGTTATTAGGCATTGCTGGCCAGTGCTCCGCCCCTCCCTAGTATTAAAACATTGGTGGGCAGTGGGAGTGTGCCCCCCTCCCTAGTATTAAAACATTGGTGGGCAGTGGGGAGTGTGCCCCTCCCCTCCCCCGTATTAAAGCATTGGTGGGCAGTGTGCCCCCCCCAGTATTAAAGCATTGGTGGGCAGTGTGCCCCCCCCCAGTATTAAAACATTGGTGGGCAGTGTGCCCCCCCCCCCCTGCCCCCCCAGTAATAAAATCATTGGTGGCAGTTGCCACAGGGTCCCCTCACCTCCTCCTCATTGGTGGCAGTGATCGGAGCCCCAGCAGTGTAATGCTGGGGCTCCGATCGGTTACCATGGTAACCAGGACGCTTCTGAAGTCCTGGCTGCCTTGGTCTGCTCCCTGCTGCTGTGTGCACTGTGCACAGGGCAGCAGGGAGAGGGTGAGATCCTATTCACCCTGATAGAGCTCTATCAGGGTGAATAGGATGATAAGATCCCAGGTTCTAGCCCCTAAGGGGGAAAATAGTTAATAAATAAACTGTAAAAAAAAAAAGTTAAAGTACACCAAAATATTAATTATAAATCACCCCCCTTCCCAATTTTACATATAAAATATATAAACAATACATAAATAAAATATTACATATCGCCACGTCTCAAAAGTCCAAACTATTAAAAAATCCACTTTTATGCGGTGAACGCCGTAAAAGAAAAAAAAAAGAAAAAATGCACGATTCGCCATTTTCTTTTAGTCGCCTTGTCCCCACAAAAAAGTAGGATAGGACTGTGGTATTTAGAGACGGCGGTTTCATAAAATGTGCAATGCACGCGGATTTTTTTTGGCGTTTTTATTTTTTCCGCGTGGTATCGAATGGTATCGAGTATCGCAATACTTTTTTATGGTATCGATACCGAATCAAAATTTTGGTACCGAAACAACTCTATGGTACAGTGTCAAGTGCTTTGGAGAAGTCAAGATACACAACATCCATCGACTCACCCTGGTCCAGTCCAGAACTTACCCCCTGATAGAAACTTATCAGTTTGACAAAACGGATTCTTCATAAACCCATGCCAACAGGGAATTCTACACTTTTTTTTTTTTACATACTATGGACAGAAATCCTTCAATTTAACTACAACAGATGTTAAACTTACAGGCCTATAGTTTCTAGGCATGCTTTTTCAAAATACTGGCACCATATTTGCTATGCGCCAGTCATCTGGGTCAGCCACTGTCATTATAGATTGCCAGTCAATGTTAACAATGTGAAATCGAACAATTTAAAATTGCATTACTACCTGGTCCACTGTTGACGCCAAATGACCATATGCCATTTTGTCCACCAGAAGGCGAGTAGGTGTTCCCAAACGCACAGCCACTCTGTCGAATTCGTGCTAGCCTCTCTGTTCCAATAGGAGGTGGCATTTTGCGATCACCTGTAAAGTTTATTGGCTGCATGAGGCCTGATAACTGAGGATCAGTTGATGGCGGTGGTGAAGTCGATCCAGATAGTGCTAAGGGACCAAGAAAAGTAAATAACGTGTAACTATGGAATGTAGCTAGGTGTGGAAAGCAAACCTTACTAATGACATAGATAAAACACCCCACCAATAACAGTTCACATAATTAAAAAACATGCAGATAAATACATACACAGATTTGAAGAATTAGTCCAAGGATGCGGTGAAAAGTGTTGTCTACTAAAACTAGGAGAACAAACATTAGGACCTTGCAAAAACATCGAACTTGGATACAGATTTTTTTCAAAACTAGTCATCGCTGGAACAGATATACCAAGTGAACAGTTGTCAGAATCGTCAAAGGATGCTGGTGAATAAAAGAAAAGAGAATAAGCTCACAAACTACATTTACAGCAAAACCACCACTGAATAACTGGCTATACAGTCAGGAACAAGCTACTATTCTTATGTGCTGTGAAGATTTTAACAGCTGGAATCTGCCAACACAATAGTTGTTGTGTACAGTTCTATTATGTATTGTTAAACAAACATACAACCTCCACCCCACCCCCAAAAAAAAAAAATATACAAGTTGACCCATATGGGACATTGACAGCATGTTGCTAGGATATGCCATCAATGCCAGATAGGTGTGGGTCCCAGATGTGAAACCCACTCCTATCTCCAGAACATGACTGCTCAAATGAACAGAGAGCAGCCAAACTCTGTTCACTGCTATGGGAGTTCCGAAAATACCCGAGCACTGGCTCAGCTATTTCCAGCAGGCCCAGAGCAGCGAATGGAGAGAAAGATGCACTTACATGGGATGCTTTCAATTCACTGATATGGGACTTCCAAAAACAGCCAAGCGTGCTTGCTTAGCTATTTTCGTAACTTCCATAGAGATGAAGGAGGAGCACGGCGCACATGCGCAGTGTGCTCTCCTACAATTCAGGGGTCCCATTCTCTAGATGGGAGCAGGACCCAAAGGTGGGACTCGCACCTATCTGACAATGATTTCATATCCTAGCGACAGGCCAACTCCTTTATAAAGATACTGGAGTTTACATTTGCTGACTAGCCAATATCTAGGTGGAATCACCACTTTAACTATAACCATATCATCCATTACAAAATAACATTACCATAAGTTTCTAATAATCTAATCACTGAAATGCCACTCCACTATACTGTGTTCAGAATGCATTCAGTAAGTCCGTTTTGGGAGTGTCTATTAGGCATTCATCAGATGCATCCAGCAGTCTGCTGTGATTTCCTTTTTGCCAATCTCAACTGTGCAAAAAGTGGACTTTTTTTTTTAAAAGGTGGTTTATGGACAAAATCAAAGAACTACAGTGAGCCACAACCAACAACAAACATCTAAGACAAACAAGGTTGCTGTCAAACCTTTATGACAAGTCTATGCTTACCCACTGATCCAGATAAATGGCCCTCTGTTGGTCGGAAGCCAGGAGGATTAGATGCTAAGGAACGGAAATGTTCTACTTCTCCAAGAATGGAGTTTTCTGGACCAGTTAGAAACTGGTTATTTGTTTCAGCAGATGAAAGACATGCTCCCCAACCTTGACTGCATGACACCTGGTTAAGTGGAGTAGAAAAGTGATTGAGAAGTGCATGTCCAAATGACAGTGGCAACTGTTTACTTGCCAAATTCAAATGTACTTGAGAATTGTTAATAGGTGGCGTTGAAAGAGGAGACTGTGTATTTCCTTTCTGGAGTGAATCTTGAGTACTACTTGGCTTTGAATCTGTAACAAAGCGAGTGTGTTCATCTTGCTGCATTTGTTTTGTAGATATCATTGAGTTTACTGGGTTTCTATACTGCATATTATGTAATGCATACTGGTTCGCATGAGCCATGTGTGGAAGTCTGCAATTACTGTCAGGTTCTGCACCAGCTTCATTCACATAAACAGCAACCTTGGGTTCATTTCGTTCTGATGTACCACCTGACAGTTCCTCCTCCTTTATACTTTTACATGCTGATGGACTTGAAGAACAAAATAATTTTTGGTCACTAGTAAATGAGGAATTATCAGACCAATTTATCCCAGATGAAAAGTGCATTTCTGCTGTCTGATCTAGAGGACGCACTGTTCTCGGTTTTGTGGGTAAGTGGTGTTCTGTTTGCCCATCACTAGGAAGTGTGCTGGAATTTAACGCATTACTTATGGTTGTAAATGACATAGAAGACACTGTAGTACACTTGCTTGTAGTATCAGAACACACAGACGCCCCACTGCTGGTTTTCACATTGCAAGGGAATAACTGTTTTCCAATGGATGAAGGGATGTTTGTTTCGCTTGAATGCTGAGAAACATCATTTAACTTAGAGGTAAAGATTGAACTGCCGAATAAGGATGCATCTGTCTGTGCGGTACCACTTCTTTCTTGCAATGTATGTTTTGGAGAAATATTTTTGCCACTTGATATCACAGAAAACGGTCCCCATGTACAGGAAGGTGGTCTTAAAGAAGCTCCAAGCTGGGCCAATGGTAAGTGAGTATGTCTGACTGGCTGCATTGGTTGGGCTGTTAAATGTGCAAATCGTGGATGGCTAGTAGGCATAGGAATTATTCCATGCAAAGGAGGATGAATATTTTCCTGGATATTTTTGGTCTGTTTGGAAGACTTAAAAGAAGTCAAAACTCTAGTCATTGATGATGTGGCAGTGTTTGTTACAAAAGAAGGGCTTTTGCTGGTAGATACAATGCCTGCTCCAGATGGTGAATTTAGTGTCTTGGGACTACGAATGTGTCCCTTTGGTATTAGGTCTTCCAGTTCTTTGGCAGGATCTTGAATCAAGGCATTTATTAGTTGTACCACATATCTAGTGGATTCTGGTCCACCCCTGAAAGCAAAAAATTAAGAAAAATTAAATGAAAGGCTGGTCTGTGAGGAGGCGGTTTTAAAACAACATCCATAGCAGAAATCGGACACTAAAACTTATGCTGCATTTACATGCAGCAAACCACCTCAGCTTTAAGGGGACGAGCGACAGCTACTGCTATCGCTCATCCTCATTTGTGCTGAGTGTACAATTCATTCGTTAACTATACAGCCTTCTTCCTACCGCAAAACGTATGGGCTCCTTGGAGGTCTCGTGTGAACTTGCGGCAAATATCGTGAGACTTGCGTCATCTGGAGTCTATGACGTGACACTGTTTATGCGCAAAAATTAGTGTCAAAGCTGAACTCTGCTTCCTACCTCATTAATGAAGCAGAGTTCAGCTTCAGATTTTGACACTAATTTATGCGAACAAAAAGTCACTTCATAGATGTGAGGCGAAGCAAGTCTAGCAATATTTGCCGCAAGTTCGTAAAGACCTCCATGGAGCCCATACATTTTACGGTGGGACGGATGCTATATTGCTAATGAAGTTTTCAAAAGAATTGGGTTTGGATACACCAGCCCAAAGCAGATTTGTTAAAGAATAATCCTCATACAGATTCATTGTTTGTGGGCTGCAAATCACTGTTCAAACAGCATGATCTGCTGCTGCCCAGTGTGCTGCAGGAAAGATCATTTCACCCGATAAAGGAGTGTTTTGCGCAATCATCTGGTGATCTGTAGCAGCTATACATGGGCCCATTATCTGGAACTAGCGTTCCTACCAACGATCGTTCCCTATATTGGGCCTGAGCTGTAAACCCGCCTTTTGACTTCTGCCCAAGACGTGGCAGGGGGTTCAGTGGATCTGATGAGGATTTAAGCACAGAATCCGCACCCAATCCTCAATGTGTGAACTTAGCCTTTGACTACTGCTTCCCATACATACACAGGAGGAAAATCAGTATGAAAGTCACTGATGTCAGTTGTCAAGGCAAATTATAAGATTATAGTAGTGGTTTACAGATGGCTACAGGTAAAAAGGAAGTCAAGGCTGCATCATAAAGTCACTTTAAAGTTCATGTTTAGAAATTGGATTTAATGGAGCCTGCTACTGATTTTATTTTATAGCCAACTATGACATTATCCTGGTGCTTAACCCCTTTAGGACACATGACGTACCGGTACATCATGAGTACTACCGATCACCGCTGCTCAGCCGGCGGTGATCAGAACAAGGTATCTGCTGAAATCATTCAGCAGGTACCTTGTTACAATGCCGAGGGGGGTCCTGCGGGAGGTGGCGGGCGGCACGGAAGGTGGGCGAACCCCCGCCTCCTCTATAATATTCATTGGTGGCCCAGTGGTTTAGCATTGTGTCAGCACATTGCTGACACTGCTATAAACTGCTGACATCTGTGCTGGTGCAGATGTCAGCAGTTTAACCCCTTCCATGCCATATGGATCGCTGTATGGAAGGGGTTAACAGGGAGGGGGCCCCTCTCCCTCCCCATCACCCGTTGCTGTGTTCTTGCAGGGGGTGATGGTTACCATGGCAACAGGACGCCTCAACAGGCGTCCTGCTTGTCATGTTAATGGCAAGTCTGATCTGACTTCTGTTAAAGGCAGAAGTCTGATCAGACTTTGTAAAGTAAAAAATACAGTACACTATAAAGTGTACTGTATTATACAGACATCAGACACACTAGATCTTCAAGAACTAAGTGGCTCTAGGTAAAAAAAGAAAAGAAAAGTAAAAAAAAAGTAAAAGTTAAAAAAAAACATTTATCACTGAATAAAAATGAAAATAAAAAATAAAAAAAAATGAACTACACATTATGTATCGCCGCGTCCGTAAAAACCTGCTCTATATATTACATGACCTAACCCCTCAGGTGAACACCATAAAAAAGAAACTAAAAAATTGTAAAATAGTGTAAAAAAGCCATTTTTTGTCACCTTACAACAAAAAAAGTTAATACCAAGCGATCAAAAAGGCGTATGCCTCCCAAAATAGTACCAATCAAACCGCCATCTCATCCCACAAAAAATAAGTCTATACATAGCACAATTGCCCAAAAAAATTAAAAAATATGGCTCTCAGTCTATGGAGACACTAAAACATGATTTTTTTTTCTAAAATGCTGTTATTGTGTTAAACTAAACAAATAAAAAAAAGTATACATATTATGTATCGCCGTGTCCGTAAAAACATGCTCTATAAAAATCTATCACATGATCTGACGCCTCAGGTAAATGGCGAAAAAAAATTAAATAAAAACTGTGTAAAAAAAAAAAACATTCTCAACTCACATCACAAAAAGTGTATTAGCAAGTAATCAAAAAGTTATATGCCTCCTAAAATAGTGGCAATCAAACCGGCATCTCATCTAGCAAAAAATGATACACTACATAGGACAATCGCCAAAAAACAAAAAAAAATATGGCTCTCAGACTATGGAGACATTAAAACATGATTTCTTTTTTGTTTCAAAACTTGTGTAAAACTTAAATAACTAAAAAGTACACATATTATGTATCGCCGCTTCCGTAACAACCTGCTATTTAAAAACAACACATGCCCTAACCCCTCAGATTAACACAGCACAGAAAATATAAATACTGTGTCAAGCCATTTTTGACACTTTATATCACAAAAAGTGTAATAGCAAGGGACCAAAATGTCATATGCACCCCAAGATAGTGCCAATCAAACCGACCTCTCATACCGCCAAAAATGAGCCCCTACATAAGTCACCCAAAAAAAATAAAAAAATATTGATTTCAGAATGTGGAGACACTAAAAAAAATTTTTTTTTTCAAAAATGGTTTATTATGTAAAACTGAAACAAAACCCCCCAAAAAGTAGTCATATTTGGTATTGTCGCGTCGGTAACTACTTGCTCTACAGAAATAGCACACGATCTAACCTGTCAGATCAACGCTGTAAATAACAAAAAATAAAAACTGTCCCAAAACAGCAATTTTTTTGCAAACAAAACTCAATATTTATTGCCCTGATTCTGTAGTTTGCAGAAACACCCCATTTGTGGTCATAAACTGCTGTATAGCCACACGGCAGGGCGAAGAAAGAATGGAACGCCATATGGTTTTTGGAAGGCAGATTTTGCTGGACTGTTTTTTTGACACCGTGTCCCATTTGAAGCCCCCCTGATGCACCCCTAGAGTAGAAACTCCAAAAAAGTGACGCCATCTAAGAAACTACATTAAGGTATTCAAAACTGATTTTACAAACTTTGTTAACCCTTTAGGTGTTCCACAAGAGGTACTGGCAAATGGAGATGACATTTCTATTTTTTGTTACCATGCCTCAAACAAAAAGTGTAATGTAGAGCAACCAAAAATCATATCTATCCTAAAATAGTACAAACAAAACGGTCGCCTTATCCCATAGTTTCCAAAATGGTGTCACTTTTTGGGAGTTTCTACTGTAGTGGTGCATCAGGGGGGCTTCAAATGGGACATAGTGTCAAAAAAACCAGTCCAGCAAAATCTGCCTTCCAAAAACCATATGGCGTTCCCTTCCTTGTATGCCCTGCCGTTTGGCCATACAGCAGTTTACGACCACATATGGAGTGTTTCTGCAAACTACAGAATCAGCGCGATAAATATTGAGTTTTGTTTGGCTGTTAACCCTTGCTTTGTTACTGGAAAAAAGGAGATTTTTGTGAAACTCACCTGTAAAATCTTTTTCTCGTAGTTCCATTGGGGGACACAGACCATGGGTATAGCTTAGAGGTATTACCAGGAGGAGACACTAGGCAAATAGAAAGAAGGCTCCTCCTCCTTGGGCTATACCCCCAGACTCCAGCAGGAGAACTTCAGGCGTTGCCAAAGCAGTAGGAGAAGGAGAACAAAAAATAAAGTAACCAAACAGACCGTAAACCATGAGGTCCAACCAGAGAACAATAGAAAAAAACATCCTCCCGTGCATACGCAGGAAGGGGTGTGAGCTGTGTCCCCCAATGGAACTACGAGAAAAAGATTTTACAGGTGAGTTTCACAAAAATCTCCTTTTCTCGGGCATTCCATTGGGGGACACAGACCATGGGACGTCCTAAAGCAGTCCATGGGGTGGGAGTCACTCACAGCACCGCCAGGAGCCACGTCCAGCAGTCAAGCGGAAACCGCGGCCTGCAACACCTTGCGCCCAAGGACCGCGTCAGCGGACGCCAGCAAATGCACTTGATAAAACTTAGTGAAAGTATGCAATGACGACCAGGTGGCCGCCTTGCACAGCTGGGACGCCGAAGCCCGATTGCGACAGGCCCAGGAAGACCCCACCGCCCTAGTGGAATGGGCAGTGATCCGGGCCGGAGGAATCTTACCATGAGCACGGTAAGGCGCCGATATGGCAGAACGTATCCAGCGCGCCACAGTGGCCTTGGAGGCCGCCAAACCCCGACGAGGACCTTCAGGAATCACAAACAAGGAATCCGAACGACGGAAATCCGCCGTGGCCCTGAGATACACTCGAAGAGCCCGCACCACGTCCAGGGAATGGAGCGTGCGCTCCTTGGAGTTAGCCGGAGAAGGACAAAAGGAAGGCAAAACAAGGTCCACATTAAGGTGGAAAGGCGACACCACCTTGGGCAGAAAGGATGGGACCGGACGTAGAACCACCTTATCCTGGTGAAACACCAGAAATGGGTTCTCTGCAGGACAGCGCAGCTAGCTCCGAAACTCACTGAATAGAGGTTATGGCCACTAAGAAAACCACCTTCCAGGTAAGGAAGGGACACATCTCTAAGGGGCTCGAAGGGGGCCCCCTGGAGGCCGAGGAGAACCAAGTTAAGGTCCCAAGACGGCAGGGGATGGACGTACGGGGGCACCGAACGCGCCACCCCCTGAAGAAAGGTCCGCACCGGACCCAGAAGAGCAAAGGACCTCTGGAAGAAGACAGCCAGAGCAGAGACCTGACTTCAAAGAACCGAGGGAGAGACCCTTCTCCAGGCCAGACTGCAGAAATGCAAGTACCACCGGAATGGAGAACTGTAGGAGAGGAAACCCTGAGGATTCACAAAAGGAAAGAAAGGCCTTCCATGTGCGGTAGTAAATCCGAGAGAAAGCCGGCTTCCGTGCCCTAATCATGGTACGCACCACAGAATCGGAGAAGCCCCGTTTCTTCAGGAGGAGGGTTTCAGCAGCCAGGCCGTTAAACGCAGCGACCGTAAGTTCCGGTGGAAAAGAGGCCCCTGAGACAGCAGATCCTCTCTGTCCGGGAGGGGCCAAGGAGCGTCTGCGAGCATGCGCACGATGTCCGCGAACCAGGCGCGGCGGGGCCAGTCTGGGGCGATGAGAATCGCCGGGATTCCCTCCAGCGCGATCCTGCAAAGAACCTTGGGTAGTAGAGGAAGCGGAGGGAAGACATAGAGAAGGCGGAAGTGCTGCCATGGAGACACCAGCGTGTCCACTCCGTAAGCCTTCGGGTCCCGTGTCCGCGCCAGGAACACTGGAACCTTGCAGTTTAACCTGGAAGCCATCAGGTCGACGTCCGGACGGCCCCGCCTGCGGCAGAGATCCTGGAAGACCTCCGGGTGCAGCGACCACTCGCCGGGATCCACAGTGGCCCGACTCAGAAAATCCGCCGTCCAATTGTCGACACCCGGAATATACACTGCCGACAACAGCGGGACGTTGGACTCCGCCCACTGGAGGATCCGCTCCACCTCCTGCATTATGGCCTTGCTGCGAGTGCCGCCCTGATGATTGATATAGGCCACAGCCGTGGCATTGTCCGACTGGACCCGCACAGGAACCCCGGCAAGGATCCGGGTCCAATGAGAGAGGGAGAGAAAGACCGCTCGCAGCTCCAGGATATTGATCGGAAGACGAGATTCCGCCGCCGACCAAACCCCCTGAACCGTCTGGTCCCGGAGAACACCACCCCAGCCCGAGAGGCTGGCATCCGTGGTGACAATTGTCCAGACAACGGGAAGAAAGGACCGCCCGGACCCCAGATTCGGGGGGGGACAGCCACCAAGACAGGGAGGCCCGAACTCGAGGGGGAAGACGGACCCTGGAATCCAGACCCAAAGGGGACTTGTCCCAGCGGGAGAGAATCAGCCGCTGAAGGGGGCGAGTGTGGAACTGAGCATACGGGATGGCCTTGAAGGAGGCCACCATGAGGCAAAGAGCCCGCATGCACTGCCGGATGGACAGAGGCTGGGGAGATAGCAGGAGCCGAACCGCCTCCTGAATCTGGGAGGATTTGGAGTCCGGAAGGAACACCTTGGCGACTGACGTGTCCAGGAGCATCCCTAGGAAGGCGAGCCTCTGGGATGGGAGAAGAGTAGACTTTGGCAGGTTGATCAACCAGCCGAACTGTTCCAGAGTCTGGACAGTAATCTGGACGCTGTCCACAGCATGAGGAAAGGACGGGGCCTTTATCAGAATGTCGTCCAAGTAGGGCAAGAGAGAAATGCCCCTTGAACGAAGGAGGGCCATGAGAGGTGTCAGTATCTTGGTAAAGACTCGAGGGGCAGTAGCCAACCCGAAGGGAAGGGAGACGAACTGATAATGGCAGTCTCCGATAGCAAACCGCAGGTAGCGCTGATGCGACTCTGCTATAGGGACGTGCAAATAGGCGTCCTGAATGTCCACCGAGGCAAGAAATTCCCCTGGAAGAAGAGACGCAATGACCAACCGGAGGGACTCCATGCGGAACTTCCGGACCCGCAGGAACTTGTTGAGCAGCTTTAGGTCCAGGATAGGACGCACAGACCCCTCCTTTTTGGGCACCACGAACAGGTTGGAGTAAAAACCTGAGCCCTGCTCCTCCAGGGGAACGGGGGAGATGACCCCCCGGTCCAGAAGAGAGGAGACCGCCCCCAACAGAGCCGAAGCTCGGGCAGGGTCCCCCGGAACCCGAGAGAGGAAAAAACGTTCCGGTGGTTTGGACTCTAACTCTATCTTGTAACTAGACGTTACAATTTCTAGAGCCCAGGCGTCCTGAATGTGAGCTCTCCAGGGCACCGGAAAGGAGAGCAGACGGCCCCCCACCGAGAGAGGTGGGGGCGCCCCTTCATGCAGAGGGCTGCAGGACGGGCAGACTGAGCCTTCGGGCGTCAAGAGGGCTTAGCCTTGAAGGAGGGCTTTTTACGGGAGTTCTGAGACCCCCCAGGCGAGGATGAGGACGGTCGGGTAGAGGAGAAGCGACGAAAGGAGCGGTACCTGGAACCAGACGAACCCGGGCGAGCAGGTCGTCTGGACCGAGGCTGGGGCAGATGAGTGCTCTTACCCCCGGTCGCAGCTGAAATAAACTCGTCCAGCTGGGCCCCAAACAGACGAGAACCGTCAAAGGGAAGGTTAGCAAGGGAATGCTTGGAGGAGGCATCCGCGTCCCAGACCTTCAACCATATCTCCCTGCGCTGAAGTACTGAGAGGGAGGAGATGCGGGCAAACAAAGCCCCAATATCCATGGAGGCCTCGCAGAGGAATTTAGCAGCCTGAGACATTTGGAGGATAAAGTCCAAGGTGTCAGCAGACGCATGCTGGTCCGTCAAATCCTGGTGATGACGTTGCAGCCACATAGAGAGGGCCCTAGCAACCCACGCAGATGCAAATGCCGGGTGCAGGGACGTGCCCGCGAGGGAAAAAATGGACTTGGATAAGGAATACAAACGTCTGTCCACGGCATCCTGTAGAGAGGAGCCGTCCAGGACTGGTAGGGCAGTATTTTTGGCCAGCCTGGCCACAGGCGGATCCACCTTAGGGGGGGGGAGCCCACTTTTCAACACTATCAGCAGGAAACGGGTACAGCGCATCCATGCGCCTAGCCAAAGTAAATTTTTGGTTAGGCCGATCCCAGGCCTTGGACACGACCACGGTGAACTCACTATGGACGGGAAACACCGCGGCCTCAGGTTTTTTAGGCGGAAAGAGGGCAAACTCCTGACTGGTGGAAGGAGTAGAGTCCTCCTGAAGGTTAAAGGTGTCACGGACCGCCGTAACCAATTCAGAGACCACAGCGGACAGTCTAGGAGGGGAATCCCGCTCCATGACCTCGTCCAAATCTGACAATTCCCCCTCTGATACCTGCTCCCTGGGGGGAGAACCATCAGAACGCGCCTCGTGGTGGAGGGGGGGGGGGGGTGTGGGAGTGGAGGCATCAGAGGAAGATTGCTGACGCTCACGTGGTCTCTTAGCGCCCGGGCGACCCCTGGGAGGGTCACCGGGGGGAGTTAGAGTGGGGAGTGCCCCCGGGTTAGCGGGCGACATAAGCTCCATAAAGGCTATGGCCGCTTTGGCTACTAGGGCCAAATCCGCAGCAGCACTAGTCATGGCAGACGCCCAGGCGGGTACCACCGGGTCCGCAGGGGTAGGTGGGGAACCGGGCTGGGCTAGCGCAGTAGGGGCAACCTGATCCGGGCCAGGGGCAGGGCATGAGGCACAGATTCCCGTGACAGAGAGAGGCAGAAGGCACGTCTTACAGGACCCCAGTGGAGCCTGAGAAGAGGCCTTGGCAGATTTCGTGGGGACCCCAGGCTTAGGCATGATTGGCACCTTGTAGAAAGAAGAGGAAAAAAATTCTCCTACCAGTCAGAGAGACCTGGCAAGCTACTGCTCTGGCAAGCACCGAGGTTCGTCCAATTACAGAAGTCAGAGGAAGGAGCACGTGAGAGCCGCGGCAGACACCACCCTGCAGGAGCCGGAGGAAGCAGGAGAATAGGCTCCGCCCCCTCAGTGACGTCACGCGGCGGGAAAGAAGCGCGCGCGCGCATAATAAAAATAGCAGAGAATAATTAAAGGATTCCCCTCAAAAGAAGTGCCCAGCCTGCTGGGGACCCTTATAATAATGTCCCCACAAGAGGGGAGTCAACACACGGGAGAATGTGAGAACCGCGGCAGGGGCTGAGACCTGCCGCGCTGCAGCCGCGACGGAGCGGCCTCTTAAGGTGGCCCCGACATAATTAAGGCGGCCCCGGTCAAATGAGCCGGGCCCGCCATATGAGGTCCCCGCTGAGAGGATTAGATGTCCCAGGCCTTTGGGGGGGAGGGTCCAGAGAGAGAGGACCCCCCTAGAAAAAGCGGCGGGAGCGGCCGCCGGACATTTAAGGTGGAACCGCCGACTTTTTAAGGCGGCACCACTATTTAAGGTGGCACCAGTGGGAGTGTGCTGCTCTGAGTGCCACTGTAATAATAAATGTGCCTCATTAAATGCCCCCTAATGCCCCCAGCCCAGATCTGGTCCATTTTTCACGCCGGGCAGCCCAGAGGGACAGACAGAGGGAGGGGAGAACACAGACTGCAGCCATACTTATCTGTTCCTGCAGTCTTCCTCATATGTCCGGACCAGCAGGGAAGCACCTCTTCAGACGTCTGACTCCGCAGGGTGGGAGATGCAGTGCTCTGGAATGAGGGTGACGGCAGGTGTCCCAATGGCTGGCGGGATGCGGTGCTACCAGGGAGCCCGGATCCTCTTTTCTTCTTTGGGGGAAAGGTGGAGGAGGCCAGGCAACGTCCATGGACGGCGGCGGTCACTCCACGGGGAACTAGGAAAGCGCAATGCCGACCTGCGTCCCCATCTGTAAGAAAAATAACAAACAGGAGTAGCAGTGTCATCCTCCTTCTACAGACACTAAGCAAAGACTGAAGTTCTCCTGCTGGAGTCTGGGGGTATAGCCCGAGGAGGAGGAGCCTTCTTTCTATTTGCCTAGTGTCTCCTCCTGGTAATACCTCTAAGCTATACCCATGGTCTGTGTCCCCCAATGGAATGCCAGAGAAAATGGATTAAAAAGGAAAATTTTCCAAAAAATCAAAATTCAGAAATTTTATCTCCATTTCCATTAACTTGTGGAAAACCTAAAGGGTTAACGACGTTTGTAAAATCAGTTTTGAATACCTTGAGGGGTGTAATTTCTAGAATGGGGTCATTTTTGGGTGGTTTCTATCATGTAGCCCTCACAAAGTGACTTCAGACCTGAACTGGTCCCTAAAAAGTGGGGGTTTGAAAATTTCTGACGGTTTGATTGGCACTATTTTTGGGTGCTTATAACTTTTTGATCACTTGCCATTACAGTTTTTGAGATGTGAGGTGACAAAAATTACATTGTTTTTATTTTTATACGATATTTACCGAGGGGTTAGATCATGTCATATTTTTATAGAGCAGGTTTTTACGGACACGACTATACCTAATATGTATACTTTTTTTTATTCATTTTACTTTAACACAACAGCATTTTAGGAAAAAAAAAAAAATTATGTTTTAGTGTCTCCATAGTCTAAAAGCCATATTTTTTTATTTTTTTTGGGCGATTGTCCTAAGTAGGGATCTAATTTTCTGTGGCATGAGATGGTGGTTTTATTGGTACTATTTTGGGAGGCATACACCTTTTTGATCACTTGTTATTACACTTTTTCTGATGTAAGGCGACTAAAAATTGCTTTTTTACACTTTTTTTTACGGTATTTGCGTGAGGGGTTAGGTCATGTGATATTTTTCAAGAGCAGATTTTTACGGATGCGGCGATACATAATATGTGCAGTGTATTCTATTTTTATTCAGTGATATGTGTTTTTTACCTTTACTTTTTTTTCACTTTTTTTTTTACCCAGACCCACTTGGTTCTTTAAGATCCAGTGGGTCTGATGTCTGTATAATACAGTACAGTATATAGTGTACTGTACTGTATTTTTTACTTTAGATAGTATGACAAAAATTGATTTTAGCAGGCATCTTGTTCCGATCATCACCACCTGCTCAGCGGTGATCGGAAATTGTCAGGGCGTACAGGTACGCCCTGAGTCCTTAAGTACCAGGACGCCTGGGCGTACCTGTACGCCCTGCGTCCATAAGAGGTTAAAGGCATAAATAGCATTATTCTAAAGTGTCTCTCTCTCCAGGTTTCAATTAATATGGCTATCCATCCTTTCAAAATCTTGTCTCCCGCCTCTTGATCTTTGAGTATCTAATCCCATGGTCTAAATGTCTGTGGGGGCAACCCATCTCCCAAAGCTTCTCTAACTTGGGAATACAGGAAAGAAATGGATTGAGGACCTGTCCCCCTCTGTAGTATCTTATCAAAGCTATTTTGGCTGGCCTCCCATGTGATATCAGTCTGTCGATTAGAAATGTTTTGACTTGAGCAAACTGGATGTTCTGGAAGGGGCTTAGCTCATATTTATCCCTGACCTCCTGGTATGTTATCCATCATATTCTGAGCTGTTAATATCCCCTTCATTCTCCACTCTTTGAACTACTCCTGCCCTGCTCAAACTCCGGGTGCCCCCATAAAGGTAAGTTTTTCGAAGCTTTCTGGCATAGGCGGAAGTTTTTTCTAAGGGCTTTCCATGCTGCCCATGTGTGTCTGAACAAAACTTAATTCCTTTTATGGGCAGATCTTTCAAAGATGCAGGGGCCCCATGGGGAGCAGAGGTTCCTCTCCAACATAGTCTGAGTAAAAACTTGTGTGTCGTACCTAGTCTATAATATGTCTGAGCAAACAGGATAGGTTATATATTCTTATGATCGGCATAGGGCTCTTTTACACTTGCGTTTTTGTTTTCCGGCATAGAGTTCCGTCGTTGGGGCTCTATGCCGGAAAAATCCTGATCAGGATTATCCCAATGCATTCTGAATGGAGAGAAATCCGTTCAGGATGCATCAGGATGTCTTCAGTTCAGGACCGGAACGTTTTTTGGCCGGAGAAAATACCGCAGCATGCTGCGCTTTTTGCTCCGGCCAAAAATCCTGAACACTTGCCGCAAGGCCGGATCCGGAATTAATGCCCATTGAAAGGTATTAATCCGGATCTGGCCTTAAGCTAAACGTTGTTTCGGCGCTTTGCCGGATCCGACTTTTAGCTATTTCTCAATGATTACCATGGCAGCCAGGACGCTAAAGTCCCGGCTGCCATGGTAAAGTGTAGTGGGGAGCGGGGGAGCAGTATACTTACAGTCCGTGCAGCTCCCGGGGTGCTCCAGAGTGACGTCAGGGCGCCCCACGCGCATGGATGACGTGATCGCATGGATCATGTGATCCATGCAGATGGGGCGCTCTGACGTCATTCTGGAGCGCCCGGGGAGCCGCACGGGCAGTAAGTATACTGCTCCCCCGCTCCCCACTACTACTATGGCAACCAGGACTTTAATAGCGTCCTGGCTGCCATAGTAACCTCAAAGCATTTCGAAGACTGATCAGGATCCTGATCAGTCTTCTAATGCTTTCAGGCGACTTGCGTTCTGACGGATCCGGCGGGATGGAAGTGCCTGCCGGATCCTCAGAACACAAGTGTGAAAGAGGCCATATTCATACCTCCTTTTATTTTGAGGGCCATATGTTCTGCTATACTTATTCGTGGGAGTCTTCCTTGCCATATGAAGTGTATCATTTCACTGTGCAACCTGGCTATATCTGTATGTTTAATCAATAGAGGTAGTGTTTGAATGGGGTATAAAAGTCTCAAAAAGCTCATCAAAATAGTTTTTTGTTATAATACAGAGGAGCAAATTACAGTGTATGATATAATATATCTAAATATACACCACCTCACACATACACACACAAACATGGTAACATACCACTACAAATACCTTATAGTAATCATTCTTTCTCCATTCTTATCTTTTTGTTTATCAACATCGATATGGGCACCAGTAACATCTTGAATTGCAGTGATATTACATCCACCTCTTCCCATTATTCGAGATACTACAGATGCAGGAACCGACAGCTTCTTTGATCTACAAAGACATGACAATACCAATAAGTGAAGATTAAAAAATTTAAGTCACCATCATAAAAAAAAAATAATCACAAACCACTAACCTCCTAACAACTTCTTTCCATCCTTCTTCTCTCTTTTGGCCTCTTTTTGGGCTACATATATTCAGCTTCGGATTCGGCAATGTAAGAGGAGTGGCTTTATAACTGGATAAAGGTTGCTTGTTACTCGTATCGTTTTCAATTCTATATTTGTATGCAAGTTACAAAAAAATTAAATAAATTCAGGGTAAATTATTTTCACAATTAAACCAAACAAAATGTGTTGCTAATATCTTATCGATTCCAAACAATACAATCTACAATACACAACATCATAAATAAAGCTTTAAGAACCTTATCTATATGTAAAATTGGTACTTAAAATTCTGCACCATGACATTTTTCATATAAAAGTAAGAGAAGGTAGTATGGAACATTAAAATGTGTGCGCTGTTGACATAACACTGTCAGTGTAAAACCAAAGATTACTCTAAGGGTTAAACACAGCATTATAAATCAGTATAATGCTGTGCAATCCAGGAGCAAGGTCAGGACAGGAGGCGCTGCAAGTTTATTGAATTGAACTCGCTATTGTTTAGCTGCCTAAGGGGGTATATTCTGGTTGTTAGAAGTTACCCTCTATCCCCAGGATAGGGAATAACTATTAGATTGGTGGATCCCCCACCAATCATTAGAAGGGGGGCCTTGGACCCTCTGCAGCCCCCACCCTGTAACCCCTGCAGTGGTGTACTCTGCTATCTCTAGAATTCCAACAGAAATGAATGGAGTGGCAGGTCACATGCCAGACTGGCCGCTCCGTTCATTATAGGGGGGTTGCATAGAGTACGAAGTCTCCATTCTTGTGACCAGTGGGGGTCCCAGCGTTAGGTCCCCCACCCATCTAATAGTTATGACCTATCCTGTGGATTAGGCATAACTTCTAAAAACTGGAATACCCCTTTAAAGTGGTTTCACACTTTTTTTATTATGAAAAATATGGTCAATATGGAACAAATGACTCACATCCATAGTAATAAGGGGTTGATAGACTTTAAAAAGCTCCCAACTGTGCCACTGTATGCCGTTTTCACACAGCATTCTAGGGGCCTTTTCATTTTTTAAACACTATATATCTGCCTGGAATATTTTTTTTTGCTGCAAGTCATAGAAATGATGCATTATAAAAGCATTATAAACGCAATGCTTCAAGGAAAATATCTCCAGTATACAGCTATAAAAACCGACCACCATCTGGTAGGGAGTCCTCTGCAGCTCCATACCATGGAGTCTCCTTGCATATGACTATGCTACTTCTAGAAGCTACTTCTAGAAGTCTACAATAAAATTCTAGAGTAAATCTCATCAAGCAACCTTTCTCATTCCCTACCCAAAGTGGATAAGTGTGCGTTGCAAAGAAATCACATTTCAAGATTTCAAAAAAACTAACCTTGTGGAAATCTTTGATATTACCATTTTGGGCTTTTCTTCCCATTTGTGGAGAAGTAAAGAACATGTTTTAGTTCTAGATGTGCTATCACGTTTATTACATTCTTGGTTCTTGTGAACGGAGGTTTCACTGTTGCATTCATCACTATCCAAAATTACAAAATCACAAAGAACACCACTAGCATCTTCACTACGTCCATCATTCATTTTTTTATGAGATTTCGTAGAGACATTCGGGTCAGGTGCAATAAGCTGTAGGTTTTCTTCGGTTTTGCCTTTTTTATTTTTCTGATTAGTGCTAGGCGTTATGATTATACCACTCCTTTTTCCAAACACATTTGTAAATGTTGTAGATGTTGCGGAGATGCCAATTGTAGTCATTGTTGTTGCACTTGGTGGCTCTAGAGGGACATCTTCCTCTTCTACATCTAGAAAAATAATGCGTAAGCAACAATTGAGACAAATTTTAAAAAGATTATGTCATGTTCCCAAAAAGTTTTAAAGGTGTTTTAGAGGATTTTGATACTGATGGCCTACAACAAGGATAGGTCGTCAATATAAGATCAGCGGAGGCCCAACTCGCCGCCCCACTGCCAATCAGCTGTATGGAGAGGCTGCAATACTCTATAAGCTCCTTTGCATCTTGCTAGGTCATATGACATCATGTTCATCAGGCACATGGTCTAGGCGCTGTTCAGTTGTAGTTAACTGAATGGGGCTAAGCTTTAATACCAAGCACTGCTCCTATGAAATAGATGGCGCTGAGCTTGGTAAACTGCAAGGAGGTGGCAGTGCTCACCAGGGCTCTGGTCTACGCAGCAGCCTTCTCAAACAGCTGATCAGCAGGGATGTCGGGAGTGAGACCCCTGCTCATCTCACATTGATGACCAATCCAAAGGATAGTCCATCAATATCAAAACCCTGTATAATCCCTTTAAGTGCAGTACTAGATGACTACTACGGCTGTCTCCAGATCGCTAATTTGTATGTCCATACCATCTTGTTCCCACACAAACTGAAATACATTAAGAGGACTTCTCAATGTATTCTAGCTCCAATAAGCAGGCGCGCAGAAGGGGAACTAGGGTGAGCACCGACACAAAATTATCAATCGGGAGTCAGCTGGAGAAGAAATATTTATGTAGCACTTTCCCTACCAGGCCTTGGGAGAGGAGACTACCTTTAATGAAGTTTGATACTTCACAAAATTCCTTAACAGCAGATGAACTTTTGTTTTTCTAAGACATACTTTAGTTTTGCAAGGACAGAAACAAACAATCCCCAAACAAGGAAAATAAAATACTGTCAACTTGGAACTCCACCATTCACACACTGCACTTTCATAGGAATAAATCAGCATCCATCAACCAGACCGAAATCTATACAAGAATGGTGCTCTGTACTTCCACCTACTAGCAGTCATGTAATGTGGTGACAAGAATAAAATAAGTATGGCACTCATCAAATCAAGACATGGTGAGGGTCCAGGATAGCGGGACTAAGAGCTGGCATGATGGCTGTATTGCGTCTCACGTGATGCTTTGTTAAAGCACCTCCTGCTGGGAACTCTGGATGCCCCAAAAGGGAAAATGTTTAAACAGCAGAAACGAAAGTTTAATGCACTTTCACATTTGTTTCCAGGATACTACAGTGTTCTTCACTGACGAATAAAGAATTTCTGATCAGGTGACTGCCATATTGATTAGAACTAACAAACATGAAAAAAGTATCAAAATGACATCACATTAAGTCCAGAATTAATACATATCTTAAAAGGGTGTTTCATTCATCAGTCATTAGTACAAGATTCACCAACATCCAGAAGCTCCCAGGAGGACTTAATATTCAAGTACAGCCCTGAGAAAAATTACAATTTCTTTGAATTCTATTGTTTTATGTATCTGGACTTTGATAAAAACATGTGTCTGTTTAGAAAGGATCGTCAAAATCGGAGATGGTGAGGAGTTTGCCTTTATGTAACGTCCTGTCTAAAGCCAACACTACGGGAAGATATAAGTGAGGAACATGAACATGTGGAGTCACTGTAGGTAGAAATACATGGAGGAAAAAAAATAATAAAATACTTATAGGAGTCCACAGAAAATCTACTTCTAAACATAATGGATGAGGCGGCAAATCATAATGAGGTCTTCATTATGGGGGACTTCAATTGCCCAGATATAGACTGGGAAACTGAAACCTGTATATCTCATAAAGGAAACATGGTTCATGGCAATAACCAATTACCTTTCCCAACTGGTTCAGAACACGACAAGAGGGATAGCCACACTGGACTTAGTATTAATCGAATAGACCTGACAGAACAACAGATGTGCAGGTTGGGGGACACCTGGGAAATAGTGACCATAAAGTAATAACCTTTCAATTGTCATTCAAAAGAGTGTTTCTTCAGGGAGGAACAAAAATACCAAAATTCAAAAAAGCTAAATATAGCCTACTAAGAGAGGCCATAGGCCTAACTAAATGGGACAAAGTCCTCAAAAATAAAAATACAGCCACAAAATGGGATATTTTTAAAAGCATCCTAAAATCTAATTGTGAGAGCTACATACCTTATGGGAAAATGTAGGAAGTGTTGTAAAACGATAAGGAAAAAAAATAGAAAATGTAAAAGAAATAACAGCTGCCAAACTGGAGACCGAGAGATTAATTGCCAAAGAGAGTAAAACTAACCCTAAAATATTCTTCAATTATATAAATGGTAAAAACTAGAAATCTGAAGGTGTCGGCCCTTTACAGAGTAATGAGGGGGGAGTTGCAAAGAGTGATGAGGAGAAAGCAAAGCTATTAAATATTTTTTTTCTCCACTGTATTCACTAAAGAAAATAAACAGTCAGATGAAATGCAGAATGTAAAAGTAAATTCCCCATTAAAAGTGCCCTGTCTGACCCAGGAAGAAGTACAGCGGAATCTTAAAAATATTAAAATACACAAATCGCCAGGATCAGATTGCATACACCCCTAAGAGAATTAAGTAATGTCATAGCCAGACCCTTATTTCTGATATGTAAGGACTCTATACTGACAGGGAATTTTCCACAGGATTGGCGCAGAGCAAATGTGGTACCAATAATCAAAAAGGGTTCAAAAACAGAGCCCGGAAACTATAGGCCTGTAAGTTTAATATCTGTCGTGGGTAAACTGTTTGAAGGTTTTCTGAGGGATGCCATCTTGGAGTACCGCAATGAAAATAACGCCATATAAGCATCGCTTCATGAGGGATCAGTCATGTCAAACTAATTTAATCAGTTTCTATGAGGAGGTAAGGTCTAGACTTGACAGCGGCAAATCAATGGATGTCGTATATCTTGACTTCTCCAAAGCATTTGACACTGTACCACATAAAAGGTTAGTATAATGCTTGGACTGGGTGAAAATGTCTGTATGTGGGTAAGTAACTGGCTCAGTGATAGAAAACAGAGTGGTTATTAACGGTACAAACTCATATTGGGTCAGTCACTAGTGGGGTACAACAGGGTTCAGTATTGGGCCCTATTCTCTTCAATATATTTATTAATGATCGTGTAGAAGGCTTGCAAAGTAAAGTATAAATTTTTGCAGATGACACTAAACTGTGTAAAGTAATTAACACGGAATAGGACAGTATACAGCTGCAGATGGAATAGATTGGAGGCTTGGGCAGAGAAGTGGCAGATGAGGTTTAACACTGACAAATGTAAGGTTATGCACATGGGAAGGAATAATGCAAGTCACCTGTACATACTAAATGGTAAAACACTGGGTAACACTGACCTAGAAAAGGGTTAATTACTCTTACCGGTAATTGGATTTTCCAATAGTATCCCCAACCGCACTGACAGGAGAGTGTCACGGAAGCTGAGGTTTTAACAGGCCTCCTCTCCTTACCTAAATCAGTAAATAAGAGTACACGGTAGAGATGCCAAAAAATTATATATTAATTCAAACAAAAAAATTGACCATAATCGACAATAAAAAACAACAACATAAGGGTGGGAAATACCCCAGCGCCATTAGGGAGGCTATTGGAAAATCCAATTACCAGTAAGAGCAATTAAGGGAGGGACTACTGCAGAAAGAATTCTGCGTCCGAAGAAGAGGTCCTGGTTATGGACCACATCCAATCTATAATGCTTAAAGAAAGTCATTGGATTCGCCCAAGCCGCCGCTCTGCAGATCTGTTCAATAGAGATAGAGGCAGATTCAGCCCAGAAAGCTGACATGGCTCTTGTCGAGTGGGCTTTGAGACCACTTGGAGGATCTTGTTCTTCTGGACATAGCATAAGGCAATAGTGTCTCTAATCCCTCTGGGGATCATAGCTTTACTGGTTACCCGACCTTTATTAGGCCCCTGGAATTGGAGAAGAAGATGGTCTGAATTCCTGAACTGTTCCCAAATCTTTAGGTAGGCCAGCACACACCGCTTTACATCCAAGTTATGTGTTTTTCTCTCCTGATCAGAAGAAGGAGAGGGGCAGAAAGATGGTAGGACGATTTCTAGATTACAATTAAATCTCAATACCACCTTCAGGAGAAAAGATGGGCAATGCCGCAGTATAATACAGTCATCCAATATTTGACGATAAGGAGGACGTCAGGAGAAAGCTTGGATTTCACCAACCCTTCTGTCCGTAGTAATGGCAAGAAGGAAGGTGGTCTTCAGAGTTGGGAGCTTTAGAGAGATTTCCTCAATGGGCTCAAATGGAGGATCCATTAAAACCGTAGGGACTAAATTTAAGACCCAGGTAGGGACGAAAAAAAGGATGGAAGGGGAATCTCTGATTGCTCCTTTAATGAACCACCTGATTAAAAGGATGCTCCGACAGTTTGGTACCCATGAAGACCCCTAAAGCTGAGATCTAGACTAAGGGTGGAAGGCTTGAGACCCCTGTCCTGACCTGTTTGTAGAAAATCTAAGATCTTAGGGATATTTTCCAGGGCTTCCTGATGTATTTCTCATCCAGCAAACAGGAGGAAAGCCTTCCAAGTTCTGAGGTAGATTTTTTAAGTTATCATCTTTCTACTCTTCAATAAGGTGGAGATCACAGCGTCCGAGAGGCCCTTCCCCTTAAGACTTGGCCTCTAAATTTCCAGGCCGTCAACCTCAGATGAGAGCCCCCTGGATGAGGGACCGGACCTTGTTGCAAGAGACCTGGAAACACAGAAAGAGTCCAAGATTTTCCAGAAGACAGGCTAAGAAGAGGAAAACAGGCCCTTCTGTGCCACTAAGGAGCTATCAAATATTTGTGCTTCCTCCACTGCCACCTTCATCAGGGTCCTCGGAATCAGGCTGAAGGGGGGGAAACTCATATAGTAGCCCTTCTGGCCAAGAGCAGGACAGAGCGTCCAAGATGTCCGGATGATCTTGAGTAGATAAGGAGCAAAATCTTTTCACCTTCCTGTTTCGATTCGCAAACAAATCCATGACTGTATTGCCCCATTTCTCTGTAATCAGTCGAAATATGTTGGTGTTTAGCGCACACTCCCCCTTTTTCAGGGTCTGCCTGCTGAGAAAATCTGCTACTAGATTGTTGCTCCCTTTCAGGTTAACCACTGTCCGAGATAGTAGGTGTTTTTCTGGCCAAAGAAATATTTCTTTCGTTACCTCTGCAAGAGAGTTGCTTCAGGTACAGTACCTCCTTGTCTGTTCAAATTGGCCACGGTGGTATTATCCGAGAGAACATTTACGTGACCAAGAGGACTGTTTGCATGAAGCGCCAGAGGGATTTTGTGGACTGCCTTGAGCTCTCTTATATTTGAAGAGGCATTTGACATGGAATGGCCCCAGATGCCTTGAACCATTAAGTCTCTGGCATGCCTCCCCAACAATGACTGCTGGCATCCGTAGTAACCACCAATTAATTTTCCTGGCGCCAGTAGACTCCCATCTAAAGATTTTTTCTTACCTTCCACCAAGCTAGGGAGTGCTTTACCCGTAGTGGAAGAGTGACCTTCCTGTCTAGGGACCTTTTGTTGCCGTCCCAGGAATCCAATAGAAAAGCCTGTAGAATTCTGGTGTGACTTTGCGCCCACCTGACCGCAGGTATTGTAGCTGTTAGAAATCCCCACATAGTCATCACATTTCTGATAGTCGTGGATCTTAGTTTGCAGAATTGATTTATGTTCTGATACAGGTTTATCTGCTTCTCTTCGGGGAGAAAAGACATTAGTAAGCGGGAGTTGAGGAGGACTCCTAAAAAGATCTTTTGCTGGGAAGGAGCAAGGTCGGATTTTTTGAAATTTACTATCCATCTCAGCTCGGAAAAGGTAGTTTGAACGATGCTTAGATGGGACAGGAGACGATCTTCCGTGTCGGCTGCAATTAAAAAATCTTCCAAGTACGGGGCTATGACGATACTTTGCATATGAAGATGAGCTGTTACCTGAGACTATTTTCGTAAAAATCCTTGGAGCCGATGATAGGCCAAAGGGGACTGGAAGTGACAGAGACGGCCTTGCATGAAGACTGCAATTCTCTGGTGGTCCTTGAATATGGGCACATGATAGTATGCATCTTGTAAGTCCATTGTCACCATAAAACAGAACTGAGGCAGTAGGTTTACAGTCGACTTTATGGTTTCCATTTTGAAATTCTTGTAGGTTAGGCACTTGTTTAGACTTCTAGTTTATGATGAGCCTGAAGGAGCCTCCTGGTTTTTGAATCAAAAACACTGGGGAATAGAATCCTTGCTGATGCTGGTCTTTTAGAATGGGAAGCAGGACTTCTTTCTGAATCAGGCCGGTTATCTAGGATTCCAGAAACAGTTGTTCTTCTCTTTTGGCCATTAGTTTGTTTACAACAAAGTGATTTGGTGGGTAAGAGTCGAATTCCAGTTTGAAGCCCTCTTGAATTGCTTCAAGAATCCAAGGGGAGGTTACCATCCTTTCCCAGCTTGGAGCAAATTTTTTCAATCTTGCTGCCACCTGACCTCTGGCGTCATTGGGAGGACGTTGATGCTTTATACGGATTGAAGAGGAATCCTTTACCTCTTGCTCTTGAAGGCTGCCATCTTCCTCAGAACTCCCTTTTTTTCTGGTCCACTCTAGGTTTGTTTTGGGAGCTAAAGGATAGTGTTTGGTGGAAATCCTTTTTTCCTGTTGGACGTCTTCTCTAATATATCGTCCAAGACTTACTCAAAAAGTCTATCGCCTTCGTAAGGGATACAACAAAGACTGTTTTTGGATCCTGTATCCCCCGACCAGGACCGGAGCCATATGGCAGCTGACCTTGCAGAAAGCTTTACCAAGTCCGCTGAGAAGTTGGATGCTTGTTAGAGTATTGGCAGAGATGCTAGGGTCTCTTCTCTGGAAGTACCTGCTGCCAGACCATCTTCAAGCTGGGACAACAATACGGATAAGGATCTGGGGGCACAGGTAGCAGAAATACTAGGCCTAAACATAGCCATATTCATTTCCCAAGCTCTTTTGAGCAGGCTCTCACACTTTTTGTCCATCGGGTCACGTAGTAACCCCATGTCCTCGAACGTGAGTGACCACTAAACACGAAATTTTCCAACATCTCCAACATAAAGGGCCATTCAATTGAATCAAAAGCCTTCGCTGTGTCGAGAGACATCAAGGCCCAGCGCCTCTCCTCTGCCGCCCCCCATCTGTGCCCTTCCAACATTATCAGAAGTCGTTCTGTCCAGAATGAATCCTGCCTGATCCTTATGTATAATAGAGGTTATTACCCTATTTAACCGGGTAGCAAGAAGCCTAGTCAGAATTTTATAATCTAGATTTAATAGTAAGATCGGCCTGTGAGAGCCGCATTCACATGGGTTTTTATCCGGTTTCAGAATAACCACAATAGTAGCGCCATAGAAGGAATCGGGCAAATGATGCCGCTGAATACAATTTAAGGAGTTGGGGTCTCTCAATATATTTGGAGTAGACCTCTACTGGGATCCCGTTGGGTCCAGGAGCTTTCCCAGCAGGCAGCTCCTTCACAGCGATTTGGAATTCCTCCAGCACAATATCCTCCAGCACAATATCCGCTTCCAGCAGGTTCCTGTCCTCCACACTCAGCTGGGGATGGGAAACCTCTGACATATACTCTCGCAGCTCCTGAACGGTCTGCCTTTTGTGAAAGAACAGCTTACGCTCGCTCTTCTCTTTAAGGTGCATCATATATGATCGGCCCCTCTCCATCCATTCGTTCCGGTTTGCATCTGAGGGGTCTGAACGGAACGTCCTCTCAGCCTCCCTACATTTAGCATGCAACTCCAGCTCCCTCAGAGTTCTTTTTAACGTAAGATATGGAAGATTTTAAACAGCCCCTCCAATAGGCCTTCAGTGTTTCCTGCAAAAGGATTTTCGGCAAATAGCGCATTTCTTGCAGCGCGAATCAGCCCCAGGTGCCGTGGCGGTGGAGGTTTCTCTCCCCTATATGTAATCAAATTTATGAATTTAGTAGGATTCAAGTCCATACATAAAATTTCCACCAGCACTAGGCACCCAGGGTGAATAAAAGGAACCACAACCCCACCAATATAATCCACCGATATTTTGAAGAGGTGGCTTACCGGTTTGAGGGAGACTGAGGCAGAATCCTTAGGCCTCTTTCACACGACCGTGTCCGGATTAGGTCCGGATGCGTTCAGTGAAAACTCTGCGATTTCACAGAAAAAGCCATTCAGTTTTGCCTTTGATTGCGTTCAGTTGTTCAAAACGCATTGCACACCGCAATAAAAACGTATGCGTTTTCACGCGCTAGATAAAAAAAAAACGGAAGGTTTACAAACATCATCTCCTAGCAACCATCAGTGAAAAAATGCATCGCACCCGCACTTGCTTGCGGATGCAATGCGTTTTTCACGCAGCCCTATTCACTTATATGGGGCCAGAGTGGCGAGATAAACGCAGAATATAGAACATTTGGCGATTTTCACGTAACGCAGAAGTGATGCGTGAAAAACAACGCTCATGTACACAGACCCATTGAAATGAATGGGTCAGGATTCACACTAGAGGAGCCTCCATGCGATCCGGGGACAGGAAACAACACTGATTTAGGTAAGGAAAGGAGGCCTTTTAAACCTCAGCTTCCGTGTTGTTTTCTGTCCAGGGGGCGCGGACACCCTCCAGTCAGTGCTGTTAGGGAGGGGCCGGGAAAAGATCCTAGGAATTTTGGTGAACAGCAAACTAAGCTGTAGAAACCAGTATCAGGCAGCTGCTGCCAAAGCCAATAAGATAATGAGTTGCATCAAAAGGGGCATAGATGCCCGTGATGAGAACATAGTCCTACCACTTTACAAATCACTGGTCAGACCACACATCCAGTACTGTGTACAGTTCTGGGCTCCTGTGAACAAGGCAGACATAGCAGAGCTTGAGAAGGTTCAGAGAAGGCAAACTAAAGTAATAAGTGGAATGGGTGGACTATAGTACACAAAAATATTATCAAAATAAAGGTTATTCACTTTAGAAAAAAGACGACTAAGGGGCGATCTAATAACGATGTATAAATGTATCAGGAGTCAGTACAGAGATGTCTCCCATCATCAATTTATCTCCAGGACTGTGACAAGGGGACATCTTCTGTGTCTAGAAGAAAGAAGGCTTGTACACAAACATAGAAGAGGATTCTTTACAGTAAGAGCAGTGAGACTATGGAACTCTCCGCCCGAGGAGGTGGTGATGGTGAGTTCACCAAGAGTTCAAGAGGGGCCTGGATTTATTTCTGGAGTGTAATAATATTACAGGCTATAGCTACTAGAGATGGGTCATTGATCCAGGGAGTTATTCTGATTGCCTGTTTGGAGTCTGGATGGAATTTTTTCTCCCTAAAGTAAGGAAAATTGGCCTCTACCTCACATGGATTTTTTTGCCTTCCTCTGGATCGTCTTGAAGGATAACAGGCTGAACTGGATGGACAGATGTCTTTTTTCAGCCTTATAAACTATGTTACTATGTGGTCCTTTTCTTTGCGTTTTCGTTTTTTACTCCCTGCCTTCCCATAGTCCTAACTTTTTTATTTTTCTATTCACATAGCCTTATGAGGGCTTATTATTTGCAGGACAAGTTGTAATTTCTAATGGCATCATACAATGTAGTGGGAAGCAGGAAAAAAATTCCAAATGGGATGGAATTGGGAAAAAACGCAATTCTGACAGAGGTTTTATTTTTTTTTTACACCATTCACTTTGCGGTAAAATTGACCTGTTATCTTCATTCTCCAGTTCAGTACTTTTACAACAATACCACACTTATATAATTTTTCTTGCATTTTAATACTGAAATGAAAAAAAATTTGCACCATATTCCGAACCTTAGAACTTTTTTGTAGTTATGTGCATGGAGCTGTGTATGGAGCTGTGTGAGGGCTAATTTTTTGCGGGCCGATCAGTACTTTTCAGTGATACTATTTTGAAGTGTGTGAGACTTGATAACTTTTTATAAAAATTCTTGGAGAGTTGGCTGTTTTTATTTTTTTCCCATTAAGTCATTTGTTGTATGGTATGGTTATATTTTTCACAGAACTTTTTTTTCTTATTTTTAAAAGACCTTTTTTACCTTTTTTTTGGTCACCCTGGGTGACTACAACTGGCAATCATTGGATTACCCATTGTGTTTATTGATGGCTATATAGCCTTAACCCCTTTGGGACACATGACGTACCGGTACGGCATGTTTCCCGAGTCCTTAAGGACACATGACGTACCGGTACGTCATGAGTTGTTCCGATCACTGCTGCTCAGCTGGCAGTGATCGGAACAAGGTACCTGCTGAAATCATTCAGCAGGTACCTTGTTACAATGCCCAGGGGGGTCCTGTGACCCCCCATATGGGCGATCGCTGCAAACCGCAGGTCAATTCAGACCTGCGGTTTGCAGCGCTTCATTGCGATCTCTGATCCCCGCGGTTGCGGGCGGCGCGGGGGGTGGTTGCGGGCGGCGCGAGGCGGGCGGGAGGCGGGCGGTGCGGCGGGCGGGATCGCGATTGCGATCCCCCGCCCGCCTCCCCTGTAATCTATCCCTGGTGTCTAGTGGTTCTATCAGAGTGTCAGCACATTGCTGACACTCTGATAGAAACGGCTGGCATCTGTGCTGCAGATGCCAGCCGTTTAACCCTTCCGTGCACGCGGTCCGTACGGACCGCGGTATGGAAGGGTTAACCGAGAGGAGCGCTCCCTCCCTCTCCCATCGGGGGCTGCTGTGCCTTTGCAGCCCCCAACAGGATGGGATCGAAGAGGGAGGGTGCTCCCCTCCCTCCTATCCATCACCCCCTGCCCAGTTATGGCAGGGGTGATGGTTGCCATGGAGACAGGACGCTTTCAGAAGCGTCCTGCTCTCCATGGTGCTGAAAGTCTGAATAGACCTGCTAAAGGTCTATTCAGACTTTCTAAAGTACAAAATACAGTACAGTGCACTATATAGTGTACTGTACTGTATTATACAGACACCAGATCCACTGGATCTTTCAGAACCAAGTGGGTCTGGGTCAAAAAAAAATGTAAAAAAGTGAAAATAAAGTAAAAATGAAACAAACACATAACACTGAATAAAAACTAAAAAAAATAAAATACACTACACATATTAGGTATCGCCGCATCCGTAAAAACCTGCTCTATAAAAATATCACATGACTGAACTCCTCAGGTGAACGCCATAAAAAAAAAAAAATAAAATGGTGTAAATAAGCCATTTTTTGGCACATTACATCACTAAAAGTGTAATACAAAGCGATCAAAAAGGCGTTTGCCTCCCAAAATAGTACCAATCAAACCGCCATCTCATCCCGCAAAAAACGAGCCCCTACCTAAAACAATTGGCCAAAAATAAAAAAACTATGCCTCTCAGACTAAAACATGATTTTTTTGTTTCAAAAATGCTTTTTAGTGTTAAATGTAAAAAAAAAAAAGTAGACATATTTGGTATCTACACGTCCGTAAGAATCTGCTCTATAAAAATATCACATGACCTAACCCCTCAAGTAAACACTGTAAAAAAATAATAAAAACTTTGTCAAAAGCCATTTTTTTGCCACCTTACATCACAAAAAGTGTAATAGCAAGCGATCAAAAAGTCATATGACCCCCAAATAGTGCCAATCTAACCGTCACCTCCTCCCGCAAAAATGATACCCAACCTGAGACAATTGCCTAAAAACTGAAAAATATATGGCTCTCAGACTATGGAGATACTAAAACATGTTTTTTTTCATTCAAAAAGGATATTATTGTGTAAAACCAAAATAAATAAAAAAGGTATACATATTATGTATCGTCGCGTCCGTAAGGACCTGCTCTATAAAAATATAACATGACCTAACCCCTCAGATGAACGCCGTAAACATAAAAAATAAAAACGTTGTCAAACAAGCCATTTTTCTGTCACCTTACATCACAAAAAGTGTAATAGTAAGCGATCAAAAAGTCATATGCACCCCAAGATAGTACCATTCGAACCGCCATCTCATCCCGCAAAAAATGAGCCCCTACATAGGACAATCGGCCAAAAAAAAAAAATATATATGGCTCTCAAACTATGGAGACACTAAAACATGATTTTTTTGTTTTAAAAATTATATTATTGTGTAAAACTTATATAAATAAATAAAAGTATACATATTATGTATCGCGCGTCCGTCACAACCTGATCTATATAAATAACACATGACCTAACCCCTCAGCTGAACACAGCAAAAAAAAAAAAAAATACGGTGTCAAGAGCCATTTTTGTCACCTTACATCACAAAAAGTGTCATAGCAAGCGACCAAAATGTCATATGCACCCCAAGATGGTGCCAATCAAACCGCCATCTCATCCCGCAAAAAATGAGTCCCTACATAACACAGTCACCCAAAAAATAAAATAAAACTATGGCTTTCAGAATGTGGAGACACTAAAAAAATTATTTTCAAAAAGGCTTTATTATGTAAAACTGAAACAAAAACCCCAAAAAGTAGTCATATTTGGTATTGTCGCGTCCGTAACAACCTGCTCTATAGAAATAGCACACAATCTAACCTGTCAGTTCAACTATGTAAATAACAAAAAATAAAAACAGTCCCAAAACAGCTATTTTTTTGCAAATTTTCCATTTTAATCCATTTTTGCAGTAACAAAGCAAGGGTTAACAGCCAAGCAAAACTCAATATTTATTGCCCTGATTCTCTTGTTTGCAAAAACACCCCATATGTGGTCGTAAACTACTGTATGGCCAAACGGCAGGGCACAGAAGGAAGGGAACGCCATATGGTTTTTGGAAGGCAGATTTTGCTGGACTGGTTTTTGACACTATGTCCCATTTGAAGCCCCCTGATGCACCCCTACAGTAGAAACTCCAAAAAGTGACCCCATTTTGGAAACTACGGGATAAGGTGTCAGTTTTGTTGGTACTATTCTAGGGTAAACATGATTTTTGGTTGCTCTATATTACACTTTTTTGAGACAAGGTAACAAAAAATAGAAATTCGGAAATTTCATCTCCATTTGCCAATAACTCTTGTGGAACACCTAAAGGGTTAAAAAAGTTTGTAAAACTGGTTTTGAATACCTTGAGGGGCATAGTTTCTTAGATGGAGTCACTTTTATGGAGTTTCTACTCTAGGGGTGCATCGGGGGGCTTCAAATGGGACATGGTGTCAAAAATCCAGTCCAGCAAAATCTGCCTTCCAAAAACCATATGGCGTTCCCTTCCTTCTGCGCACTGCAGTTTGGCCATACAGCAGTTTACGACCACATATAGGGTGTTTCTGAAAACTACAGAATCGGGGCAATAAAAATTGAGTTTTGTTTGGCTGTTAACCCTTGCTTTGTTACTGGAAAAAATGGATTCAAACGGAAAAATTTTCAAAAAATCGAAATTCTGAAATTTTATCTTTATTTGCCATTAACTCTTGTGGAAAATCTAAAGGGTTAATGACGTTTGTAAAATCAGTTTTGAATACCTTGAGGGGTGTAGTTTCTAGAATGGGGTAATTTTTGGGTGGTTTCTATTATGTAAGCCTCACAAAGTGACTTCAGACCTGAACTGGTCCCTAAAAAGTGGGTTTTGAAAATTTCTGAAAAATTTCAAGATTTGCTTCTAAACTTCTAAGCCTTGTAACGTCCCCAAAAAATGAAATAGCATTTCCAAAATGATCGATACATGAAGTAGACATATGGGGAATGTAAATCAATAACTTTTTTTGGCAGTATTACTATGTATTATAGAAGTAGAGTAATTGAAACTTGGAAAATTGCAAATTTTTCAAAATTTTTGGTAAATTTGGTATTTTTTTATAAATAAAAATGAAATTTTTCGACTTCATTTTACCACTGTCATGAAGTACAATATGTGACGAAAAAACAATCTCAGAATGGACTGGATAAGAAAAAGCGTTTTAAAGTTATCACCACATAAAGTGACAATGGTCTGGTCCTTAAGGTGAAATAGGGCCGTGTCCTTAAGGGGTTAATTAAACACTTCATTTTCAATATAACAATACAGTGTGCCACCTAGTGGCCTGTATTGGTATATTCATCTAATAGCCTTCAAAGCCTACTTGAGGCTTCGTGCTATTAGTGTACTGTAACAGGTACCCCGTTCTCATCATGGGAGCGCTGTTACTGGATTGGGAGAGCGCGGCTTCTGGACTGCTCAGATGCCACTGCATCTGAGGGGGGAAATGTATGCGATCAGCCGCATACATGTGCCTTGGGTGTCTGCCGTTTCTTAAAATTAGGTAAATACAACCTCAGATGAACAAAACATGACAAATTTTAATAGACGCGGTCTCCTCTGCTGACAAGCACGCAACAACTGGGAAGCAACACCTCTCCCTTGACAATCTCCCTGCTTGATCTGGCTGTCTAATACAGCCTTTACGCTGGGTTCACACTTGAGCGTATTTGATACGCGCGTTTTTCAGCATGTTTTTGGAAATAGGAAACGCGCGTTCGTGTGATTGACCACTCTGGCGTCAATCACAATACGCGCGACAAAACGCCCCAAAGAAGCTCCTGTACTTGTTTGGGCGTAGGGTGTTTTACAGCGCGTTCGTACGCACTGTAAAACACTCAGGTGAGAACCATGCCCATAGGGAAACATGGGTTTTCACCTATTGAGCGTTTTACAGCGCGTACGAACGCGCTGTAAAACGCTAAAGTGTGAACCCAGGGTAAGTTATATAACAGAGGTAAAAGGGGGCACCACTGTATCATACCCTTGGTTAATATAAAAGGATTGCATAAAAACCCTTAGGTATATGCGCACCATGGGAAAACAGTGCAACCCAGCAAGCAACTTTGTGACTCCCATGCTATCCAATACCATCCTCAGCCAGCTTCATTTGACATAAAAATTGTTAATTCACCAATTTGAGATGACACCAGACTATCTAAAGCCATCCAGAACTTGCACAGGTTAGTCATCATTACCCCACACTTCACAAAACCCACCTGTGCAGTCTGCAAAAAATGTTTTTTTTCCCGAAAGCGTTTTTTTTTTTTTTTTACCAATGATCTATCCTCAGGTCACCAGTATATGATTGGTGGGGGGTCTGACACCTGGGACCCCTGCCAACCAGCTGTTTGAGAAGGCACCAGTGCTCGCAATAACTCCGTGGCCTTCTCTCTGCCCACCAAACAGCTGCCCCCATTCACTTTCATGGGGCTGAGTTGTGCCTAGACCAGTGATGGGCAACGTGCGGCTCTCCAGCTGTTGCAGAACTACAGCTCCCAGCATGCAAAGCCTGTCTATAGCTATCAGCCTACTGCAGGGCATGGTGGGAGTTGTAGTTTAGCAACAGCTGGAGAGCCGCACGTTGCCCATCACTGGCCTAGACCAATAAACAGGTCGTCACATGGCCAAGGAAAGCTGGAGAAGGTCTACTACTGAGAGCACCGCTGTCCTCTTAAACAGCCGATTGGTGATGGTCTCGGGTGTCAGACCCCCACCGAGGAGATTCTGATGACCAGATATCAAGAGGATAGGTCATCAGTATAAAAAAAAAATATTGGTCTTTAACGCTAGATTATGTTTATGACACATGACAAACAGAATCACTGACAGGCATGGAGAATGGAAGAGCCAGTAAACAGATTTAAACATTGAACATGTTATGGAAGAATACTTTATAGCACCAAGAAAAACACTCATGGGTCATATGAATGCCAAGCATCTTCATTACAGTACACTAATGGAAAGATTGTGGTACAAGGTTGGAAAAAAAAGGCAAATGTCCCATACGGTTTAACTAAAAAAAGAAGAGGATGTAGATGAAAAATGGCAGAGGGCTAAATGAATGGTAGGGAAAGAGAGCAACTGGAAATTTAAACTGTTGATTGAAAGCTAAACCTTACCACTGTGTTCATCTTCAGCATCCAGGTCACATGTCCGGGAAAGTTTACAGTCATCATCTTCAAGTTTCTTTTTCTGCTCTTCCTTCTTTTTCTTTCTTTTTTCTTTTCGTTTCTCTCTTTTAGCTGCAAGAGCTTGTTTGCGACTTTCTTCTCTGGACTATTTCATTGTTTTAAAATAAAGTTTAATGCATATTATATTACATTTTGCACAGCAAAAGATGTATTTAAGTAATTGTTATGTGCATGCCTACAGAACTATTCTATGTGGGTCTCAGGAGATATGGAAGTCTATAGGAATTAGAACAAGCATTTATATAGTACCTTTTTGACAGCTGATGTGCGTGTTTTTGGGTCAATGTTATTTTATTTAAACATTACAGCATGCTCTGGGTGTTGCTTTTACCCATCATTCTAGCATTTTTGTCCCACAGACATCCAATGTTCTTTTTTGCCTACTTGGAAAAAAAAAACTGCAGTGCTAATGTTTGTTACACTTCCAGAGCTCATGCACACGAATGTGTGACGCCTGTGCCGTGCATTGGGGACCGCAAATTTTTCTAATAAATGCCTTTTTTACTTTCCTACATAAAAGCACAAGGCATGCAAAAAAAAAAGCCAAAAAATGCTGAAACACACAATTTGACCAAAAATGGCACAAAAATGCTTCACAAGTTTTTTATGCATTTTGTGACCAATATAAGAAAACAAAATGTGTGGCAGCACCCTTAATCTTACTTTGGCTTTTTGTTTTGTAAACAACACTACTAATATTGATAGCAATCAGGATCTGTCAGATTACTGCCTATTTTCTCTTCACCAAAAGTGGTTAAATTTCATCTAACCTTCAGAAGTGTATTAAAACTTATTCAAAAAGAAATTTTTTTAAATATATTTTTTTCCAGGTTTACTTACAAACTAGGGCACCCGTTCAGGTGACTATAGCACTTTGGAATCCGTACACTACATGGATTCCACTGTACTACACACACAGGGGCCATAGTGAGCGTTGTACTGGCAGGAGCACACATCGCTGCCCCTGCCAGTACCAGCTTCACTCCGCTAACATCAGAACTTTCAGTGGAGGAAGCCATCACAGGCTGGAGCTTTGCACAGCACATCGCTGTACCTGCCTCAGATGTGCTATGCCAGGCTTTAGTGGAGGGGGCACATGCAGTGTTGTGATATGCAGAGCTCCTGCCTGCACAACTGTTTGTAGTGCAGAGTGAGTCTTGATGTAGCCTTTTTAGATGCAAGGGAATATGACCAATAAAAGATATGTGGAGTGCAAACAAATAGTTTTCTCCACCTGCTTATAATGGAGTAGAAGCAATGGCAGCCATAGTGATCTGGCAGAAGTAGTAATGAAAGCAATCTATGTGTAAGTAATCATAGCTGTGGCGATGAACAACACCAGTACTGGTGGCACTGGCAATTATATTGGAATGGTAGTACAGACAATGCAGGGCAAGAAGTGAAATAGATGTAGCAGCAGAATGTAGATCAGACACATTGAGGCAGCAACAATATAAATGACAGTAAACCTTTTACCTTTTCAAGGTCAAGCTCCTTAAGCAAGATACTGGCATTTTTGTTCGCTTCTGCAGCCTGCTGGTCTTTTGCCTTCACTATCGTTTCCATGCACTGATGGCATTTCTTCAACAGATCCTGACACATAGAATGAACAGATTTAACAAGCAGGAAAACGGGAAAAACTGAAACCGGCTTTTAAATTTCACTAAAGCACAATACTATGAATAACCTGCAGATTCTCTATTGCAGGTTAAAATATTTCCTATCACTTTAAACTGTGGTTTTCCCACAGAAGTCAGTGGGTGAAAAATAGAACAAGCCCTAAAAATGTGTACAGGGGTTTCTGGACAATTTGCCCACTTTTGACATGTACAAATAAAGCCTGAATTGAATTAAAAACGCATGTTATTTATCTAAACCCACATATATTTTATGAAAGTAAACCGCTGGCACATTTTAAAAAAGGCCATCCAACACATTATACTAATGGGTGCCTTCAAGCAATTTTCCATGAAATTGTAACATTTTGCAGAAAAAAAATGCATAGAAAAATTAGGATGTTCAAAATGTGCACTGTTCATCCAAGCTACCGTATTTACGCACATATCTCTGCAAAGTATTCACAACTTGAGACCAAAAATCTAAGAGATTCGGATGTTATTACACATTCAAGTCACAGCAGAGGGGAAAAGTCAAAGCAGGAAGTTTATCATCTTTTGGTCTTTCATTCGCTTGCCGCTCTCAAACCCCCCTTACAAGGAAGGCTATTCATCCAGCTCCTTGACTTCAAAAGAGTTCTGCTCGCCTAATATTACACCTCACCAAATCCAAAAGACCACACATAAAATACATACTATATTACATAATACAAAATTAGACATACAATAATTTCATAAAACAAATTACAAATTGCAGTATAAGTTAATACAAGTTACAAATCACTGTGAATTAACTCTCTCCCTACCAGGCTCAGGGTCTGTACTAGTCCCTGAACACAAGCTGCCCCTATAATAATGAATGGGGCAATAATATACCTATAACAATTAAGACCTAACAGTTAATACTTTTCTCTCTAATTCTGCCCGTTTTAATATCAAACTTGGGCTCCTGTAATAGCCATACCTCAATGTATTAAATAAAGTATTCTGAGATTAAACATCCTCTCCTATAATATTATATCCATCAAGTGCAGTCCTACAGAGACATATGACTGCTCAAACAAACAGTATGTATAATCAAACAATTAGACGGAAAAAGGAACAAAATTCAGCTGGATAAATCAGAGGTACAGACAAAAAGCTTCCTCTTCCGCCACGCCCCCCCCCCCCCCCCCCAAGAGGAAGCAAGGCAAAACGTACGTCAGTTTGCCCTCCCTAAAGTGCACGTTTCGCTGTACACACTTAAAATCTACTTTTCTGTACACTGCTGATTTCGCAGCAGAGTAAGGACTACACATTTTATCAATGGGACCGCAGCGTAGGGAGTACAGCAGTTCAAAGTTTTTTTTTTTTTGCAATTTCACCCCATTTGGAATTGTTTTCCAGCTTCCCACTACATCGGATGCAATATTAAATGGTGGCGTTTGAAAGTACAACTTGTCCCACAAAAAAAAAGCCCTCATATGGCCATGTGAACGTAAAAATAAAAAAAAGTTATGGCTCTTGGAAGGCAGGGAGCGCAAAACAAAAATGCAAAAATGAAAAAACCCAGAGTTCTTCAAACTTCGTTAAAACTGTCCACTGTTTCTGCTGTGACCACGTCCTGGATCCCAGTTCTTACAGTAAAGAAGCTTAGACACTTCTGGAGACTGAACTCCAGTCAGAGGCAGTGCCCCCTTGTCTTTTGAGGGCATTTTACATAGAACAGTTTTTGGCCCATTTATATATTTGTATAGGTTAATCATGTCCCCCTGGCGGCGTGGCTCGGCCGGAGATGTGAGCGGCAGCAGCAAGAGAAAGCTCCAGCTGAGCCAGAATCCTGCTCCGTGGGCTCACGGCAGACGACCTGGGGCCGACCACCCTTTACTAATTGTTGCCCTACCTATCCGGAATCTCCCTGAAGCGGTCCGATAGCCGGAGGGGCTGTTAAATAAAGCAAAGAGGTGGCGAGGGGTGTGGAGTACGATGCACAAGATGGCACCGGCACTCTCTATACCATATGAAGACAACAAGCAGGGCGGGGGGCGTGCAGTTTGCAGCGAGGGCTCTGATGTGCTCTAGGGCACTACAGAAGATGCCAGGGCCGAAAGGGCCCTCTGTGAAGGAAGAGCTGCAGATGGAGGAGACAGAACAGGCAGGGAAGGAGGCACTCAAGCTCAAGTAATGGAGGTCAGTGTGGCAGGGTCAGAGGAAGCAGTTATGGCGCAGGGGGGGGGCATTTTCCCCCAGAGTGAAGAGCCTACACTGAAAGAGGTCTCCAGGGCAGATACCCAGTGTGGAGTGGCCCTGACAGTGCTACAGCAACAAACTGGGTCCCTAAAGCAAGAGTTCTCCTTTATCCGTCATGACCTGCAGAAATTTAATGAGACAATTGTGGAGGTGGAAGGCCGTGTCAGCGAGGTGTAAGATAAGTTGCCCCCCCTAACCAGAACACCCCACACCCATAAACAGAAGATCTCAGCATTTATAGCCAAGACCGACGACCTAGTGAACCGCCTTAGATGTAACAATGTCTGACTGCAGGGGATCCCTGAAACTGTAGAGCAGGCATGTCCAAACTGCGGCCCTCCAGCTGTTGCAAAACTACAACTCCCAGCCTGCCCTAATAGCTGTAGGCTATCCAGGCATGCTGGGAGTTGTAGTTTTACAACAGCTGGAGGGCCGCAGTTTGGACATGCCTGCTGTAGAGGGACAAGATCCTACGTGTGCCTCGGCCTGGTAAATGACACTATACAGGAACGATTTTCTGGTTCTGTTTTTTGTTTCTACTGTTTTCTTTTTCAGGGGACTTTTTATAGCTTGTCCATTTTGATGCTCTGTGTCTGTGACATCAAGCTTATTCTTTGATATTGTGCCGCCACCTTGTCACTTCTCCCTACAGTGCTCCTACTATGTTACATAAATCGGCTGGGTCATATTTCCAATGCTGAAGTATGGCTATTGTATTTAATATTGTGAGCTGGACCATGCGTGGCCTGGGTGACCCATTAAAGCAATTTGCCATGATGGATTATCTACGCCCGCATCTTCACGCTATTGTATGCTTGCAGGAAACACATTTTACTGGAAGAGGTATCTCTGGTGGATTTGTGTCGCGCCGGCACCCCACTGTACGTCAGTTTTCATGCTACACCAGGTAACGCGAGGCTTTATCCCACATTTATTTAGCACCGAGGTCCAAGTTTGTGAGCAGACAGGTGGTGGAGGTAAAATACTGATCTAGGGCTTTGTCTGACCATTCCCCTCTGTTTCGGCACCTGTCCACCTCCCCTGTGGTACCCCCTTCTCAGCAGGGGGAAGAAGGCGGGCCACCTGCTAGATCTAGTGTCTAGGGCCCAATCTACTTCGGCTTATATCATCGCCTTGACGGGGGTGGATGGGACGGAGGGAGTTTTTGACACTGAGGCGATAGTGTCCGTCTTTTGCTGCTCTTATGCTGATCTGTATCGGTCGCACCGGAAGCTATTAAAGTCGTTCTTCCCAAGTTAGGAAAGACCACCTTCTCCCGGACTCATACCGGCCCATATCCTTTTTGCCCACAGACAACAAGATATTGGCTAAAGTGCTGGCAATGTCCTCTCTGATTCACACGGATCAGTCTAGACTTCTGCCAGCCAGGTCCACGGCAGTTAACATCAGATGCCTGTATCTTAAATTGCAGATCCCAGTGGATAACCCAGTGGATAGGGTCATCTGCTCCCTAGATGCTGCTAAGGCATTTGGGAAGTACTGGAGAGGTTTGGTCTGGGGCAGTGATAGGCAACGTGCGGCTCTGCAGCTGTTGCAGAACTACAACTCCCAGCATGCAAAGCCTGTCTATAGCTATCAGCCTACTGCAGGGCATGGTGGGAGTTGTAGTTTAGCAACAGCTGGAGAGCCGCACGTTGCCCATCACTGGTCTGGGGAATCGATTTATCGCCTGGGTTTGGTTGTTATATGGTGGGCCTACAGTGCGGGTGAAGAATTTCGGCCGTACAAGGGGACAAGGCAGGGCTACCATTTATCTCTGTTGGCATTTGCTCTGGCCATTGAGCCATTGGCAGCTATTAGGGGTCATGCGGGGATTGTTGGATTTAGTTGTGAGTGGTCCCAAGAGAAAATTGCATTATATGCGGACGACGCTCTGCTGTTTCTGGCCGAGGCTAGGGACTCCCTACCGGTTGTTATGTGATTGGTATCTTTGGGTGCTACTCTGGCTTGGTTATAAACTGGAGTAAATCGTCCCTCCTCCCTTTGGATAATGTGGATGACCCCGAGATCTATGCTCAGGCAGGACTTCAGATGATTGGTGAGTTTAAGTATTTGGGGGTAGTGGTGTCTAGCAAGCTCACGGAGTATGAGAAACTGAATTTGTCCCGCCTCAGAGGAAGATTTAAGCAGAAGCTGCATTAATCTTATTAAGATGATATGGCTGCCGCAGTTACTTTATCTGTTGCAAAATTCTCCCATAAGGTTGCCTCAGGTTTTTCCACTCAATTAATACTCTTTACTCTTTAGGGAGCTCATATGGCGGACGGAGAGCATCTTCAGGACATTTTGTGGGGGGAGGGAAGGGGGTAATGGGGGTTTCTGTATTGTAAAAATTTGTAAAATGTTAATAAAAAAAAATAATAAAAATAAATCATGTCTCTTAAGTCTCCCCCCCCTCCCCAGACGTCTCTTCTCAAGATTAAATAAATTTTACTATTTTAATCTCTCTTCATAACTAAGATACCCCATGCCCCTTATCAGTTTAGTCATTCGCCTTTGTCCAGCTCCAGGGCATCCTTTCTATGGACTGGTGCCCAGAACTGAACTGCATATTCCAGATGAGGCTGCACCAACGTTTTGTAAAGTGGTAGTATTACATGCCAGTCCCAAGAGTCCATGCCTCGTTTAATGCATGACAATCCAGCAACTAAGGTAAATACAGCATGTACGAATAATAAGCGCAAGTCAAAGACCAAAAAGCACACTCCTCACTGACTACACCCCTAAGCAAGTCTAAGACCTGATAAGCAATTTTCACAATGCTTCTCTTCTATGTGACTGATATGCTGTATGCTGGTACCACAAAATGAGGTGCAATCCATAGGGAATAAACTGCAAGTGAAGTGTATGTTTTTTATTCTGGTGTTAGTAAAGATGCTCAAGCCAGCAGCATGCTTCACCCACTTCCACCAGTCGCCCAAAAGCAACAGTGATATCACTGCAGTTTTTCAGAAATGGCTATTTCCTTCCTGTCCCTGAGGGCATACACCTGCCTTGGGGATTATACAATACAGATTGCACCTCTTTCTATGGTACCAGCTTTGGCATACAGCACACAATTATGCAGAAGAGAAGCACCACTTTTTTTTTAAGTGCATTTAATCGTAATTAATAGAAACGATATACACTGCTCAAAAAAATAAAAACACTTACACAACACAATGTAACTTCAAGTCAATCACACTTCTGTGAAATCAACCTGTCCAGTTATGAAGCAACAATGATTGCGAATCAATTTCTTCTGCTGTTGTGCAAATTGAACAGAAAACCAGTAAAAATGATACGCAATTAGCAAGACAATCCCTATAAAGGTGTGGTTCTGCAATTGGTGACCACAGACCATCTCTGTGTCCTCATCCTTTTTGGCTGTTGTTTTGGTCACTTTTGCATTTTGACATTGCTCTTACCCCTAGAGGTAGCATTGTAATTCTTAGTAAAGCATGTGTGGCACACTACTGCTATATGTAGTGTACCTCAGCAATTTGAGGTACAATGCAAGTACCACCAGCAGACACAAATTCCCAAGTAATGGCATTATTAGGGCACTAGCAGTACAGTTGTGGGATGCATTTACATAATTTCTGCAATGCAAAACACCAGTGTTAAATTAGGTGCTAAACTGGCTAAATTCTATAACTGCATTGTGAATGCGTGTTTGTTGACGCACTAACTGGACACAGTCAACTGCGACACAAACGGGCTGTGTGCCGGCACCATAAGGTGTTCAACCTTAGGGTTAGTTAGTCTACTAAACTGAGGTGCAGACGGTCACAAGAACTTTTTGTATAACAGTGCTGCTTAACAAGCAGCTCTATTCCGCATATATGAAAAACAATACAGGTAATGATTGGAAAACATTTTAAGTTTACAATCACTGATTCCTAAATTGTATCACTGAAATACTTACCTTATCAGTTATTGTTGCAATGTATCTCATACACTCAATATCTGATGGAAACTGATTCACCTCCTTTACCAGGAACTGTACAACTTTTAGATGACCCTTTAAAAGATGGGAGGGGAAAAAAGGAAAACTGTAAGTAACCTATGAAATTCTCTGTGTATTCCTAATGAGGGCAGACATGGTACACATTTTGACCTTAAATTATACTCACTGAGTGAAAACACATCAAAAAGGCATTGTTGGAATCAAATACATTTTTTGTGTGTGAATGTAATGATCTATTTAAGTGATTACAATACTAAAGTGAAAGGATAAGTTTATTGGGGAAACTGTACAACTGAACGGAGGCTATATTATGCTTGGGGCTGCCTCTAGCATGGACACAACATGAGATACAGTTGGACATGTAGGCATATACATTTTGTATGGGACCTTGCAGCACATTTCCCACAGATATTGTAGCTCGGCCTGTAGATCTGTAACATACATAGGCTGAAATTTTTTAATATTTTTTAATAGTATGGGCGTTTTCGGATGCGATGATGCCCATGTTTATATTTTTTTGTTATTTATGGATTTATTACCTCTTTTTACATATAATTTTTTAACTTTTTTATGGTTTCATAGCTCGTGTTCTAGGTTACAAAATGCTGTATTATTTTTTATTCTGTACCAATATGTTTATTATAAATCCATAGTGGCACAGAATTCCATATTCATTTCAGACAGTGCTTTATATACGAGAAAGCAATCATGAAAATGTTAAATGTTAAGTTGTTGCAAACTAGACGGAGATCCCGGAGACGTATTCCATGTGAGATATTAAAGCATTGCGGCGGGTCTGGATTTAATGAAATGGGCAGACCACATAGCCCCACAATACCCAGTGATTGCTATTTTTCATGTGCTCTGTAAAAGCCGCAAGACAGAGTTTCCACCTCCATTTAGACTAAACATTCTGTGCATAGGCTCCCTCATGGAGGGCCTATGTACCTCTAGTTAAAAAAATAAATAAATTTAGGTTATATTAAATATACTTCTGAGGTTCTGAAAATCACAGAAGGGAATCATTGGAGACAGAAGTATTCATGGCTAGCTGGTGATGTGGTGACCTTGTAAATAGAGATGAGCGAACTTCAAAAATTAGTTCGGCTTTCGGGTAATCGCCGCATCCCGTTATGGATTCCACTACCGCGGACTATCCCGGCATATGGAATCCATAAGGGGCGGCTTCCACGAACCCGAACTTTGGAAAAGCCGAAGGACCTGGGGTGACGTCACCGTCAAGTGATCAGTGCAGGGGGCGTGGCTCAGCACTGGATCATCTCTACTTGTAAACTTTTAGTAAGATTATACTATGTGGCAAAGAGAAAATGCTATATAAATGACCATCTTATTTGCTGATTTGGGAAAGGGGAGGGGGGCTCACCGGCATCCATGCCAGCATTTGTTTGATTTAGTTTCATACATTAATAAGATAACTTAGATAATATCTTGTTTTTACTTTTCATTTTTAAAAAAAAAAAAAAAAAAAAAAAAAGAAAAGCAAGAAACCTATTCCTAGTAAAGCATTACTGCACACCTCCAGGCGTCATCCAAAACATGTAATCCAGAAACTCCCAGTTGAAGAATCACATAGAATTCAGATTACTTTAGAAGTCTAATTGTCAGATTTGATATTGTTACTTCTTTCTGATCTTGAATCCAAGCTGTCTAGGTAGGGGCTTCAAGGAGAACTCTTTACATAACCTGACTAGGGACCACAGTCCATTCTGCAAGCAGTTGCCTTTGTGGTCCTCTGTACACTTCTGTGTACCCCTCCCTACCCCTTATACGTCCATGGTGACACCATCTCATTTTGTGTGAACTGTAGACTACGGATGTCAAATGTCTGAAACATGCAGGAAATTAACCCTATACAGTTGTGGATTATTTGATTTTTAAATGACTGAATAAATATTGAAGCTTTTCAGGACACAGTGCTGGAAATTCTTATTGTTCCAGACTTCTTATTCTCAGCCAAGGTGGCCTCATCATGTGCACTGTCCAATATGTGGAGTCATTACAATATGGCTTCAAAAAGGACTGATTATTTATTTTTGGAAATCATTACAATCTTCATTAGTATTTTGGAAAACTTTTGCTAGCTAATACTAGGAAATGTATTTAAAAATGCAGTTTTGCAAAGTAATAAATGAGTTTGAATTTTCCCCTTCAAATATGTGGAGAACCTACAACCTACATTTTTTTTTAGTTGAAAGGGGACATTAAGAAATAAAAAACCACAAAACCAAAAACTAAAGTGAAGCTCCAACCCCACCACCTACAAAAACACACACAAAAAAAAAAAAAAACTTTACCCTCTGTTACCCTCACTTTAAACACATACTTAAACTCTCAGCAGTAAATAATAATGTTTTACCTTCCGAAATGCTGACAGTAAAGGAGTTATTTTACGATTATCAGCAGCGTCAACATCACCGCCAGCATGTACAAGTAGTTGAACTATGTCAAAATGGCCCCCATTAGCTGCAAGCCACATAGGTGTGTTACCCTTCTTATTTTTCACATCAATATGGGCACCCCTGAAACAAAGGGAAAGGGAAAATGTTAATAATTGGCACTGCTGTCTAGAGCTGTATTTGGATATCTGCGGAACGCCCATAGAAATGAACAAAGCAGCAGCGCATATTCCCGATCAACTGCTCTGTCCAATTCAGGGGGGTTTCATGAGGTACAGGGTACCTGTTCTCGTGATAGGTGGGGGTCCCAGCAGTAGGACTCTCACCAATCTACTAGTAGGATGGGGGAAAGTTAGCCCCTGTGGTCAGGGGCTAACTTTCTGTAACCAGAATTCCTCTAAGTATAGATGTCTGTGAAGGTTCTCATTTATTCAGGTCATGGTATATCTGTAAAGAATAAATCAAGGCAACTGGACTTGCTGTAGATTTCTTGAAAAAAAGAAATCTACAGCAAGTCCAGTTGCCTTGATTTATTCTTTACAGATATCCAAGTATAGCTGGCCACACATTAGCTTAAAGGGGTTGTCCACTTTCTAGCTACCCTTGATCAATGTGTCTGTAAGATGATTATACTGTATGTCACTTACTAATATAGCCTTTGTTGAAATTCAGCACCATTTGATAAATTTCATAACGTATGCCCCCTTATTTACAAAGTCTTTTGTGCTGTCCACACAGAAGTCCTGTCCATAATTTGGCCGCTGATGCAGGGTCATGTGACCAGGTAAATCACCTCCATGTGATGTCTCCTCCATTCAAACACACTGCACCTGCAGTAAACTCTGAACAGAACAAGTGCAGGTGCCATGTATTTGAATGGAGGAGACATCACACAGAGGCGATTTGCCTGATCATGTGACCCTCCATCAGCGGTTAACTTATAGACAGGACTTCTGTGTGGACAGCACAAAAGACTTTGTAAATAAGGGCGGCATATCTTACGAAATATAAAAGGGGAAAAAAAAAAAACACAAAACAACTAAGAGAAGAGTGCCCCCAAAAAGTCTGTTATTGCTACTAGATATTAATGAATAAACAAACAACTGGGGGTTGCTACTCTCTGACACTGCCCAATCTAGAAGGAGTAACAAAAATGGCACAACACTGTTTAAAAAAAGAAAAACATGCCCAGAATTGTTATGTCATAGGGAATAGTACATAGTTTAATATCATTCAATAGCTCACCTATTAATAAGAAGCTCACAGAATTTGTAATGTCCTTTATCTGCAGCAATAGTTAAAGCAGTATCTCTTGATGAAGGCACTGGTGGAGAGTTAACATCAGCTCCTTTGTCTAACAGCACTCTCCCCACCTCTGCATAACCTCCAGAAGCTGCTTCCATCAAAGGAGTCAAGCCAGTCTGTTAAAATAATAAGATGGTTTAAAAGGGACCTGTCGGAAAGCAATTATGAACCTTAGAAAGTCTATGGTAAGCAAGCAACCATTGGATTCTCAAACTGTTACAGTTACCTAACTAATTAGTGAAAGGAGCCATCTTCACATCATGGAGTTTGCAAATATTCAAACTCATATGTTTGTAGGAGCATAATTACCATTACTGAAAGAGTTTCTCCAGAGTGACAGAATAAGGCTACTTTCACACTCACGTTTGGTGAGGATCCGTCATGGATCTGCACAAACGCATCCGTTCAGATAATATAACCGCATGCATCCATTCAGAACGGATCAGTTTGTATTATCTTTAACATAGCTGTTTTCTGTTGTGCCATATTGTGTCAGTGAAAACAGATCCGTCCCCATTGCCTTACATTGTGTGTCAGGACGGATCGGTATGGCTCAGTTTTGTGGGACGGACACCAAAACGCTACAAGCAAAGCGGAATGGAGGTGGAACGGAGCCAAACTGATGCATTCTGAGCAGATCCTTATCCATTCAGAATGCATTAAGGGCAAAACTGATCTGTTTTGGGCAGCTTGTGAGATCCCTGAATGGATCTCACAACCAGAAACCAAAACGCCAGTGTGAAAGTAGCCTTAGCTATAAATGTTATATCAGTGGCATGAATCCCGTGAATAGGGGCCCCAGATTCCCCATGTGAAGCAGAAAAACATGTTAATTTTCATGACTAGAGCCAGAAACCCCATCTGAAGCCCCAATGATGTGAAACATTGACTACCACTGGTGTAAGTTTAAAATCAGATACCTCAGCAGAAATTTTTTTTTTTCAGACTGGTAAATATTTTTTTTAGACTGATCACATTTTTATGATACACTATATGATCAAAAGTAAGTGTACATTTGAGAATTACACCAACCGTATATGAACTTGCTGGACATTCTATTCCAAAACCATTGCCCAGATTTACTAATCATATTAATTGCGGAAAATTAGACCAGCTGTCAAGACCTACACCACATTTATCACAGTGGCTCAGGCTGGATTGTAAATACGGTGAAGGTCTAGACACTTGTCTAACTCTACACCAACTATTGGTTGGCTTAGTCTGAGACGGAATGCACCGTCTAGATGTACTGACATTAATAAATCTGGACCCATGAGGGTTAATATGAAGTTATCCTTCTTTGCAGATTTAACAGACACTACAAGATTTTGGAGCAAGTATATGCAAATTTCTGCACATTCAAACAAAAGATCATTTGTGAGGCCAGGAACTGATGTGTGATAGGAACGTATGGGATACAATTAGGATTCACAATATTTACTAAAGGGGTTAATCTTTGGGCTCTGGGCAGAACACTTGCATTCTTCCATGCCAAAGTCAACAAACCCTATCCTTATGGACCTCATGTTGTGAAAACTGTTGTCAAACGGTTTGTATTTTGCAGCACTAGCCCAATATTTTCCTAGAAATAAGGAACATAGCCCAAAACCATCCATCAATTAAGAGTGACTTCTAAGTTATAAGTTTATATTACACTGGCAGATAAGGATAATGGCAGGGATAATAGCAGGGGCAGCTCATTGGTTAGCACTGGTGCCTTGCCGCGCTAGGGTCTTGGGTTGGAATCAGACCAAGGACAACATATGAATGGAGTTTGCATGTTCTCCCCGTGCTTGCATGGGCTTCCTCCGGGTACTCAGGTTTCCTCCCACACACCAAAGACATACTGATAGGGAATAGTGATGATCGAGCACCAAAGTATTCGGGTGTTCAGCCCGAACATATAGCTATATTCGTGTGCTCGGCCAAGCACCCGAGTATAATGGAAGTCAATGGGAGACAAGCAGGCACCCCCTGCTCTGAAGTGGGGAGGGTGCCTGGTCCACTGGAAAAGACAATACAAGAGAAGAATGAACGGGCCCCGGTAATTCCCGTTTCCCTGTCCGAAAAAAAAACACACTAATGGAGGCGCCAATCCCAGAAGGAAATAATTATGGTAAGGTTAGTGAAGGGTGTGATCCCTTTAGCTGGAGAGTAGTGACAACTGAGGAGATATTACAGTATTCCCTGCAGCTGAAAAGTGATGATGACCCAGACTGAGGAATCTACACCAGGTGTACTAAGTAGATGATTTAGGTTGTCTCTGTAATAGATTATCTGTACTCACTTCACAGGGGGGGAAGGGCACAGGATAAAGCTCAAGACACCTGTGTCCAGCTTCCCCCCTGGCCAGGGTCGTGTATCAGATGGTGAAGATTGACGGCAGCCAAAAACGAAAGGCTTCTGGTCAATAAGGTTTATTTAGGTATAAAGCTGTCCCAACGCGTTTCGGAGGTGTAGTAATCCTCCTTCAAGGGTCTTAATTTGATCCACAGGTTGCAGGGGAGGAGCACATCAATGCCCACTCCTAGCTTCTGAATAGTGGCAGTTGACTCGAAAGGCGACGACCATGTTGCAGCTGGTATTCCACAACTGCCCTCTGCTGCTCACAAAGCCTGGCCAACATGTAGAACGTAGAGTTCCAGCGCGTGCTCACGCTGCACAACAGTCGGTGATCTGGAAGGCGCAATCGCTGCTGCAGCGTTAACAGACTGGCTGAAGCTGTGAACGACTTGCGTAAATGGGCACACATGCGGCGCACCTTCACTAGTAGCTCTTGCAAATTGAGGTAGGTTTTGATAAACCGCTGAACCACTAAGTTTAAGATGTAGGCTAGCCATGGGCTGTGTGTTAGGTTGACGAGCTCCAAAGACGCCACCAAGTTACGGCCATAGTCAGACACAACCATGCCTGGTTGTAGGTTGAGTGGAGAGAGCCACAGCTCCGTCTGGTCCCTTATACCCTGCCACAGCTCTGCGGCGGTGTGCGGTTTGTCCCCTAAGCAGATCAGCTGCAGCACGGCCTGTTGACGCTTACCCACAGCAGTGCTACACTGCTTCCAGCTAGCGACTGATGGCTGACTGCTGCTGGAGGTGGAAGTGGAGGAGGAGGTGGAAGTGGAGGAGGAGGTGGAAGTGGAGGAGGAGGTGGAAGTGGAGGAGGAGGTGGAAGTGGAGGAGGAGGTGGAAGTGGAGGAGGAGGTGGAAGTGGAGGAGGAGGTGGAAGTGGAGGAGGAGGTGGCGACGGAGGAGAAGTGGGGGTTGGAGCCAGTAACATATATGCTGGCGGAAACCCTGATGGACGTAGGGCCCGCAATCCTGGGCGTGGGTAGCACCTGTGCCATCCCAGGGTACGAATCACTCCTGGCTTCCACAATATTCACCCAGTGTGCGGTCAGAGAAATGTAGCGTCCCTGGCCACCAGCACTTGTCCGTGGTGAAGTGGACCTTCCCAGTAAGTGTGTTGGTCAGGGCACGGTGATGTTCTGGGACACATGCTGGTGTAAGGCGGGCATGGCACACCGTGAAAAATAGTGGTGGCTGGGGACTGCATACCGAAGGAACGGCTGCCGACATCAGGCTGTGGAAGGCCTCAGTGTCCACAAGCCTAAATGGCAGGGCCCAGTAATTTCAAAAGTTGCGCATTTAGTGCTATGGCCTGTGGGTGAGAGGGTATTTGCGCTTGCGTTCAAATGCCTGTGTTATCGACATTTAGACGTTGCTCTGGGACAGGGAAGTGGATGTTGTTGCAGGCGGTTCATGCGAAGGTCCAGGTGCAGGGCGAAGGGCATCCGGGCTTAACACAGGGAAAGAGGAGGCAGTGGTGTGACCCGTAGACCCAGATTGTGGACCCAGGCATTCAGCCCACTTATTAGGGTGTTTGGATGCCATGTGGCGGATCATGCTGGTGGTGGTGAGGTTGCTAGTTTTCATGCCTGGGCTCATTTCGTTATTGCACAGGTTGCAAACTAACACTTTTGTTCTCTGCATTTTCCTCAAAAAAAGTGCCATACTGCGGAACACCTACCCCCTGGCAAGGTAGATTTACGCATGGGGGTGCTCGGTGTAAGCCGATGTCTCCCTTTTGCAACCCCACTGCCTCTTTCACACTGTTGCGGTGCTGCGGATCCCTCCCCCTCTGTACTCTGTTTTTCACCTTCCCATGTTGGGTCAGTGACCTAATCGTCCACCACCTCCTCTTTCGCTTCCTCACTCTGCTTATGCTCCCGACTTGACCTAACTACAACCACAGTGATTGACAACTGTGTCATCATCATCCACCTCGTGAACGAATGATTGCCGTTCACCACCATCATCTTCTTGAGACTGTGAAAGTTCAAGAGGTTGGGTATCAGGGCATAATATCTCGGGTACCTCTTCAAGCGTGCTGGGCGCGAGGGCCAAATCTAATAGTGGGGCTGGAAAGAGCTCCTCGGAATATCCGCGTGTGGGATCACTGGTTTGGCAAGCCTCTCCATGGTGGGAGGAAGGATGATCAGAGGGAGGATTTGGTTGACCAAACTCTTGGCTACAGAGACTGGACGAGGGGGTGGTGCTTAAACCGACAATGCATTATCTTCAGCAATCCAACCGACAAACTGTTCGCACTGGTCTGACTTGGACAGTGTTGTCCTGCGCTGCCCAGCTAAGTTGGACATGAAGCTGGGTACAGGCGAAGTTTCATTGCGTTCAGGGCCACGGACTCTGTGTGCGCCATCAGCATCACGCCCACTTCCCCGTCCCTTAGTGGTCGCCTTCTTCATATTAATGGTTTTGTCACTAGATGTGACACAGATTGTTTTACTGTCTGTTCTACAGTATTGGTTACAGAACACCACATATTATGGACACTACATGTGGCCCAGATTATTGGAATTTGCAATACAGACACTGTTTGCAGATGTAGTTCGGTATTTGTTACACAAAGCCACACACTATGGACACTAGATGTGGCCCAGAGTATTAAAGACACAGTCTGTACAGTATATTTCACTAAGGCCTCATGCACACGACCATTGTTGGTGTTTTGCGATCCGCAAACCGCGGATCTGCAAAACACGGAAGCTTCTCCGCGTTCCTTTCCGCAATTTGCAGAATGGAACGCGGCCCATTGTAGAAATGCCTATTCTTGTCCGCAAAACGGACAAGAATAGGACATGCCCTATTTTTCTTGCAGGGGCACGGAACGGAGCAACGGAGTGCTGTCCGCATCTTTTGCGGCCCCATTAAAGTGAATGGGTTCGCGCCCGAGCCACAAAATATGCGGCTCGGACGCGGACGAAACATACGGTCGTGTGCATGAGGCCTAATAAGTATAAAATAAAAATATCTTGCTGCTGTCCAACACACACAGTAGTCCTTAAAAGGACTTTAGGGTCTTTAAAAAGCTTTTGGTAGTACAAACAGCAAATGTCTCTCCCTGCACTAACTGTCCCTTCCGAAGTACTCTCCCTAAGACTGTAGGAGGTAAATAGATTGCTGCTCTAAAACACACACACACACAGTAGTCTATAAAAGGACTTTTGGGTCTTGGATCTGCTGCCGGCAAACAGTGATTCAGCATGAGGACGAGTGATGGCATTAGCGATCACTCGTCCCCATACTGAAGATCACAGCAGATAATAGCAGCGGTCACCTCTGCTGACAAGCAGGCGATTGCCAGGAAGGAATGCTTCGCTCACAACAATCACTTGTGTGATCTGCCAGCATAATATAGGCTTAACACAGCACCAAATTTATCATCACTGAGGCAGAACGGTGGCTCAGTGGCTACTACTGTTGCATTGAAGCACTGGGGTCCCAGGTTTGAGTCCCAACAAAGACAAGATATACTAATAGAGATTTAGATTGTGAATCCCCAATGGGGACAACAAGTGATAATGTCTATATAAGTGCAGCACGGTGGATCAGTTGTTAGCAATGGTGACTTGCAGCACTGGGGTCCTAGTATCTAGTTTGAAATCTGTCCAAGGACAACATAATCTGCACAGAGTTTGTATGTTCTCTCTATGTTTAGGTGGGTTTCCTCTTGGAGCTCCAGTTTCCTCTCACACTCCAAAGACATATCGATAGGGAATGGTTTTACTCACTTATATAGCGCTTACACATTCCGCAGCACTTTACAGACATTAGCATCATGCTATTGCCCAATAAGGCTAGGAGGAGTGGGAGGAAACAGAGGAATCCTATGCAAACACGGGGAGAACATATAAACACCAGGCAGATGTTGTCCTTTGAAACTAAGACTCTAGTGTTGCAAGGCACCAGTGCTAACCACTGAGCAATCATGCTGCCTAGGGAGCCTTGTTCAAATTTTCGTTTCAGTCAGTGTTTCATCCGTCAAGGGTCTATGTGTCTGTTTTTTGCCCTCCTTGTGGCCATTGAAACTGCTCAGCAGAAGATTAATTTCCAGAGTATCGCCTACCATTGGTCAGTGAAAAACTGAAAAAACATTTGCCTTAAGGAACTCTTAGGCAGAGTTCAAATCAACGTTCAGCCTTTCCATTCTTCTGTTCTATTATGGGAGCATAAGAACGTTAAGGATGGTTTCGGCACATAACGGAGCTGAATGGAGTCTATGGACCCCATAGACTATAATGGGGTCCGTTAGGTTTCCAGCATGTAAGACTTATTTCTTCGCTTCAAAAATCTTTCTGTGAGCGAAAATTTTATGGGGTCCATAAGCTCCATCCGGATCAGTTATGTGCCGAATCTGTCGTCTTTGTCCTTCTTTAATTTAGCTAAACTTGCTAAATTCTATAACTGTGTTGTGAATGTATGTTTGTTGATGCAGTAGTTGCATCACAAGTGCACTGTGTCACAGCACCCTCCTGCATATTCTAGGACAGGGATCAGCAACATTCGGCACTCCAGTTGTTGTGAAACTACAATTCCCAGCATGCTCCATTCATTTCTATGCGAGTTCTTAGACGAAAAGGGCAAGTATGTATGCGTTGTAATTTCACAACAGCTGGAGTACCAGAGGTTGCCTACCCCTGTTCTAGCAGCTCTCACACTCAAACCAACTTCTAAAGGCTATTTCTTTGGATATAGGGTAGCTAGCACTCGATCTTGTTTTAAACCTTAATGTCAGCTATAAAACAAGATATCGCTCACTTCTCTAGCTGCTAGATAGTCTGAGATATTCCACTTTAAAGCCGCCCTCCCCTCATCAGCCCATGTGATCTCAGCAAGTCTGGAGGAGGAGGGGGGGTCAGTGGGGGACAGGCTGTATGAGGACATGCATAGATTCTTCTCTCTCTATTTGTTTATGATACCAGAGTAACATGGACTTCTGTGCGTGCGAGGGTACTTTCACACTTGCGGCAGGACGGATCCGATCCGTCCTGCCGCAAGTGCCCGTGCACTGCCGTGCTGCCACTCCGTCCCTATTGACTATAATGGGGCGGAGCTACGGCGCAGCACGGCAAAGATCGCCGGACTGAAAAGTCGAACATGCAGGACTTTTAGTCCGGCGATCTCCGGCCGCACACTGCCGTACTGCGCCGTAGCTCCGCCCCAATATAGTCAATGGGGACGGAGCGGCAGCACGGCAGTGCAAGGGCACTTGCGGCAGGACTGATGCGGCAGGCTGAATAGCCTGCCGGATCCGTCCTGCCGCAAGTGTGAAAGTACCCTTATCAACCCCTTTTGAGAGCATACTTGCTAAACAGGTGATTTATTTTTCCTCCGCAAAGGAGTAGATGATACCTTCCTCATCTAATCACTCCACTGCATCTAACAATAATCTTTATATATAAAGCACCAACATATTACGTAGCACTTTATAGTCAGAGGGAACACATAAAAACAAAGCCATACATTATAAAGCAACAAGCAAATCAACAATTAAAGCAAACAAAGTGAGGGCCTGCTATTTAAAAGGATTGTTCACTAATTTCTACACCTCTCAGACTGGCAGGATCCCCATTGGTAATAAAAGTAACCGATTCTGTGTCCAAGTTTGTACGCTCCCTTGCCACCACTGCTTGTCTCGGTCAAACTTCCTGCTTGGCTGAAGCTGAGTCAAACTGGAAGTTTACATGGAGGCATCCGAGACAAGCAGTGGTGGCGATGGAGTGAACAAACCTGGACCCAGCACACGAAATCAAGGAAGTATGATCACCAACACATGTCCCACTAGCCTCGGAGATCTGGAAATTAGTGCACAACTCTTTTACATTGCACCAAACAAAAAAATCAATAAGGTTTAAGTTTTATACTGTCCCTATTCTGTCTATACCCGATCCTTCCAGAAAACATGTGGACTGCTGCTCCAGCAATAACAATTACACGCTGCAGTAACAGCAATTACGTATGAAGAAAGAGTAGGAATCTAATATATTTCAGACAGATAGAAAAGATTTGCATCAGTCAAAAAATACATTTTCGCACACTGTCACTATAAATGATCATTTTCAATTACCGTATTTTTTGCCCTATAAGTAGTGCTCGCCCGCCCCCCAAAAGCTAAATAGGAAACTTAAAACTCATCACAGGTGCTTCATTCACATACATGTAAATAGAGGTCAGTACTTCACTGTAATGTCCTCCATTATCAAGGAGATTTTCCTCTACTTAGTGTGTGTATAGTGGAAAGCAGCTATTCTCCCACCCACAATTTAGAGACCTGCAATCTTGCAAGCACATAGGAAAAAAGCAGAAAAAATGCCAAATACCCAAAAGGGATAATGTGAGCATTTTACCATAGAGGTGTCTTGCAAAAAATTAATGCACAGCAGAACGCAAAGTGAAATTGGCAGTTTTCCAAAGATATGGCACTTGAATGCAAAATATGTTGTGCCCATTGTGTGCCAGTGTGAAAAGAAAGTCATTATTATTATGCTGTGTGTCCTTGTTTTATAAACACCCCACTTGTGGTCATAATCTTTTGCCTGGACATACAATAGGGTTTAGGATTAAAAGAGAACCATTCGCATTTGGGGCCCAATGAGAGGATTTATACTGCTTGTGCTGACAACTGAAGAGGCTCTGGAGTGAAATAATAAATGAAACCCCTGAGAAGTTACCCCACTTTGGAAACTACACCCCTCAAGGTATTTATAAGGGGTGGAGGAAGCATTTTCAACCAACAGGTATTTTGCAAGCATTAAATAGCCAGGCTATGAGCTGTGCGCTGTGATTGGCCAGCTCTGCAGCAAGGGACACGCCTGATACAAAGTCCCCGCCCCATACAACAGAGGATGCTGCAGACACCGGAGACTATACCGGGCGAACGGAGCAGCGCCCAGACATACTAGTAAGTGCAGGGGGACCCCTGGGCGCCGCTCTGCCCACAGATATAGTTAGTTTTTAGTTTTTAAATAGGTGAAAGGTCCTCTTTAACACCCAGCACAAGGTGTAATCTGAAAATGGCAATTCTTCTACAGATATAGCATTTTAGTGCCCAATATGTTGTGCCCAGTGTGAAATGTAAGCTCTCTTATTATTATGCTGTATTTCCTACAAATGGCACTGAACGAATGACAAGGCTCAGGATTAAAAGAGCACCATGCACATTTTGAGGCCCAATGTGGTGATTTACAACTTTTGTGCTGACAATTGAGAAAACTTTTATATTATTTTAAAAAAACACTTTATCCTCACTGGGGGACTTCAAGTTTTTAGTGGATAAATTGCTGCTTCAATGCAGTACAATACATGCTACGTACTACACTGAAACAGAGTTTCACACTGACAGCTTCCTATGAGAGCCAGCCTTGGCATCATAGGAAGCCATTGATGACAGACCTGCAAGTCTTACAAAAGTTTCAGGTGCCATGGCAAACTTTGGCAGCTCAGGATCGCATCACAGGGAGACATTGGGGTGAGCCCCATCCCTTTGTAAACGCCTTATATGCGACTGTAAGCACTTACCGTGGCATCTAAGCGGTTAAACTGCTGGCATCACTAAAAACAGTAGGGGTCTGGCTGTCACTAACAGCTTATGTGCCTGCCCGATCCCAGTGCAGTAATATTATGGCGCTCAACCTTAACTCTTTTCCGAACATGTATGGCTCATATTCTGAAGGGGTAAAAACTAGTTTCTGACTAATTTATGAAGTGGTATGTATGAACTCTGCACGTGTGGTTTTATTTTAGGTGGTGTGGTACGTATAATTTATGCTTGTGACACACCCACTAATATAAAGGTTTATGCAATTTTTTTACATTTTGACACAAACTTGCATAAAAGTATCTATTGCTGTATAAAATACTTTTTGACAATGAGAATTGGTCTGTTACTAAAACAGACATATCAGGAGAGGTGACAGGTCCTCTTTACCTTTATCTACAAGATAAATGCAGTTTGCTGAAGTGAGACAAAACCATTTAAGAGCCTAACATTCCCATTACTGAATATAGTGGGGAAACTGGTATAAAACCAGGATGCAGGCTGGAGGTGAAAGTAGTAGGTTTACTCAATGAAGGCCCTAACTGCAGTGCTCCAGACTTAAAAAAAAATATTTTTTTTTAAAATACCTTGCAGCCAATTGGCTCCTAAACTGAAAAACTTAATGAGTTACATTTTTATATATAAATTTTTGTTCCTAAATTTGAAGTACATATAATAATAAAAAAAGACTTTGAAGAGGAGGGGAGACGCAGGCCACGGTAGTGAGCCAGCTTTACTTACAGCATACTGCCTGCCAGCACTAAGAAAACATATAGGAGAGTACAGCACCACATACATCTTGTATCCAGTGACATCTCCTGTGATGTAGACGTTCTCTTTCCTCAACTCCTCTGTTTGACCCAGACTGCCATGGCAAATTCTCTGCAGAGTTTGTTACAGACAAGTTAGATTTCTCAAGTTTTCCATCTACCTCCCCACCACAGAGACTCCCCATCCTGGTGTCCCAAAAATGTCATCCTGCTGTCCCGCTCAATGCTTCCAAATACTATATTGCTGAAAGAATAGTGACCTCCAGTAGAAATAGTGTCCCTATAGTGCCTCCAGCAATTAAAATGCCTTCTAGAGATCCCCCAGTATTAAGGTCTGCTAAAATGCCCCCGGTAATACTAAAACCCTATATCATGCTCTCAGTAATAATGCCTGATTAGTAAAAAATAACTTCGCCTAATATGCCCCTGTAATAGAAATGCCCCTACAGTGCCTCCAGCATCAATATCCCCTATTTTACCCCCAGTAAATATGCCATTATAGTACCTCCAGCATTAATAATGTCCCCTATAGTTCCGCCCAGTAGTAATGCCCCTGTACAAAAAGAATCCTGCTATAGTGCTCTAGTATTAAAATGCAACCAACACCTCCTATAATGCCCTATATAGTGCCCTCATATTTAAAAAAAATTCCCTGGTAATACAGTCTATAGTGCCTCAGTATTAAAAGTCCCCAGTGCTACCAGTAATGGCCCTTATACTGTCCTATGTATAAAAAATTCCCCTAGAGCACCCAATAATGCTGCCAGTAATGTCCCCTTACGGTGCCTCTCCAGTATTAATGTCCCCACAGTGCCCCTCTATTAGCAATGTCCCCCACAGTGCCTCTCCAGTAATGAACCTCACAGTGCTCTCCTCCTCTCTCCTCAGTAGTATCCCTCACATTGCTCCCAGTAATATCCTTCATAGCGCTCATCCCTACCGTTGTGTAATGTCCCCCAAAGCACATCTTCAATATTATGTCCCCCCAATGCCCCCACATGGCTCTCCTCCATGTCAGTAATGTCCCCAAGTGGGCATTGAAAAAAAGGCCAAAAACTAATATTCACCCTCGTCCCTGCACCAGAGTTCACGATGCAGGCTGCAACCTCTTCTGGTCTACGGCCTGGGGCAGTGAAACACAGGCAGGCAAGTGCAAGCACACTGCTTCGCTGTATCCCGGCACAGGCGGGGGCGATTATATCATCCCACATGCCTGTGCGGGTATTTAGTACCTCATAGGCTTCAGGACTACTGAGCCTGAGACCTATGAGGGTGATCAACAGGCTGGAAACTATAGGTTCCAATGCCCCACCGCAGTATTCAACTGGAGAGCGGCAGAGGTTCTTATCGCTATCTGCAAATTCTAAGTCGCATTGGCGATCATTTTTCCCATCTGGAGCACTATAACTGGATTACAGAGAGAAAGAATCCAATACATCCACCACAGGTCCCCGTTAGGTGACTGAGAAATAGGTCAAGAGTAAATGAACGCCAATGTGCCCCCTCGTAGCCAGTTGTGTTGCAATACATGAAATTATCAATGACACAGTTATTAACAATGGTTGTGGAACCACCACTCTATTTTGATTTTGGGCTATTCCTGATTCACTCTTTAACCCCTATACAGGGATCTGGTCTTCACTAACTCTTGGAATAGTCCTGGTGTAGTTGGCAACTGACCCATGGGGGGCAAGAGATTCCTGACCCTCTGGTGCCTCACACCGGAAAGAGTCAGAGGCACAGAGTCGGCTGTGGTCAGACAGGCAGAGTACATGCAAACCTGAGAAACAGTCCCAGGGCGAGATGTGACTATAAAGACTACCCATCACTTTGGAACTCTTACCGCCACCGTCTATAGACCATTAGCATTATGTCTCTGCAGCAGAGTTCTGAAGCTCAGATACAGCAAACCCAGCACTCTTCTCTTCACAGCCTGTTCATGGTGCATGGTTGGTCCCTACATTCGACCACCCTCACCTGGTCTAGTCTTTACTGGGAGCAAAACCAAGTGCTGGAGCCACTGGGTGCTGGAGGCTATAGCTCCATCTATAAGACCACATACCAGTGACAAATTATGGAACTGAAAAAGGTGAAAAAAAAAAAAAAAAAGTAGGAACTGACTTGGCGGGCACATAGGAACATGGGACCAACACAGACGTCTTCATAGTCACATTTCATCTGCAAGTTCTCTAGTCTTATGAACAGTTAAAAAAATGTGTGGACTGTTCAGAATTAATGCTGAAAAGGATTGTGAATTGGCTAGTTCTGGAATGTGTAAATTTAGTATTTCTTCCTCATTCCTTCTTAAAACATTTGATTATCCCACAGTCTAAAGAACTTTTACTGTTCTAGAAACCTACTAGTAAGTTAATTTATCAAGAAAGTCTGTCAACAGTTTTATGCTGCCATAAATCCTAACCGCTCCCAGCTCTCCCCACCCACTGCTGTTGATTGACAGTCTTTTCCTTCTTCAGTCAGTGGCAGGTAGATGGGGAGAGCCATGAGCTCATGAGTATTAGTACACCTTAGCATGTGCTGGAGCTGTTCTCTACCGAAAGTGACCCAGCATTTTGCCAAGCTAATCTGTCAGGTTTTGCTGCCCTTTTAAGACAGCATAAAACTGGTGACAGATTCCCTCTGGTTTAGGAAGATATTTAATGTTTTTAAATAGAAATCCTACACGAATGGGTTAAAACAAAAAACATTTGTGACTTTATAAAAATACATGTACCAGAGGACATGAGACGTACCTTAGCTCTGTGTTCAACATTAGCTTTCCTGTCCAGGAGAAGACTTACAACTTCGGCTCTACCCTGGAAGCATGCCAAAGTCAAAGCTGTATTGCGATTTGTCTCAATCTGAGCATTTATGTCAGATCCCATATCAAGAAGCAGTTTAACAGCAGGAACATGACCATTCATGGAAGCTAACATTAGAGGGGAGATGCCCAGTTTGCTACCAGTCCTGTAAAGAAACAAAATCGCACCATGTGACATTTGCCAAACATTAAAATGAGAATATGAACACGTAAAAAAGGACAGCTTTGCAGCACTTCTGTGATTCTTGCCATTATTACCTAGAATTAATTTCTGCCCCTGCATTTAACAGGATCTTGATAATGTTGACATATCCACCAGATGCAGCCAAACTGAGAGGTGTATAGTCCGAAACATTTCGGTGCTCTTTATTGGCTCCTCGAGACAAAAGCAGCTCTACAACCTGTGATTTGCAACAGAAAGAACATTTTTTCTTGGATGATTGCAATGAAGTCAATAAAAAACATTGGGGAAAAAAAATAAAACATTTCCAGGGTGTGTGGCCTGTGTGATGCTCTGAGGAACCTCAGCTCGCTGAGATTCCTGCAGAATCTGCTTCTGGTAGAGGATGGCAAGACCTCTGGCATGCACTATATACCACTCTTACCTCTCTACCTGCACTTACTGATATAAAACACAAGGTTAGACAGACTGGTCTCCGGGTAGAAAAACTAAAATATATTCAGTCTGCTTTAAATGACCATGGAGAAGCTGTCGCTTCAGCCCTTACTACCTGCCAATTACATCTGAACTTTCTTTATACTTCTCTTGAAGATGAAGACAACAGAGCATGATGTAACAACCTCCATATTCGAGGGTTGCCTGAAACCTATTCTACCTCTGAAACTATTAAAGTTACCAGGGAGATCTTGGTATTTGTTGCTCCGGATCCCTCAATGGATCTCCAGATCAAGAGGACTCATAGGGCACTCAGACCTAAACCTAAAGAGGTATCTTTGTAAGTAATGGTCGGAACTGCATTCGGATGTTAGCGGTGCACGTGTCAGCGGGCGGGCATCCCAACGAACAATGAAAGATTGAAGACCGGCACTCGCTGTAGATTTGCAAGTCTACAGCGAGTGCCGGTCTTCAATCTTTCACTAAATCTAAAGAGGGAGACTACCCTCCCCCCAGAGACACTGGTAAAATTGCTTTGCTTTACAACTAAAGAGCCATAGGTGTTCCATAAAGAGGTAATAAGTCAGAGTAACTGGACTACTTGTATTTATTCTTGAAGATGTTTTGTTAGTCATTCGACTGCCTCTCAATTACAATGGCTTGTACGAGAAGTCTCAGGAATGAAATACTGGGGACTGAAGCTATAAGGTGGGATTAAACTGCCTCTCCATTAACTTTATCAGGGAAGCGTACATATCTTGGATTGGAAGAATTAATCTTCTTAAAATAGTTATTTTGCCTAAGGTTTTGTATTTCCTTCAAGCTTTCCCAAACTCTCTGCCTCCTTCCTTTTTTACGAATATCAAAAGCATTTTCTCTTCATATGTTTGGGAAGATGGGAGACCAAAAATTGCTAACTCCACCCTTACTCTTTCAGGGAGATCCAGGGGAACTCTCTTTGCTGTTGGACGGTTTGACACATCCACCCCCAGGATCCTATGTGCCAGTGGAGGAAGTCATTCTGGATATAGCCTTTTCCTTGCTACACTAGGTGAACTGAAACATGCCAGACCTTTCTTGAATAATGTCCTCACGCTAGCCTCCGTCACCTCATAGTTTAAGTTTTGTTCCACTGTTGGTGGTCATTCCTCTCCCTCTTCCCTTCTGTTAAAGACTTAATTATTTCTAGATTAGATTAGCTCTCCTCTCTGCCCCTGCTTCCTAAAAATGTCTCCGCCCTACTTTATGATAATATTTTAAAAGATGGAGCTTTCCCTACTTATTTTGAGACACTAGGTCTTCCCAAATTCACCTCCCTATACCAGTTTTCCTATCTTAGGGCTCATACACACGACCGTGTGCATTTTGTGGTCGGCAAAACATGGATCCGCAAAAAATACGGATGACGTCCGTGTGCATTCCGTATTTTGCGGAACGGAACAGCTGGCCCCTAATAGAACAGTACTATCCTTGTCCGTAATGCAGACAATAATAGGACAAGTTCCATTTTTTTGCAGAACAGACATACTGAAACTAAATGCACACAGAATAACTTCTGTTTTTTTGCAGACATATTGAAATGAATAACTGACAATTTTCATAATGATAGTCTATGGTGTCGCACTGCAACACGTGACATACTGCGACATGACAGTCGGATAGATTTTTTGCTACTGTCGTGTCGCAGTATGTCACAGTGCGACACCATAAACTATTATAAAAAAAATTGTCGCATGACATTGTAAAAAAAAACTGATCCGTTAGGCTCCGCCTCTTCAGACGGACACCAAAATGCTGCATGCTGCGTTTTGGTGTCCGCCTCCAAAACGGAATAGAGGCGGAACGGAGCCCAACTGATGCATTCTGAACGGATCCTTATCCATTCAGAATGCATTGGGGCTTAACTGATCCGTTTTGGACCGTTTGTGGGAGCCCTGAAACGGATCTCACAAACGGAATCCAAAACGCTAGTGTGAAAGTACCCTTAGTTTGACAACAAAATCCACAGCCTATGTCCACTCTTAGATGTTCTTAGCGCAGGTGCTTTTTTGCAGCCATGTTATGGATACAACATCAGGACCTTATGTAATTCATCAACACTGTAGTTAAGTGCTCTAACTCCATTCTAAGTTCTGACGAACGACAGCAGGGTCAGGCTTTGTGTCCATGCTATGCATTTGCATCACTCCTTTCTGAAATCTGGTCCTAACTAACAAATTACGTATATTCGGTTTAGGGGTTTATAAATATTAGCATTTGTATAGAGTGAAAAAATAATATACTTAACATTCAATATTTACATTAAAAAAATGGTCAGCACATTCTTACACTTATATGAATAAGGTTTATTAACATAATATAAAAAGTCTAATACATACATGGAACTAAGTGCAGGGAAAAGGTGGCATCCACAAGAGGAAGACACAAAGGGCGATGGTCCATATATATTAGATCATAATAAAGTGCAAAGTGCAATAGTATTCCAACAACATAGATTCCATTACCCATAATGTGCAGGATTGGGGGTCTTATATGAGCTCTGATGTGGGTGTCTAATTTGGGGGTGTGATGAAGATTGGGAGCATGTTCTGAGGCCTTATGAAAAATATTTTTTTCTTATTTTCCTCCTCTAAAACCTAGGTGTGTCTAAGGGTACTTTCACACTAGCGTTTTGGATTCCGTTTGTGAGATCCGTTTCAGGGCTCCCACAAACGGTCCAAAACGGATCAGTTGAACCTCAATGCATTCTGAATTGATAAGGATCCGCTCAGAATGCATCAGTTAGTCTCCATTCCGCCTCTATTCTGTTTTGGAGGCGGACACCAAAACGCAGCATGCAGCATTTTGGTGTCCGTCTGAAGAGGTGGAGCCTAACGGATCCGTTTTTAATTACAATGTAAGTCAATAGGGACGGATCAGTTTTCAATGACACAATATGGTGCATTTGAAAACGGATCCGTTCCCCATTGACTTTCAAAGTAATTCAAAACGGATCCAAACGTTTGCATTATAGGTACGGATCCGTCTGTGCAAATAAACAGACGGATCCCCACCAACGCAAGTGTGAACGTACCCTTATAAAGTGAAAAATACGGTGCATCATTAACACATCTGCAGATGACAGCAGACTATTGCATGTCCACAGTTTCAGTGTTTTTAAGAGCACACACATGATGTATAACTCGTGGTATAAAAGCTTTGCACAACCTGTTAAATTATTTTACATTCTTTTTGCATGTGGACCTCTGTTTGGATGTGAGCCTTGGGTGCAATGGTAATTTTAAGCATATTTTTATTATTTCTGCTTGCCATGAAATTACATAAAGGTGGACATGGCTGTAAAACAGCTAAATGCAGTCATTGGTTTGTCTGCTTCAGTTTATAGCATTTAGAGGCACACTGGCTTTTCAAGGTGTGCAATCCCACCTTAAAACCAGATTTTTGGTCTCCTCAGTACTAGTGATTTTGTTTGTGCTACATTCACACATACATTTATTAGAAATTCAGCAAGCTTTTCCAGCAGAGGAGCAGCCTGCCGGAGATCATCAAAACTGGCATAGCTGGACAATGCAGTGCACCACCCGAGAACGTTGAACAGGATCCTGCCACTTTCTGGCATGAAAGCCGCATTTCAGTCAGACAAAAAGTAATGCATGCAAAACTCAGTATTTATGCCAGAGAGCAGCTGGATCCCTGCCATGATAGACAATGGAGTCTGGCGGAGCATGGCATTATTCGGCTAGGTCGGATCCGATCAGTTCCGGCAGGATGTTCCTCTGCGGAAACAGCCTGCTGGATTAGTAAACGCAGGTGTGAATGTGTCCTAATATATATGTGCAAACAAATATTGGCCTGTGGTCTATATATGCACAGGTTTAAGGCTAGTTTCACACTAGCGGCAAAGTCGTCTGGCGGGTGAACAGCCTGTCGAATCCGTGCTGCCGCTAGTGCAGGTGTGCCCCCGGCCTACAGCTTCGGCCCCATTGACTATCACTCGCAGGAATAGGTCGACGGAGTTCCTTGCCACTAGTATGAAAGTCCCCTAAGGCTACTTTCACATCTGCGTTTTTAATTCAGGTTTTGATATCAGGCAGAGGACCTCAAAACCTGAATTAAACAGATCAGTTTTGTCTCCATTGATTGTCAGCTTGGGTCAAAACTGATCAGGATACATCAGTATGCATCAGTTCAGCAGCGTTTTGGGGCCAGAGACAAAACCACTTCAAATAGCATTTTGGGCCATTTTACAAAACTGAACAAACCTGATCAAGCATGAAAATCAATGTAAGTCAATTTATTTTTATATGTCAAAAGTGTGAAAACTGTACAGGCCACAAGAAGTGCAAAATTTACAAATAACCTTGGAGGTGAAAGAGTTAAAGGCTATATAGATCTTCTGAGCCCTAGTTTTAATTAACAATTTAGGCCTCACGCACACAACTGTATATATTTTGCAATCAACAAAACACAGAACCACAAAATATGGATAACATCTGTGTGGCATTCGTTTTATTTGCGGACCCGTTGACTTCATAGGGCATTTTTTAAGACAAGATCTACCTTTTTGTAAAACATACATACAGATGCGGAAAGCACATGCATCATCAACTCTCCCCAACATATTGTCGCCTGATCCTCTGAATAAGCCACCGCCACTCTCCCGATAGAATACAGATTCAGAAAGGCGCACAACGGAGGCCGAGATGGCGAGTGAGTGATGAAGACAAAGACAGAGGTGGAAGAAAAAAAAAAAAAAAAAAAAAGAGCGTCACATTTGCTCACCTCTTGACGACCCCCAGAACATGCCAGGGACAAAGGAGTATCTTTGGTACGTTCAGACTGTGCCTCAATATCAGCTCCCTTATCTAAAAGAATTTCAACTACACCAGCATGTCCAGCTGTAGCTGCCAAAATCAGAGGCGTGAAACCTAAACAAAGCACAATATACATATTACATATGAAATGTCAGAACAAATGGTTACGTCTTTTAAATGCATCTTTCAAACAGCTCCACAAGCGCAGGGCTACACCTGACATTTTTTACTCCTCATTGAACAGAGTAGCTCACTATTCTATCTATATCTAAGTTATTAAACGGGAAAGAGACCTGCCTGGTCAGGTCGCAATTGTCTCGTCATAAAAGAGACTCAGCAAACAGCAGTCAGTGTGCTTAATTGCGTTGTGGGATTCCGGAAATCTGTATGCAAACAGATCCGCGTCCTGATCAGTCTACAAATGGTATCAGTCTCACAAATGCATTGCAATACCGGATCCGTCTCTCCGGTTGTCAACCGGAAAAATGGATCCGGTATTTATCTTTTTTACATTTTTATACATTTCAATGGAAATTAATGCTGGATCCGGCATTGAGGCAAGTGTTCTGGAATTCTGGACGGAGAAAATATCGCAGCACGCTGTGGTATTTTCTCCGGCCAAAAAACGCAAGAGGAACTGAACTGATGCATCCTGAACAGAATGCATTAGGATTAAACTGATCTGTTTTTTTCCGGTATTGAGCCACTAGGATGGAACTCAATACTGGGAAAGAATAACGCTAGGGTGAAAATACCCTTATACGGCTATCTAAGCCAGCCCCTGATTTCAGCGTTTTTTATTGCCAGAAAAATTGCACAAAAGATGATAAAAATGGCAGGGCCGCTGGCCCCACCTCCTCCACGCCCCTTTTTTGGGAAACTGATAAGGCTGGCGGAGAAATGCATGTGTGCAAAAAGTTTGTGCCAGTGGCAAAAATAAATAAAATTTACAAGCACGCCGTTTGTGACTTTTTATGCCAGTTTTCTGGTTTTTAATTAATGGTAAATCTGCCCATAATTTTTGCTCCATAAACACCAATAAGGTCGGTTTTATCTACAAAATTCTTAGACAATGGTACATGGTCACTACGTGTATAACACATTAATTCTGCTATACAGCCAATTACTCAAATCCAATACGGACATGCTTATGTGTGGTGGACTTGTCCACATGTATGCTTTTGGTCCTGTGTATATGGCCTGGCACGTACCATGTTCTATGCATCTCAATACAGACCCATGGTAAGCTCTGTTACACCACCATAAACCCTCTGACCTTTGCACCAAGTACAAGTTTACCAGTCAAACTGACTCCTGCCTATAAGAAATCATCTATTCCATACTCTGAGTTCCTTACTCTATTAGATACATACAGTAACCATGACTAAAGAGCAACTCACTAGTAGCCTTTTTGATACACTGGCAACATTTTTCAAGATCTGGAGCTTTTGGACAGCCTATGCAGATGCTTAAATGTCCACAGAGAGCATGCTTTTTCAGCAGCAATTGCCACAAAAAAATTACACCAGGAAGACCTTAATATACTGTAGGAGTCACTTCTAGGGATGAGCGAACCCGAACTGGATAGCTCGGGTTCGTACCGAATTTTGGGGTGTTCGGGACACGGACCAGGACATTTTAAAAAAAGTTTGGGTTCGGGTCCATTGTTCGGCGATTTCTTCACGCTTTCTGAAGGGCTGCACAGCAGCCAATCAGCTACCGCTTTACTACTTGCCCTAAGAAGCCATCACAGCCTTGCCTACTAATGGCATGGCTGTGATTGGCCAAGTGCAGCATGTGACCCAGCCTTTATTTAAGCTGGAGTCGCGTAGCACTGCACGTCACTATGCTCTGATTAGTGTAGGGATAGGATGCAGCTGCTGTGAGGGCGAGATAGGCAGGGATTAACTCATCAAAAACACCTAATGAAGTGATCGATCTACAGCTGTGAATCATTCAACTTCTGCTAGTTACTTGCTCATTGGTTTTTAGGCTGCACAGAGCGTTTTTCTGTCACTTTTTTCTGGGGTGATTGGCGGCCATTATGTGTCTTGTGGTGCACCAGCACAAGCTGCCACCAAGTCCATCAATCCATCAATACTAGGTTTTTTATTTGCTATATCCTACATCAGGGGCTTGGCTGTGCTTATTGTTACCCCTAGAAACTCAGGATAGAAATTCCTATAATTTATTGAGGGGTTAAATTCAATTGTCAAAATAGCAATCCCCTAAATCTGGTGTCCCAGCAGTGGCTGGCAAAGTTTAATACTGTCGAGCAAAGGATATATTTTTTTCTGGGGTGAAATTCAATTGCAAAAAATAGGAATACCATAAATCAGTGGTTTCAGCTGTGGCTGGCCAAGTTTAATAGTTTCCGGCAAAGGATTTATTATTTTCTGGGGTGAAATTCAGTTGCCAAAATAGCAATACCGTAAATCTGGTGTCCCAGCAGTGGCTGGCAAAGTTTAATAGTGTCCGTCATAGGATATATTATTTTCTGGGGTGAAATTCAGTTTCAGAAATAGAAATACCGTAAATCTGGTGTTCCAGCTGTTGCAGGCCTAGTTTAAATCTGTCCGTAAAAGGGTATATTTTTTTCTGGGGTGAAATCTAATTGACAAAATAGCAATACCCTGAATCTGGTGTTCCAGCTGTTACTGGACAATTTCCCTAGTGTCCGTCAAAGGATAGATTTTGTTCTGTGGTGAAATACAGTTGCAAAAATAGAAATACAGTAAATCTGGTGTTCCAGCTGTGACTGGACAAGTTTCACAGTGTCCATCAAAGAAAAGCTTTTGTTCTGGGGTGAAATTCAATTGCCAAAATAACAATACCGTAAATCATTGGTTTTAGCTGTGGCTGGCCAAGTTTAATACTGTCCGGCAAAGGATAGATTTTAAATTGTTGGGTGAAATATTACCATTTTTGCCAGGTACAATCCCCTGCACTGCATAACTGACAGGGAACTTACAATTGGTGGTTACATTCTTGCATGAAATGAAGCCTTTTTGGGCTGTGAAGCCAAAGGTAGTCTCCAATGACTGTTTTTTTATTTTTAATTTTACAACAATGGTTGGGTGAGGCCGGTATACATGTCTGTTCTGCATAAGGTTCAAACAAGTCCTGTGGGATCCATGTCTGGTTTTCTTTAATAAACGAAAGCTTAGTTGCCAACAATGTCTGCGGACAGGCAGCTGCACTTGTCTGTGATAATGCCCCCAGCCATGCTAAACACACGTTCAGACAAGACAGTGGCTGCACGGTAGGCCAGCACCTCCATGGCGTAAAGGGCAACCTCAGGACATGTGCCCAATTTGAAGACCCAGAAGTTGAATGGGCCAGACCCAGTGGCGTAGCTAGAAATGATTGGGCACCACATCAAATTTTTGAATGGGGCCCCCCTCCCCCAGGAATTTTTGCGCAACCCCTTCCTTTCATGCCACCATGCCTGTGGCTACTAAAGATCGCTCTCTCAGACCAGGCCCAGCAGCTGTTCCATTTGCTTTTTACACTGTCTATACTGCCACTGTATATAATTTCATTGTATAATACTGTTGAGGGGGGCCATGACAATGTCCTTTACTCCTCCTCCTCCTGGATGGGCCCTTTCTAGGTCACGGCCCCAAAGCAGTTGCTTCCCCTAGGCAGACCCATCAGTCAGTAAGTGTACTGTTCCAACATGTTGCTAAAATGCTGCCTCTTGCTAAGATGTTCCAGATCTGCTGGTGGTGCAGGTTGTTGTGGCGTGATGACACAGCTTTTCCACATTTTGCCAATGATAAACCTGCCTTCTGAGGTGTTGGTGGTGGTCCAGCTGCATTGGCAAATTCTTCCTCCTCTGCCTTCACCTTGTGCTTCCACTGAGTCCCTGGTGTCAGGTGTAAATGCCATCAGCAGCGTGTCTACTAGCGGGCTCATCTTCCTATCACACTCCAGTGAGGGAATTCAGGACGGCACGTTGTCCTTGTAATGGGGATGCAGCAGGGTGGCCACCCACTAATCAGCACAAGTCAGAATGTGGCAGTAACTGGGCGGTCGTTGCGCAGGCACTGCAGCATGTTGTAGCTCATGTCTGCCAGGCTGCCCAGAGGCAAGGACAAGCTATCCTCTTTGAGGGAGGTATATCGTCTGTGTCCTCTGTATCCCCCAGCGTTCCTCCTACTCCTCCTCCAGAACTGTGCCCTGGCTCGACAATTGTGTTCCAGGCCAGGGCCTATGTTGGTGCAGGAACCCACCCTCCGAGCCACTTGTAATTGGCAGGCCTTAAGTTAAGGATAAGGAGTGTATATAGTTTGGGGGGTGTTGTGTGTGTTCGATTAACTGAATTGATTTTCACTGGTGTTTGGGAATTTCTGCACCCCAAATTCAGCACATGTGGCAGGCAGGGGATGTGCGTAAAACCGGCTAGGCCCAGACCTGCTATTACATTTTGCCCCTTTAGCGCACAACACCAGGCCGGGCTGAAGGTTCAATTGCGCTAACTAATCATCCGTCTGTTGTTCCATGCCTGTCCACAGCTCCTGCGCGTTGTGGTTTTTTTTCCCCCACAAACACACAAGTTTTAAAACCACCTGCTGTCGTTTCCCCCTGGATGTGCTGCTGTGGGTGGTGAAGGTGTTACACTGAGTGGATGACGGGGTGGTAGAGGAGGAGGAAGCAGAGGAGGAGGAGGTAACAGGATACAAAGAGAAATGCCCAGCAATACTCGGGGGTGGAAGGTTATTCGCAAAAAGGCTATCCGCCTCTGTGCCAGCTGCTACATTTACCCATTTGTTGGTTATGTGGACGTTGCCATAGATAGCGTTGCGCAGTGCACACCTGATTTTGTCCGCCACTTGGTTTTGCAGGGAAGGGATGGCTCGCCTGCAAAAGTAGCAGCGGCTGGGATACACCTATTGTGGGACAGCCACCGCCATAAGGTTTTTAAAACTGTCCAGACAGAATGACAGCATTTCAAAGGACCAGGAAGTTTGAAATAAGGCATGCAGAGCCATGGGTAGGGGGGTATTTCATCTTTCTATTTCTTTTTCTCTCCAGTGTTTGGGAGATGGACAGCTGATAGCTGAACACTTCCATGGGATTTGGTGTAGATGCTTGGTGACCATGACAGATGTGGTGGCGTTGCTGCCACATCCTCTGTTTGCTGGGTGACAGGTGCCACTGTCACTCACTTGGGCTCAAGTTTAGAATGTTTATTTATTATTTTTCTCTATTTTATGTTATTTTAAGTCATTTCCCTATCCACATTTGTTTGCAGGGGATTTACCTACATTTTGCTGCCTTTTGCAGCCCTCTAGCCCTTTCCTGGGCTATTTTACAGCCTTTTTAGTGTCCAAAAGTTCAGGTCCCCATTGACTTCAATGGGGTTCGGGTTGAAGTTCGGGTCGAAGTTCAGGTCGAGTTCGGATCCCGAACCTGAACATTTTCGGGAAGTTCGGCCGAACTTCTCGAACCCGAACATCCAGGTGTTCGCTCAACTCTAGTCACTTCCAAAGCAGTTTCTCATAAACTATAAGTAAATTAACACAGACAGTAAATCTAGTTACAGACTAAGCATGCTGCCAGAAAGAGAAAATTATTTGGTGTAACTTCAAAAGAGGGTACTGAGAATAACTCAGAAAAACACGTACTACACAACTACCAAACTATGGATGGTGTCCTAACTTTTCACTTATTAATCTAAGACCAATTTTAGATGTGGATGGAGGTGCACACAAAAGTTTATAGTGTTCCGATAAAGAGCTAGAATTTCTTTCAGTGAAAAAGTAAAAGAACATCCTAGGGAGCCCAACAATCTTGGGAATTAAACTAAAGAGCTTATTAAAATCTGCAGCCCCTTCACAGTTCTTCCCCACACAAAGTGTTCCTGGGCCCTGGTTGCACAGGAGACAGCAGGACAGCCTCCTTCTCAAGAAACAGTAGTTAGAAATTAAAGTATTCTGACCGCAGTAGTCAGAAATTGATCACATGTCCTAGCGCTGCACCTTCCCTTCCTGTTACATAAAAAACCCTTGAAAATGAATTGAGTTACCGGTAATCCCCACCACCAGCACAGTGTATTATTGTAGACAACATAAGGGCTCATGCATAAATGTATTTTTGTCTGCATCCGATCTGCATTTTTTGCAGGTGGGATGCGGATCCATTCACTTCAATGGTGTTACAAAAGATGTGGACAGCAAACCATGTGCTATTCGCATCCATGGTTGTTACGTGTCATCCGCAAAAATATAGAACAGGTCCTATTCTTGTCCGCATTACAAACTAGGATAGGACTTTTCAATTATGGGCTTGAAGTGCTGATAATTGTGGAACAGACACAGACTGTATCCATCTTTTGCGGATCCACAATTTGCAGACCAGTCTTGAATAGATGAAACGACCAACGGTAAAACTTTAAAGGTAAAACATCGATAGTCCATCCTTACGGATCCCTGCTGATCAGAACAATGTGGCAAGGTCATTAAAGGACCAGGACCAGGCAAATCTTCCTGTTATGGTAAACCACTATGCCAGTGTTAACAATGATCCAATAAGTCTATTAAGATTTTTTTTTTACATGTTTGTAAAGGTGCATTTAGATGAGCAGATAATTGTTTACACAATTAATGGCACAATCATATTTAGCAATTCAAAGCCAGGGACAGATTTTCATGCATAGGTAATCATGTAGAAATGTACTTGTTTAATCGAGGAGCGTTCAGTGTATTTAGACAGCAATGATTAACCCCTTAAGGACCCGCCTCGTACATGTACGGCGCTGGTGGACGTGACTTAAGGACCAGCACCATACATGTACGGTGTTAGCAGGAGGCAGCAGGAGGGTGCAGGTGCTGCGCCCCCCTGATCAGGGGCAGGGGTTCGGCAGTCACTGATAGCCGGACCCCTGCTGGATGCACAGGCATCAGTGTTTTCAGTGTGCAATACACTTACAGTCAATGCATTACAATACAGAAGGTACTGTAATGTATTACAAAGGGAATCAAACCCCCAAAAGTTGAAGTCCCAGAGTGGACAAAAAAGAAAGTTAAAAAAGAAGTTAATAAAATGACGTACAAAAAAATTAAAGTTTCAAAAAATAAAAAGCGTCCTTTTTTCAAAAAAACAGTAAAAAAAAATATAAAAAAAAGTTATAACTAGAAAAAAAAAAAAAAAGAAAAGTAGACGTATTAGGTACCGCATCCGTATCGACTAACTCTATAAAAATATCTCATGACCTAACCCCTCAGGTGAACACCGTCAAAAAATTTAAAAAACAAAACATTTTTTATCACCTTACATCACTAAAAGTGCTACACCAAGCGAGCAAATAGGCGTATGCCCCCCAAAATAGTACCAATCTAACAGTCAACTCATCCTGCAAAAAATAAGCCCCTACCTAAGACCATCGCCCCAAAAAATAAAACTATAGCTATCAGACTATGGAAACAAACTTTTTTTGTTTTAAAAATGCTTTTATAGGGTCAAATGAAAAAAAAAAAAGTAGACATATTAGGTATCGCCGTGTCCGTAACAACCTGCTGTAGAAAAATATCACATGAACTAACCTTTCAGATGAACACCGTACACCTTACATCACAAAAATTGTAATATCAAGTGATCAAAAAGTCATACGCATTCCAAAATCATACCAATCAGTCATCTCATCCCACAAAAAAATATGAGACCCTACCTAAGACAATCGCCCAAAAAATAAAAAAATAATCGCTCTCAGAATATGGAGACACTAAAACATGATTTCTTTTGTTGTTTCAAAAATGCTGTTATTGTGTAAACATTAAATAAAAAAAAAATAAGAAAAAGTATACATATTAGGTATCGCCGCTTCTGTAAGAACCTGCTTTATAAAAATATCACATGAACTAAACCCTCAGATGAACACCGTAAAAAAAAAAGTGTAAAAAGAAAACAAAAAAAACAACTATGGCTTTCAGAATATGGAGACAACTTTTTTTCTAAAAAAAATGCTTTATGTAAGACTGAAACAACAAAAAAAGTTGTCATATTTGGTATTGTCGCATCTAACAACCTGCTCTATAAAAATACCACATGAGCTAACCTGTCAGATGAACATTGTAAGTATCAAAAAATGAAAACTGTTCCAAAACAGCTATTTTTTGTTACCTTGCCTCACAAAAAATGTATTATAGAGCAACTAAAAATCATATGAACCCTAAAATAGTACCAACAAAACTGCCACCTTATCCCATAGTTTCCAAAATGGGGTAACTTTTTGAAGTTTCTACTCTAGGGGTGCGTCAAATGTGACATGGCAACTTAAAATTATCCCAGTGAAATCAGCCCTCCAAAATAAAAAGGATCAGTGTCCTCCAATGTTTTGCAGTTTCCCCCAAATAAAACAAAAAAAAGAAACGCTATGTTAAAATAAATAAGAAAACCCTATACATCATGTAGAAAAAACTGTCACAAAAATTATTTTTGTTAGTCCAACAAATCCAAGTTACAACTGTGAAAAACCACATGCACAAAAAAAAAAAAAGTCATTAAAGGGTTAAACAACTAGCGCTTTCCCTTCTAGTAAGGGAGATGCTTACTGGTTATTTCAGGGGGCACCATAACTGGGAGGCAGGAGGCGTTAATAACCAAGGAGCGCTGTCCTCGGCAGTGAAGGAAAGTGCTTATTTACTAATAGGATGCAGGATGGAAGGAAATGTTACTACTTAAAGGAGTTTTCCGGTAAGAATTAATTATTAACACGTTACTGCAGCATGGCCACTGAGACAGAAGATTCATACTTACCTGCTACACGCCACCCCACTGTCTTCATTTTCTGGTCACCACATGGATTACATCTGGCTGGCTATGGTCACTGCCACATACACCGCTCCGGCAGTGAAAGGATGCTTTTGGCGACATCACCGCTGAAGCCAGTCATTGGCTGGAACGGTGCATGTGACTATGCCCAAAGCCAGCTAAAGTTAAACAGTGCTGGGACCGGAAAATGGAGACAGCACGGGGGGCCAGAGTGACAGGGAGCAGTTAAGTATACATTTTTGGTTTCAGGGCTATGCTGCTATAGCTTTTCTTTCTATACACACAAATGCATTGGGAACACTACACATTCTATTCCAAATCAAAACATGAAGAAAAATACATCAAATTTGTGTTGTTCCTCTGAAGAAAAATTGAAGAAAAATAAATATTACTGTTTAAAAAAAAAAAATAGTGTTTGTATTCTTCTTTACAAACTCAAACATTCACTATATAAACTGAAAAGTGTTTGAAGATTTTGCTTTCCTTTGAATCATTTAACCAACTTCTGGCCCCTGTGAACAGGTATTCCAGCCCAGGATGATTGGACTACATTCCACAGTTCATCTCTATTTCTTGGTTTTGCCTCAGAAACTGCATTTTTGATGTCACCCCACAAGTTTTCTATTGGATTAAGATCCGGGGATTGTATTCTGATGTATTCAAACTAATCCATGATCCCTGGTATGCGATAAAGAGGCCCAACACCGTAGTATAAGAAACATTCCCATATCATGATGCTTGCGCCACCATGCTTCACAGTGTACTGTAGCTTGAATTCAGTGTTTGGGGTCGTCTGACAAACTGTCTCCGGCCACTAGACCCAAAAAAATAAATAAAACTATCTTACTTTCATCAGTCCACAAAATGTTGCGCCATTTCTCTTTAGGCCAGTCAATGCGCTCTTTGGCAACCTCTTCAGCACGTCTTTTTTTCAACAGTGGGACTTTGGGGGGGGGGGGCGCTTCTTTCAGATAGCTTGGCTTCAACATAGGCATCTTCTAATTGTAACAGTACTCCTAGGTAACTTTAGACCTTATTTGATCTCCCTGGAGCTGATTGTTGACCGAGTCCTTGCCATTTTGGCTAATCTTCTATCCATTCGAATGGTAGTTTTTCGCTTTCTTCCACGTCTTTCAGGTTTTGGTTGCCATTTTAAAGCATTTGTGATCATTTAAGCTGAGCAGCCTATCATTTTCCGCACTTCTTTATATGTTTCCCATCCCCAATCAACTTTTTAATCAAGGTACGCTGTTCTTCTGAACAATGTCTGGAATGACCCATTTACCTCAGAATTTCAGAAAGAAATGCACTGTAACCGGCATGTACATTTGCTGCCTTCTTTCCGTGAATAAGGGCAATAATTGCCACCCGTTTTACAAAGAATGAATAATCTCACTAATTGAACTCCACACTGCTATTTTTAGTGTTGAGCGAACTTGTTTTTTAAGTTCTGCGTCCAAAGTTTGGGTTATTGAAGAATCCCATTATGCATTCCGCTACCACGGACCATAAAGGAATTTGGAATCCATAACTCGATTCTTCGCTAACCCGAACTTTGGACGCAGAACTTAACAAGTTCGCTCAACACTAATTATTTTGAACATGCCCCTTTCAATTAGTGATTCAATTACACAGAATCAGCAGCATGCATGGGTCTGTTGGATTTCTATTACTCTATTACACCTGCTAGTAAATTATTTGCCATGTAGAAATATAATTTCTACCAAAAGCAGTGATTGATCAGGTTAGTAGTTTCTGACTACTATTATTTTGAACACAACTGTGTGTGTGTATATGTGTGTGTGTATATATATATATATATATATATATATATATATATATATATATATACACATACACTGACCGGTCCTCTTTAACGCTTTTAATAGCAATAATAATATATACACACACAATTCAGTGTAGTGTTTAGAGTTCAAACAGCGACATGTGTCACTTGTAATAACTGCAATGATAAAACTCATGCACAGGTAAATACACCTTCACACTCACCTTTCTTGTCTCTGTGTTCAATATTGGCACAACGAGTTATCAGCACAGATACAAGCTCCTCATGGCCACCAGCACAGCCAAGTGTTAATGCAGTGTCATGATTGCTTTCAGTCTACAGAAAAGCAAATAGAAAACCTTTAAATTTAAATCCAACTGACAGTAGGTTAACCCTTTCAAGACAGACATTTTTTACCTTCCCGACCTGGTCAAATTTTACAAATCTGACGTGTCACTTTATAAAAAAAAAAAAATTTACAGAAAATTTGGAAAAATTCACTATTTTCTCAATTTGAATTTCTCTGTCTTTAAGACAGATAGTGATACCTCATAAAATAGTTCTTAATAGTCCTTTATATAGTAGACATTTGGGGACTATTAAGAACTATTTTATGAGGTATCACTATCTGTCTTAAAGACAGAGAAATATATATATATATATATATATATATATATATATATATATATATATATATACACATATACACACACACGCACACACAGGTGTCCACTCGTCAGCACTGATTTACACAGTCACTACTGGCAGCTAAAAAGATGGTAGTTAACACGGCTTTTATAATTTTAGTGTGACAATCACGCTCTGGATACTAATATGGATTGCATATTTTGTAATATGTGATACCAACTTTTGCTCTGATAAATGTAATTTTGATGTTGTAATTGATGGATTGTTTGATTAATCACATATGTGGATCACCTATAAATGGATCATGTGCACTATCATTCACTGCTTGACAAAGGCTGCAATGAGCAGCTGAAACGTTGCAGAGGTGGAATAAAGGATCACGTCGTTACTTTCTTGGAGTGCTGCCTACTTTATTTAATATCTACAGAAGCTCTTGTCCAGGACCTTAGGACTTGCACCCATCTTTCTACTCGGTGAAGTACTGCTATTTGAAATTTCTTACTATATAGTGTGTGTGTGTGTGTGTGTGTGTGTGTGTGTGTGTGTGTGTGGTATATATATATATATATATATATATATATATATATATATATATATATATACACATACATATATACATACACATACGTACACAGTAAGTAAAAGGGGGTCAGTCAGCACATCTCAATCTGCAGGTGCACGTTGCCATGTTCCAGTCTTACAGAGAACGCCTTGATGTTTGGCAGACAGGCCCAAATAATTTTGTACATAATATATTTGCTAAGAATCTCAAGTTTACTATATAAGCATAGGATTAACATTACAACATTTATCATTATTATGACATTCATGTACTTTATTTGGGTAGCAGAGTGCTGTTGTATTCTCTTTTTCGGCATCAAGGTGGCTTCTGCATAGTTGCTGCACGTGCTTGTCAAAATTTTCTTGTAGTATATATTGAGGGTGGCTCCCTCTTTTAGATTAAGCACTCCCCACCTATCTCCCCATGGTTTATGAACAGAGTATAAATGTAGCTTGAACATTGTAGGCCTAGGTTAGGCCCAGCAGAGGCAGTTCTGTTAGTGTTAGGTACCCATCTGCAGAAGCCGCCTTGGCACCTGGTAAATGAGCCCAACACACGTTTGATCAAAAACGTGCGCAAAGTGCTTCAAAGAATTGGATGATCTACTAGTCGAGGAAATGGCTAAAATGACATTGAAAGGGGAAGTTGTCATTATGGGAGACTAATCTCCCTGATATAAACTGGAAAACCAAAATAGCTAGTTCTGCCAGGAGTACAGACATTCTAAATTCCCTACTGGGATTATCTCTACAGCAAATAGTTGAGGAGCCAACCCGGAAGGATGCCATTTTGGATTTGGTAGTCACAAATGGCAATTTGGTATCTGATATTACATGTGATCAGTGCAGGGGGCGTGGCTCAGCACGGGATCAAATCCAGTGCTGAGCCACGCCCCCTGCACTGATCACATGTGCAGAGTAGTGGACGCATGGAATAGCCTTCCTGCAGAAGTGGTAGCTGCAAATACAGTGAAGGAGTTTAAGCATGCATGGGATAGGCATAAGGCCATCCTTCATATAAGATAGGGCCTGCAGCTATTCATAGTATTCAGTATATTGGGCAGACTAGATGGGCCAAATGGTTCTTATCTGCCGACACATTCTATGTTTCTATAGGCTTTTTGAGGGCAGATTTTGCTGGAATGCTTTTCAGGCACCATTTCGCATTTGAAGAGACCCCTATAGTAGAAATACTCAAAAAGTGACCTTTAAGAATTTTTCAAGTTATGTATTGAGCACTTTCACCCAACCGGCGTTTCACAGAATTTAGAAACTTGGCTGTGAAAATGAAAAATTTTATTTTTACCAATAAAATGTTGCTTTAGACCCAGATTTCATTTTTACAAGCAGTAACACGAGAAAAGGGATCCCATAATGTGTAATCCATTTCTTCCTAAATACGGCAACATCCCATATGTTTGGGCACACAGCAACGGTTTAGGAGGTGAAAATGCACAGTGTGCATTTAGAGCCTAGTTTGATAATTTAATATTTAAAGTTAATAAAAAAAGAAACCCCATCGAAGTGACCCCATTTTAAAAACCACATCTATCACAAAATTTACCAAGGGATGTAGTAGTGAGCATTTTGATCTAACAGTTGTTTAAAAAATACTAATTCATAGCAGATGTGCAACACAGATATGTCAATTCAGTACCCAATATGATGGGCCCAGCATATGCCAGTGTGAAAAGCAACCCCTCTTATTATGGTTCGTTTCTTGGTTTAACAAAACACCCTACATGTGGCCCTACTCTTTAGCCTGGACACACAGCAAAGCTCAGAAGTAAATGAGCACCTAATGCATTTGAGGCTCAATGTGGTAATTTTCGCTTCTTGTGCTGACAACTCTAGAGCCTCTGGAATTAAATAATAAAAGGAACCATTGAAAACCCTATATTGGAAACTACACTGCATTTATTGATATGGCATTTCAGTCCCCAATATGCTGCGTCCACCTTGTGCCATCTGACACACCACACCCTTTAAATTGTTGGGGGGGGGGGGGGGGGTCTACTGGGTACTGAAATGGCACAAATGTGGACTGCTGTTTGAGTACACTACAAGGTTCAAAAGGAAAAGACAACCTGTTCTGTAGCTTTTGCTGCACAGAACAGAACAGCCTCTGGGTACCAGTACAGCAATTTGCTGGCCTCAATGCACGGGCAACAGCCAAGTGGATTCCGCAGACGGATCCAGACGTAGTCAACGTAAATTAACATGTTCTATTTTTTGCATTGTGGAGGCACGGAGAGAAACCCCACGGAAGCATACAGTAGTGCTCCCATGAGGTTCCGTGCCTCCGTCCCGCACCGATCTTCCGGACTGCGGACCCATTCAAGTGATTCAATGCGGTGAGCACACGGCCAGTGCCCGCATATTGGGAACGCGCTGTTTGCGGAGCGCATGAGCCCTTAAGCAGAATCCTGTCTCTCCATGTTTAGTGTATAAGCAGACATGGTACTAGCTGGTCACCACCCAACAGCTTAGAAAGAAATTAGAACTGCTAACAGATTGCAGACAGAAATACTTCTACAAATGTTAGGACACAAGTCATATAATGGGCAGATATAGTGTTATTCCTCATGTACACCCACTCGCAAGGCAGCTTATTCTGAAAAAAATACCTGAAATGAGTCACAATTTAATGCATTTTGTTTTTAACTTACATGTGCATCAATATTTACTGGCACAAAGCCTGGTAGCAAAGGTTCTTCATCTCGACTTCCTGAAGCAGACTGAAGAACTGATGAAGAAATTGTTGTAGCCAAGTCACTACCAGTCACCGAAGGTATTTTGCCAGATACACCTAAATAGAAAAGAGAAACACAAATTCATGCAAACATGATAAATGGTACACCATATTATAGACAGACATTTAAAGGGGATTTCTAACCTCACATGTCCGTTTTAGTAACTACCGTGTTTTTTCGTCCGTAAGACGCACCTAGGTTTTTAAGGAGAAAATAAAAATAAAAAATATTTTGAACCAAAAGGTGTGCTTTTGGTGGGTTTTGAACTATTGGTGGTCTGTTGTTGCCACTGGTATTGGGGGTGGGGGGGGGGGGTGGGAGGCTGTCTGTGGCTGCCACTGTTATAGGGTGATCTGTGGATGACACAAATAGCATCTTATGCTATGTGTCAACCACAGATTGCTCCCACCCCCCCAATAACAGTGTCCCTGTGAAGTGTGAATGACCCCCACTATCGGGGGTGGGGGTGGGCATCTAGTTTTGTAATGGCAGCGGGGCCCGGTGCAGTCACTGTATTCTATTGCACCAGACCCCGCTCACTGTAGTAATCCCATCTATAACTGTAGGCATTGTTTAACTAGAATAATCTTCAATTCAATCCATTAATCTTCACTTATTAATGTCCGTATCAGGCAGGACTTACCAGGAAGGAAACCGGGCACTGGCAGCGTAACTCACTACGTCACGCACCGCCTGCTTCATTCATAAAGTGGGCGGAGCAGGCGCGTGACACAGTGAGTTACGCTGCCAGTGCCCACCCTACCTCCTGCCTGAAATGGACGTTAGCAAGTTAAGATTAATGGATTGTATTGAAGATCATTATAGTTAAACAATGCCTACACTTAGATATGATTACTACAGTGAGCGGGGCCCGATGTAATAGAATACAATGACCGCTGCCATTACAAAACTAGCCACCGGCCCCCAGTCCCTCCTCACTGATACACCTGCCGCCTGTGCTGTGCAGCATTGCGGTTGGCCGTGTATCAGTGTGAACTGCAGCATTCCCCCATAAGCCGCAATGTCATCCCCCCCCACACACACACGTTTGGGGGGGGGGGGGGTGTCTTATAGGGCAAAAAATACGGTACTTACATCCCCCTTGTAACAATAATTCTGGAACCTCTATTCTTATCAGTCTATGTTCCTGACTTTGTAATGAAGGTCCAGATGGGTGTTACTAGTTGAGGATGTGTCCCTACACAGTGTGCACTGTAGTATCAGTGCGACTAGTGTCAGAATATGCAGGGACACTCTTCTGAACCTTTACTGAAAAACTGCTGGTAATCTTTTCTTAACTTCTATATGGAATGAAATGACATTAGATAAGAAGCTACAGCGCATGTCTCAACTGTTTCTTGTTCACAGGGTGTACAGGACTCCAGCATTTTCGTTCAAAATAGGAGTTAGACCCAATGCAACCTGTTCTCGATTTGGAATGAGTCCTGCTTCCTTGCTACACATGTTCTAGGAAAGTGCAGAACTTAATACATTCTGGACTGATGTGTTGGTAATTCTTAACCACCTCAGCCCCCCTAGCTTAAACACCCTTAATGACCAGGCCACTTTTTACAATTCCGCACTACACTACTTTACCCGTTTATTGCTCCGTCATGCAACTTACCACCCAAATGAATTTTACCTCCTTTTCTTCTCACTAATAGAGTTTTCATTTGGTGGTATTTCATTGTTGCTGACATTTTTACTTTTTTTGCTATTAATAAAAATTTTACGACATTTTTGCAAAAAAAATGACATTTTTCACTTTCTGTTGTAAATTTTTCAAAAAAAAAAACTACCTTTCTATATAAATTTTCCGCAAAATTTATTGTTCTACATGTCTTTGATAAAAAAAAATCCAATAAGTGTATATTTATTGGTTTGGGTAAAAGTTATAGCGTTTACAAACTATGGTGAAAAAAGTGAATTTCGGCATTTTGAAGCAGCTCTGACTTTCTGAGCACCTGTCATGTTTCTTCAGGTGCTAGAATGTCAGGATAGTATAAATACCCCCCAAATCACACCATTTTAGAAAGAAGACACCCCAAAGTATTCGCGGAGGGGCATGGTGAGTTCATGTATCATTTTTTTTTTTCACAAGTTAGTGGAAAATGATACTTTCTGAGGAAAAATAATAATAAAGTTTCCATTTCTGCTAACTTCTGGCAAAAAAAAAAAAAAATCTCCCACGGACTCACTATGACCCTCAGTGAATACCTTGGGGTGTCTACTTGACCTTAGGGTCATTTGTGGGGTGTGTTTACTGTTCTGGCATTTTGGGCGGGGCTAAATTGTGAGCATCCCTGTAAAACCTAAAGGTACTCATTGGAATTAGGGCCCCTTTGCGCACCCAGGCTGCAAAAAAGTGTTACTCATGTGGTATCGCCGTACTCAGGAGAAGTAGGGCAATGTGTTTTGGGGTGTATTTTTACATATACCTATGTTGGGTGAGAGAAATATCTCTGTAAACTGACAACTTTATATAAAAAAAAAAAAGTATGGGTATATATAAAAATACACCCCAAAACACATTTCTCCTGAGTACGGCGATACCACATGTGTGACACTTTTTTGCAGCCTGGGTGCACAAAGGGGCCCTAATTCCAATAAGTACCTTTAGGATTTCACAGGGCATTTTTACGCATTTGGATTCCAGACTTCTCACGCTTTAGGGGCCCCTAAAATGCCAGGACAGGATAAATACCCTACAAGTGACCCCATTTTAGGAAGTATACACCCCAAGGTATTCTGTGAGGGGTATGGTAAGTTCATGTAAAATTTAATTGTTTACAGCGAACGTCAATCTGTTCCGTAAAAATATAGAACATGTCCTATTCTTGGACAAGAAAAAGCATTTTCTATATAGTTCTGGCAATGTGCAGATCTGCAAAATGCGGAAAGCACATTGCCGGTGTCCGTGTTTTGAGGATCTGCGGATCTGATCCGCGAATCCGTGAATGGAGCCTTACAGGGGTGTGATCAATGACAGGGAGGTGATCAGGGAATCTAGATGGGGTGATCAAGGGGTTAATAAGTGAGGGGGGTGGGGGTTAGTGTAGTGTTTGGTGCAACTTTACATAGCTACCTGGTCCTCTGGTGGTCGATCCCAGCAAATGGGACCACCAGAGGACCAGGTATATCAGACGCTGTTAACAAAACAGCGTCTGATATACTTGTTTGATGCGAATTATTTCGCATCTACAGCCTGCCAGCGATGGATCATCGCTGGCAGGCTGTAGTACAAGTTGTGAGACGTGCGGCACTGTGAACGTTCACAGGGATGCTCACAACGTTCACATGAAGTCTCGCATCTCGTGAGATGACGCGCCGATGCGTCCAGGAGGAGTAAACCAGCCGCCTCCTGGACGCATTGGTGCGTACAGCGGTCGGGAAGCTGTTAAAGACGCGTACAATATTGAGGTCCCGGTTAATCCAAGGACATGTGTACTGGGAATATTGGACATTAAAAACAGTCATTATCGTCTGGGAGTGCAGTGTTTGCTTTTCCAGGCTAGAAAACTTAATGCTAAATACTGGCTTAGACCCCAGGCCCCATCGAGGACAGAATTCATAAACAGAATGAATGATATCATTCGTCTAGAAAAGTGAATGTATCTTAAGAGGTAGTGCCTGGGGAAATTTAACAAAATCTGGGACAAGTGGGTGGACTATAGGAATGGAGCAGCGTAATTAGGTCTTTCACTGTGGAGTTGCTTACATACAAAGGCAATATAGTGTTGGGTGTACATGTGCTCATGCCAAGGAATGGGAATATGAGTGGATGGGGTGATATGAGTGGGGATCTGGTATGGTATTTAAGAAGGATGGTTATCCTAAGGAGGTCAACTGAACGGTTAGTGCCGTGCCCATCTCATCACCTTTTTTGAGGGAGTTAAAAGTGAATAAGTTATGATAGTTATCATTCTTTACTGATATGAAACATATTGGTATCTTGCACTGGTGTTAGATAATATGCATAATGTGTATTATTGCTGAGACAATATATGTCAATTAACGGAGATTGTGTATACCTCAATGTAATTTGAAGGTGCAATGATATTTCTGTTTTACTTCTACCTCTTTGAAAATCAATAAAAATTATCCGATTAAAAAAAAAAAAAAGAAAAGATGCTACAGAGTTGTTGTTACACGGGAATGGAAGTAGTTACTAAAACTGACAGGTCCCATTTAACCCCTCAACAACATTTGGTGTACATGTGAGTCATAAGGCCGAAAGGGGTGTATAGAGAACACTGAAGAGTTAAGCCGTGCTGGCATGGCAGTTGTGTGCCACTGACAGAAAACTGCAATGACTGGGATCGGAGGCGAATCAGATCCTGGTCACTTAAAGGGCTTCTGTCACCCCCCAAAAGTCATTTTTCTTTTTTGTGCTTACTAAAATCCTTATAGGGCGATTATTCTATATATACTGTTTTTACCTTTTTCTGTCCGTTATTTTAGCTAAAAAACGCACTTTCTAAATATGTAAATTACCTTGCTACCAGCAAGTAGGGCGGTTACTTGCTGGTAGCCGCCGCATCCTCCTTTCCAAAAAACGCCCCCTCCTCCTGTTGAGTGACAGGGCCAGCGAGCGCTCTCCTCCTCTGGCTGGCCCTGTCTCAGTTCCAAATCGCGCGCCTGCGCCGTCCCAGTCTTCAGTTCACTGAGAGGAGGACGCTGCTCGGCCGCTCCTTCCTCAGTGCGCCTGCGCCGATGACGTCACATCTACACCCGGAAGAGAACTTGCACTGCTGTAAATGTCTTAACTATGGTCACTATGGACTATGGACAAATCATTAGATTGCTTTTCTCAGACTCCAATGCATTAGTACTGGAGTTTATGAGAATTAAACTAAATACACAGGCTGCCACACATCACATCCAGCTCCGATCCTCGCTGGGGTGAGCCAGAGCACAGCTGGGAGTGCGCTTTTGGTATTTAACGTCCCAGATGCCATGGTCACATTTCACCAGGGCATCTGAGGGTTTAAATGTGTGATTGACGTTATCACAACATTTTACATTTTTCTCTCAACGGAGCTGTGTGAGGGCTTATTTTTTGTGGGATGAGTTGCCATCAATATTGCTCTATTTTAGGGCACATATGACTTTTGATCAATTTTCATTTCACTTTTTGGGAAATAGGATAAAGAAAAGGCAGAAATTCTGCTTTTTGATCTGGTCACTACAGCATATACCATGCAGGAAAAAGGACGTCAACTTTATTCTAATGGTCAGTACGATTACAAAAGATGACAATTTTATACAGTTTTTTGTTTTTACCACTTTTACAAAAAGAATTTTTGGAAAAGATATAAAATTAGGGCGGGTGCACATTGGCGTTACGGAATTCTGTTATAACAGAGGACTATTTTTTCCAGTCATGTATAACAGAACCGTTGTGTCCCCATAGACATGTAGCAGGACCTGTGCTCCCAACATGATCATGTGACATCACACTGGAAGCACAGGTCCTGCTGCCTCCAGTGAGGAGCAACTGTCCCCTTGTGTTCAAGTGGTTGAGGGGAGTATTTTTTTTCCACAGCTGGAAAGCCATAGTATATCTGTTTTTAATGGCTGCACTCTAAATGGTCGTTGAAAACAGTTCAATTGATTTCATTAGGGTCAGTCTGGCCATGAAAACCGACAAAAATGGGACGTCTAACTTTTTAAAGGCCGCTATTCACTGGCCATTACAAAAAATGGCCATGTGAATAGCCCAATAGATGGCAATTGATTGTAAAAATTTAAAAACTTAAATGATTTTTTTACGTTCGTGTGAATGCAGTATAAATGTTACAACTTCTTATGGTAGATATTAGGGATGTCCCGATACCATTTTTTTAAGACCGAGTACGAGTACCGATACTTTTATTTAAGTACTCGCCGATACCAATTACCGATACCTCGTATAAACAGCCCCGCAGTTACTGATAGCAATGAAAAAAATTAAAGCTGGAATTTGGTTGCTATGAATAACTGCTTTTCTTTTCCTTTGTACAAGTGTTAATAAATTAATAAATGGTAATATAATAGTGTTTTCAAACCAATGTGCCTCCAGGGGGATCTGTTTTTGGGGGATCTTCGGAGGACAACACTGTTGTGGAGGATCTGTGGATGTCACCGTTATGGGGGGGATCTGTGGATGACACTGTTATGGGGGATCTGTGGATGACGCACTGTTATGGGGGATCTGTGGATAACACAGTGTTATGGGGGGATCTGTGGATGACGCACTGTTATGGGGGATCTGTGGATGACGCACTGTTATGGGGGATCTGTGGATGACGCACTGTTATGGGGGATCTGTGGATGACGCACTGTTATGGGGATCTGTGGATGTCACCGTTATGGGGATCTGTGGATGACACTGTTATGGGGGATCTGTGGATGACACTGTTATGGGGATCTGTGGATGACACTGTTATGGGGGATCTGTGGATGACGCACTGTTATGGGGGGATCTGTGGATGACGCACTGTTATGGGGGGATCTGTGGATGACGCACTGTTATGGGGGATCTGTGGATGACGCACTGTTATGGGGGATCTGTGGACGGCACCGTTATGGGGGGACCTGTGGGCGTCACCGTTATGGGGGGACCTGTGGGCGTCACCGTTATGGGGGGACCTGTGGACGTCACCGTTATGGGGGGACCTGTGGACGTCACCGTTATGGGGGGACCTGTGGACATCACCGTTATGGGGGGACCTGTGGACGTCACCGTTATGGGGGACCTGTGGACGTCACCGTTATGGGGGGACCTGTGGACATCACCGTTATGGGGGAGGGGGACCTGTGGACATCACTGTTATGGGGGAACCTGTGGACATCACTGTTATGGGGGGGACCTGTGGACATCACTGTTATGGGGGGACCTGTGGACATCACTGTTATGGGGGGGACCTGTGGACATCACTGTTATGGGGGGGACCTGTGGACATCACTGTTATGGGGGGGATCTGTGGATGAGGCTGTAATGGGGGGATCTGTGGATGACACTGTTAGGGGCTATGTGGATGACACATATATAGCATCTTATGCTATATACATGTCATCCACAGATCCACATTAGTGTCGGGGCCGGTGCAGCTTGACTCATACACCGGCCCGCAGCGGCTATATTCTGTTTAATTAACGCTAACTTACTGTGCCTGTGATCACTAACTATTATGCGCAGTCCCTCCATGCTCCTGCCCCGCGCCTTCTGTAATCATAAAGTGGGCGGAGCGGGCAGGCGGGACATGAGGCGCATGGAGGAACTGAGAGCTCAAGCTGCCCGATTCCTCCATGCGCCTCATGTCCCGCCTGCCCGCTCCGCCCACTTTATGATTACAGAAGGCGCGCGGGGCAGGAGCATGGAGGGACTGCGCATTAATAGTTAGTGATCACAGGCACAGTAAGTTAGCGTTAATTAAACAGAATATAGCCGCTGCCGAACCGGAACTTCCGGTATCGGCAGTGGTATCGGCGGCATTTTTACGAGTACAAGTACTCGTGAAAATGCCGGTATCGGTCCCGATACCGATACTAGTATCGGTATCGGGACATCCCTAGTAGATATGGCTCATGGAAGTGAAAGAATGTAACAACTTGTGCAACCACTTCAGTAGGTGGAGTGCACATTACTATACAAATTAAAGACCAAGGTGCACCATAATTATGAGAATATTTCATGACTGAAACATTTTTTTTTAGCAAAGTTAAAAGGGGTATTCCCATCTCAGGCAATGGGGGCATAACGCTAGGATATGCCCCCATTGTCTGATAGGTGCTGGTCCCACCGCTGGGACCCGCACCTACAATGAGAACAAAGCAGGGAGCGGTGAGGCTGGAGGACACCGGATTTCCCGGGGTCCGTCCACCACCAAGCGCTGCTCCCATAGTAGTGAATGGGCGCACACCACGCATGGGCGGCCCATGCTCCCATTTATTTCTATGGGGCAGACAGAAATATTCGACGGCCCCATAGAAATGAACGGAGGGCGCACTGTGCATGCGCTTTCCAAGTTATATAATAAAATATATCTGTATAAAGCCTCCTGTGGTTTGTTCCTTTTCTTATTTCTCTCACATGCTCAATTCTATTTTCAGCTGCCTCCTGAGCTGTGATAGGGGGAGAAAGGACACACCCCTTGAGACGCAACAGGAGAGACACTTCCCCTGAGCTGCCAGCTTGATATAAATCTAGCAGAGCAATGAATGGGGAGATCTCTGCATTCATGTGAGGTACAGGGCTGGTTCTAGCTTTGTTAGAAAGACTGCTGTACTATACGATGTCGGATTTTCATTTTTTTTAAATAATTATGGGTTCTCTCTCCTTTAACCACCTCCCGACCGCCTAACGCAGGGATGCGTCCTACGGGCGGCCGGGATGTTCCTCCTAGACGCATCCGTGCGTCATCTCGCGAGAGGCGAGATTTCCTGTGAATGCGGATCGCAACGGCAGGAACTTTAACTACAGCCTGCCAGCGCTGATTATGCGCTGGCAGGCTGTAGATGTTAAAAAAATGGCATCTGAATCGCATATCAGACGCTGTGTTGTAAACAGAGTCTGATATGCCTGATGCCTGCTGCCTGCTCCTCTGGTGGTCCCTTTTGCTTGGGACCACCAGAGGACACTAAGTGCACCAATCACCACACACCAACACCCCGTCACTGATTAACCCCTGATCACCCCATGTCACCCCCCCTGATCACCCGTCACTAATCACCCCCCTGTAAGGCTCATTCAGACGTCCGTATGTGTTTTGCGGATCCACGGACACCGGCAATGTGGTTTCCGTATTTTGCGGATCCGCACATTGCAAGAACTATATAGAGAATGCATTTTCTTGTCCACAAGACAAGAATAGGACATGATCTATCTTTTGCGGAGCTGTGGCCGGATGTTTCGGGGCCGAAACCCGGAAGTTCGCGGCCGCAGCTCCGCAAATGCTGATGCGGAGAGCACATACCGCATCACCGCCGGCCCCATTCACACTGAATGGGTCCGCATCTATTCCGCAGAATTGCGGAATAGATGCGGACGTGTGAATCGGGCCTTACTTCGCAAGCACTCCTATGTCCTTTCCCCCTTTTTTTTTGCACATTTTTTGGCAGAGATTTTTTCATCCACATCGATTGATGCCAATGAAGAAATCTGTGCAGTTAATTTTTTCTTTCAGCCCAGAGGCTGAACGGAAAAAAAAATCTCATTACCCGTATGCTCAATATAAGGAGAATAGCAGAAACTCCTAATGCTGGCCATACATGTAATGATTGCGGAGACCCTCAAATGCCAGAGCAGTACAAACACCTCACATGTGACCCCATTTTGGAAAGAAAACACCCCAAGGTATTCGCTGAGGGGCATATTATGTCCATGAAAGATTTAACTTTTTGTCACAAGTTAGCGGAAAGGGAGACTTTGTGAGAAAAAAAAAAAAAAAAATCAAATTCCGCTAACTTGTGCCAGAAAAAAAAAATCTTCTATGAATTCACCATGCCCCTCACGGAATACCTTGGGGTGTCTTCTTTCCAAAATGGGGTTACTTGTGGGGTATTTATACTGACCTGGCATTTTAGGGGCCCCTAATGCGTGAGAAGTAGTTTGGAATCCAAATGCGTAAAAATGCCCTGTGAAATCCTAAAGGTACTCATTGGAATTTGGGCCCCTTTGCGCATCTTGGCTGCAAAAAAGTGTCACTCATGTCGTTTCGCCGTACTCCGGAGAAGTAGGGCAATGTGTTTTGGGGTGTATTTTTACATATACCCATGCTGGGTGTGAGAAATATCTCTGTGAATGACAACTTTTTAAAAAAATTTATATAAAGTTGTCAGTTTACAGAGATATTTCTCAGACCCAGCATGGGTATATATAAAAATACACCCCAAAACACATTGCCCTACTTCTCCTGACTACGGCGATACCACATGAGTGACACTTTTTTGCAGCCTGGGTGAGTAAAGGGGCATAAATTCCAACGAGTACCTTTAGGTTTTAAAGGGTTGTTCACAATTTAGCCCTGCCCAAAATGCCAGAACAGTAAACCCACCCCACAAATGACCCCATTTCGGAAAGTAGACACCCCAAGGTATTCCCTGAGGGGCATAGTGAGTCCGTGGGAGATTTTCTTTTTTTTTTTGCCAGAAGTTAGCAGAAATGAAAACTTTATTATTATTTTTTTTTCTCAGAAAGTATCATTTTCCACTAACTTGTGAAAAAAAATGAAATGATACATGAACTCACCATGCCCCTCCGCGAATACTTTGGGGTGTCTTCTATCTAAAATGGTGTCAATTGGAGGGTATTTATACTATGCTGACATTCTAGCACCTGAAGAAACATGACAGGTGCTCAGAAAGTCAGAGCTGCTTCAAAATGCGGAAATTCACTTTTTTGCACCATAGTTTGTAAACGCTATAACTTTTACCCAAACCAATAAATATACACGTATTGCATTTTTTTTTTTTATCAAAGACATGTAGAACAATAAATTTAGAGAAAAATTTATATAGAAATGTAGTTTCTTTTAAAAAAAATTTACAACAGAAAGCGAAAAATGTCATTTTCTTGCAAAAATTTCATATTTTTTTTTATTAATAGCAAAAAAGTAAAGATGTCAGCAAGAATGAAATACCACCAAATGAAAGCTCCATTAGTGAGAAGAAAAGGAGGTAAAATTCATTTGGGTGGTAAGTTGTATGACCGAACAATAAACGGTGAAAGTAGTGTAGTGCGGAATTGTAAAAAGTGGTCTGGTCATTAAGAGTGTTTAAGCTAGGGGGGCTGATGTGGTTAATGATAGCAAATGAAATATTGTATGGAGGGATGAAACTTTCTTCCATAAAAAGCCACATGACCGTTAAACAGAGCACTGAAATCCATCCATTGTGACCCTCTGCTCACACCAGTCCCACAAAAGTGAACTTAACAGTGGGCTTACAAGCGCACTGCAGCTCCATGCAAAGAGACTCCGGACCCCATCATTTTTGGGATGATGGGGTGGGGTCCAAGTGGTTGGAGCTCTGCGATACATTGATAAAAAATTCTATGGGATAAACCCTTTAAAGCTAGTCTTAAAAAATGTTCCTAGTGAGTTTCAAGCATATTTTTGTAAAGTACAGTGATCAATTACCTCCGAGGGATATGTTGGTATACCACAAATGTGCAGCAAAATGAACACACAGTACATGCAGACTTCCCCAACATTACCGGCTCATAAATGACATGCAGAACACCCCTATAACTATAGCATTTGATACAGGCTGTTTGTTTTACCAGTTCCTACCTGCCATGATGTCATCAAGAGTATCATTTAGAGTTTGAGCTGGAGGAGCAATCATTAAGTTGTCTGCAACTTGAGATGTCAAAGTGCTACTGACGGGAGGCCGATCCAGTGCTACTTTACTGCAACATGTGACCGATTCACTAGAATCCATTCCTGAAAGTCCTAAGTTATTCATTAATTTTGGCATCAAGTCCACGGATGACAAACCCCTCTCTTCACCACAAGTTTGTGCCATCACATTGTGGCTACCAGTACTAAACCCATCTAATTCTATACACTTCTCATTTGAAAAAATATTTTCATCAACCATTAATGTAGATTCGCTAGATACTGAGGAAGGCTGGAGAAGAGCAGTTTCTGTGCTAGGAGCATCTTCCACAATCTCCTTGGTGACCTGTTGCTGAGCTTTCATCTGTAATTGCCTTTCAACTTTTTGAAGTTCTTTTAGGATTTTCTTTTTCTTCTGGACCTGTTCTTCTCTGTTCTTTTTTAATTCTTCAATTTTATCCTTATTTAAAGGTTCACCTTGAATCAGTTCTAAAGATTTCAGCTGTGCTCGTTCAATAGCACTAATTCGTTGGCCAAGTTCACTGAGTTTGCCTTCAGTTTCTTCCACTATACATTCCAGGGGCTGAAATGGATGAAGAGATCTTTGTTCTTTACCTGAAGCGTGGATGTTATTAGGAGTCTTTTTTGATGCACCTGTATAAAAATACAGACTTCCTTACAGACAGCGGCAATAGAATTGTTCATATTAATATTACTAGCAGTGCTGCGCTAACATTTCTTATTGGGTACAATGCAATTACAGGATAACATACAACATAAAAGGAAAACCCTACTCAAATAAGAGATTTTTACCCGGCTCGTGCAGTTTTGGCATATCCACAGGCTGCTGGTAGGGAATTACCTGTCTGAACATCTCAAATTAATGGTGTGGATATGCAATACCTAGCTTCTATGACATGGCTATTATTTAATTAATGTGCACCAGCTCCGAATATGCCTCGTTTAAAACTTCAGTATAATACTGGACGGAGATGCGTCTCCGTACAGTATTAGAATGTATGGGCTCCGATGAGCCAAATATAGTTATTCACAAAGTCAATTACTTCAGTAATTGATTTTTAAAGTGGAAAACCATTTTAAAACTTGAAACCAAACTCTGCTTCGGTTCTGACTAGTACCTCGGAAACAAAGCTAATAATGTACGGAGACGGATCTCATTTGAAGTTCGCTTCGCTCAACACTACCCAGCACCCCCAATGAATAGCACAGAAATTGAAGCACAGCTCCATTTTCTGTGTATTGAGTGCTGGGAGTCAGACCCCCGGCAATCTGACATTAATGACCTATCCTAATAGATAGAACTTAAATATCTATGATGCTAAAAACCCCTTTAATAAGTAAATTAAGTAACAACTTCCAATATTAATTTTTTATGCAGTTTTTGAAGCTAAGGCGCCATCATAAACTAAGGATACATATAAAATGGAAATAGGGTACGGCCACAGAGTCAGGTTTCTATATTGTGATTTGGAAGCCAAAACCATGAAGTAATTTAAAAAATAGAGGAGACATAAACCCAGAATAATCAAGAGAAAAAAAATAGGAAGTGCAAATTAAAAAATGCTTACCTTTTCCTGAATCTATCTGGTCTGGAGGCTTATCCGGCTCTCGAGGTGGCACGACCGTGGCAATTGTATGCATTGGTACACAAGAAACCTACAGCACATCAAGCATTACACAAGTTCATTTGAATGTCACTCATTTTATAACAGATTTACAAAAAAAAAATAATAATATATGGCAAAAAGGATTTTTGGATATCAATTGATAAGATCCTTTTCTTACAGGGTTCACTGGGGGAAAGGAATGCAGTTGGTATAGGCTGCTGCTACTATGAGGCAGATAAGCAATACGTTTAGGATGTCGGCAAACAGTGATTCAGTATGGGGACAGGCGATGGCATTAGAGATCGCTCTTCCCCATACTGAGGAGGAGATTGCTGCATGGAATAGCAACTGTCTCCTCCACTAGCAAGCAGACAATTGCCAGGAAGGTAAACTTCCTTCCCGACAACCTCCTTCATCTGCCTGTGTAATACGGCCCTTCGTGTCTCCTGCGCAGGCTATATTCCTCCTGCAGAAGCAGACCTAGTTATTTTATACAGAAAGAGAAGCTAGGAGAAGCCGACAAGAGGTCAACAGCGACCCTAAAATGAAAAATGTTATATGGTTACATTATTATTTGCTGTTGTAATCCATCAAAGACCAGAAACAAACCTGGATGGGTGCTGTGTCCCCTAGTGAACGCCACAAGAAAAAGCTCTTCACAGGTAACATGAAGGGGAAAAAAACAGAACCTTGCAAATGGTAAATGCATCCAAGAAAGCAAAACTGTGCACTATACAGAAATAAGTAAGGTGTGGAAATTATAGCACTCATACCTGTAGAAGAGAGGCCCTATGGCTCATCACTAAAAAAAGGCCACCAAAGATCTGGAGGGATTCTAATGAGAATTGGAAAGGGAGGGTGCTGCCCTTTTTCCATTAGGTCTTGCAAATGGTTGTTATGATCCATCAATACATTTTAATGCATTGGACCAGTGGACACTGTTTAAAACAAATCTGAAGAGCTATAAACCGCGTTTAAACATTAGAAAACATTGTAAGGATGGGAAGGATTTCTTTAGGGCTCATTCACGCGACTATCCATTTTTTGTGGAATGCAAATTGAGGATCACAGCCATGTGGATTCCACATTTTGCAGAACATCCTCCTCCATGATAGAAATGCCTATTCTTGTGGGCAAATACGGGCAAGAATAGGACATGTTCTATCCATTTTGCGGCGCAACGGAACGGAAGTGTGACACTATGTGCTGCCCCACTGAAATGAATGGGTCTGAATCCGATCTGCAAAATTCCAGATCAGATGAGGAAAAGAAAATATAAGCCCTTCCAAAGAGAAAACTAGACAGAGGTTCACCTTGTGTTAAGTACCCAGAAGGCGGCATGGTAGGAGAAACCTTTAACTAAGAGACCCGTTGAAAAGGGACAGCCCTCTACAAAAATAAAATCATTACCAAAAAGAATTAAGAGGAAGATCTTACACGTGGCTTAAAAAGGAGGCAATTGCATACTGAAAGGACAATGTTGATGTCTCAAGGGCAAACTAGATGAGAGACTTGAAAGAAAAGTCTGTACATTAGGCCTGAAGGCTACAGATCACCGGAAGATGATGCACAGTGCTTAGACTTTGCTTTAAGGTAAATAAACCTTAGCTGGAAAAGGAGGAAGGAGAAAAACATGGACAAGAGACAAAAAAATAAATAAAAATGAATAAATAAAAAGGTGTCGTGTCACAGCAGGGGAGAGACTTCAAGGTCTTTCAGTATTAAATTACAGGTCTTCTGCATGGTTGTGAGGGCTCATTTTGAAAAACCACTAGATCTCAGGATTGTTGCTTCAACTGTCACATGCAGAGTATGTCTTCTGCTACTTTCACATCTGCGCTTTCCCTTTCCGCTATTGAGATCAGTCATAGGATCTCAATAGCGGGGGTAAACGCTTCAGTTTTGTCCCCATTCATTGTCAATGGGGACAAAATTGAACTAAAGGGAACAGAGTGCACCAGAATAAATTCTGTTCCGTTTCATTGCATTCCCAAATGTGCTGGAAGTGTTCTCTGACACAAAAGAAAACGGATCCGTCCCCAAATGACTTACAATGGTTTTAGAGACGGATCCGTCATGGCTATTTTAGAGATAATACAACCGGATCCGTTCATAACAGATGCAGAGGGTTGTATTATCGTGATGGAAGCATTTTAGCTGAACCATGATGGATCCAGCACTAGGACATAATCTGCATGCAGATTATTAATTAACTTAACATTTAACCACGCTGACCCTCATTTGCCAAGTGGATACCCAAGCCTTGCGACTCCACTGTACTACTTAGCATGGAAAAACTAGAAAGCGTGCTAATAATCCCATCTTCTATACCAGTAATGAAGTTAAAGGGTTTCTGTCATCACGTTTTGACATTATAAGCTGTCTGACATTAGCTATGTGCTAATGTCAGAGCAGCTTGATAATGTCTTTTTTATAAAAATCCGATGTATATTTAGGCTAAAAAATGTCTTTTTATAATATGTAAATTAGCCTCTAGGAGCAGGGGGGCGTTGCCCTGCTCCTAGCGGCAACCTGCTGGCACGCCACTACTTTCTTTGATTGACAGTGTCGGGCAGCGATCCTCTCCTGCCTCTGGCACTGTCTCCCTGCTAAATCCTGCGCCGCCGCTCTCTATTCGGCGCAGGCGCGGTGAGCTGAGGACAGCAGGCACCAGCGTCCTCAGCTCACCGCGCCTGTGCCGAATACAGAGCGGCAGCGCAGGCGCAGGATTTAGCAGGGAGACAGTGCCGGAGGCAGGAGAGGATCGCTGCCCGGCACTGTCAATCAAAGAAAGAAGGGGCATGGCAGCAGGTTGGCGCACGGAGCCTCTAGGAGCAACGCCCCCCCTGCTCCTAGAGGCTAATTTACATATTATAAAAAGACGTTTTTTAGCTTAAATATACATCAGAAATACATATAAAGCACATTATTAAGCTGATCTGACTTTAGCACATAGCTAATGTCAGACAGCTTATAATGTGTAATCCTGGTGACAGAAACCCTTTAAGCTATAGCTCTCAGACTATAATCATAATTTTTTTGGTTTCAAAAGTGCTATTATTGTGTAAAACTTAAATAAGAAAAAGTAGACATATTAGGTATTGCCACGTTCCTTAACAATCTGCTCTATAAAAATGTCACACGACTTAACCTCTCAGGTGAACGCTGTAAATATAAATAAAAACTGTTCCAAAACAACCAATTTGTATTTTTTGATGATGCAGCTAGGGATAACAGGCGTGCACAACCTGCATGATCCCTATACCTCTGACTGGATCATCAAGTAACTAAACATCAGCTTGACATCTAAAATCTAACCACTGCCCCCCAACATGTTTCGCCAGCTAAACTGGCTTGATCAGGGGAATTATTTAATTTATAAGAAACTTATATTTTATGACACATCAAATGCTAATGATCTTTATTTTTATTTGTTAAATGAGGGTGATTTGAATTTTTATGTTTTTTTTTTTTTATATTTTTAAAACTTTTTTATATTTATTTTCAGCCCACCTAGGGGACTTTGACATTCTATCATCCAACTGCTTAACTTGCAGACTGAAATGTTTTCCTAGTGCAATCTATGGGAGAATCACTACATAAGGGCTTGATAGGTGCTATGGCAGGCATCAGAGCCTTCAGAATGTCCCAGGTTGAAATAGCAATTGAATGGCTCCTGCAAACATGTTGTAGGGAGCCTTTCAGTCACCAGGAGTGCAGCGCTCCTAGTAACGGACCACTCAGATGCTATGGCCACAACTGACCATTGAGTGAGGGGTTAAAAAGTCCATTAAACTCTGCTACCAAGTGTCTGCCGTGTAAAGCACCAAGCACAGGCAGCTATGGTGCCCGCTCAGCTCCTGAGTGAGTACATTCTTTAACAAGCTATACATGTATGGCGGATGTCGGAAAGGGGTAAATTCATTTTTGGGGTATTGGTTTTGCTTTCTTTGGCCACCCGTCTCATTTTATAGCAGATTTTTCCTTTTTACAGATTTAACTAGACTTTGTAATTTTGAAAGGCTAAAGTTTACCCCATAGATTTGTTCTATGCTTTTAACCCGTTCCCCCATTTTCATTTTGGGTCTTAATGACCAAAGCAAAATTAGTTCTTGCTATGCCTTTAATACGCAGATTTACTAACCCTCAAGTTGGAATAAGTGTAGACAAGCTGTCTAGACTTCACCAGATTTATCACAGTGGCTCAGGCTAAATGATAAATCTGGTGCAGGGAAAGACACTTTCTGAGACTCTCTCTCACCCATTGGTTGGCTTACTATGAAACACGATATTACACCAAAATGTTCTTGCAATTTTTTGTGCATCAAGCTTGTTGGAAAAAGGTGTAGAAACCCTAGATGTGCCAATTTGTGCTGTTTTAGCCTGATTTTTGGAGTAGACACATTAAATATAGTCCACAATTTTCCACAAATTTCATGTGTCAACCCCCATCTCATAGATGGTACGCTCTTGCAAGTAGGGCCCTCATTCCTATTATTTTAATTTTGGTGGCGCAGGAGGCGTGGCTTTACATGTACTGTCAGGAAAAATTAGCATTGCTTTGTAAGACACGCAGCTTTCCCACAAAAAGTATTCTAGTTGCTTATTATAACTGTTTAAAAAAAAAAAAAAAAACTCAATCCCACTGCAGTTTTCATAAAAAAAGTAGTTTTTTATTAAGTAAAAAGGGGAGGTGGGGTCAACTCTTAAAACTTGCACATTTGTGAGTGCAAAATATGAATAAAATACTGGCAAATCTCATTGCCATTTATGAAAGAACAAGGAGCTACCACTAAAATTATGCTCTAGAGAAAATAAGTGGGAATTTGACAGTTTTCTCTGTATAACTACGTGTAGGTTCCCAGTTCCATTAGATTCCCATAACAAAGGTATTAGAACATTAATACACAGTTCTTCATGTTACTATCATTCTGGCATTAAACACATCCATAAAGTACCATGGCAGTTGCAACATTACCTACATGATCTTGGAGTAATGCGGTATTTGAAAAAATGAAATATATTACAAGAAATTAAACTTACAGCAAACTGATCATGAAGTGTGGGGGTAATCTGAGTGCCATCAGTAGAAGAGGCTGATGAAAGAAGATTGCTCGGATAATCCAACAAGTAAGAAACGACATTGGTATGGCCACCTTTTGCAGCCTCTATCAGCATTGTGGATCCATCCTGCAAAACATAACACATAATGTATTATTAAGTATACTATTATAGTTTGAGGGTAATTGGTTTCGGGGGGCTACTTGGCTTAGAAACATTGAAAAACACTGACACGAAAAATATTATGGTCATTTCAGAAGTCAAAGTAGAAACCAAAACAGGAACTGTTCTTCATGATATCTAGACTTTGTAGCAAGATATCAATCTTAATACAAAGCTTATGCAGAAATAGCCCCCAAGATCTGTACTTTGACACTTAGAGAACAGGCAGGATAGGATGATTTCAAACAAGAATGTACCTTTTATTAATCTGTGCAAAGGAAACAGGTCTGATTGAAAGTCCCAACCAGTCACAAGATACTGCCAACGGTCCCTCAACATAGAATATTAATTGGTTCCGGCACAACTATTGTATATTATACACAGAACTTTATGAGAGACTGGCACCTGGTTCTGAAGCCCTCAAAATGTTAACCAGATAAGAAAAATGTACTGACGAAAAGAGCACAAAATACAGATAAAGCAGTTTTTCTCTTAGGCAGCAACTGGAAATGGGTTAAATCCCCTTCTGCAAGGATTGGATCATCTTCAGGGTTTTTTCTTGGGCTTGTGACTGACAATGTAATGAAGGGCATAGGTTGAAACTTTTATGGGGGAAATGTTATTGATGGTACAGAAGAGGGCATTTGCAGGCAATGCTATGAAGGCACTGGGACTGAATGTAAACGATGAAACCAAAGTAGTCCCACTTATGCTTGCAAGAAAAATACACCAAAAGCATAATTATGCTAGACAAGAAACAAATATACACCTTTATTCCAACCTCATTAAAATACATGTACGGTAGAATGAACTTGAGCTCAATACAAAACAAATCCAAGCAACATAAAATACACAAAAAGGACATCTAGTGGTCTAAACATGTAGGGGAGGCCAGCCTTTGGTTAATAAATTATAATTAAGGAATACAGAACCTGCTAGAATACAGTACACAAGTATAACAGTATAAACCAAATGCTAACAGTCAATAGTCTTCTGCCAAAAAAGTTAAGAGTCCCTGTGCTATTCGCAAGAAGCTTCGTGTTTGGAGTGGTCCATCGATGAGAACGCTATTTCTGTCGGGTACTGTCCAGCTGGATAACACGTTACATCAGCGTTCTGGGTCCATTGTAGCTATGCTTTTTCTATTCGGAACATTACTCAGTGAACACTACTACTCCCATTTCTGCTACAAAAACTCCTCCCTCCACCTTGCCGTCTACAGTTGCATAGCTGCTTCTAATTGCGGATCATATCGCTGCTACAAGACTATGGTGCTGACCAGATTTCTTTGCCAAAGCAATTAGGTTCCTAGGTTGCTAGTTCCTGCTAAGGAGTTTGTCTTCTGTTGCATTATCGACCTGTGCCTGTATTCTGCATTCTGCCCCACCTGACCTTTGCCTGTTTGCTGTTGTGACCCTCTACTGCAAACCCCAACCTTGAATACGTATCACATATTCACAGGATCTCAGCCTGTCCCGATGAAAGCCCGTTACCGAGATTGCATGTTCCTTTGATGTCTTGCACCAGTGCTTCTGACACCGTGGGTCAGCTGTCAACCACACCAGGACTATTCCAGGAGGTAGCAGTGTGGTGGCTCCCTGCAGCAAAGTCAAGATCCCTATTTAGAGGTTAAAGGGTTATTACTACGAAGTTGCCACGATAACTTCCTTAGGCTCGTGTGTACCTGTGTAACCTTTTAATTCATTACCTCTGCTGTAGAGTGCATCAAGAAGAGCACCCAGACCTACGCTGCCACAATAACCAAAAGGCTCATGCAATCTCATGACAGGGGGGTGCCACTTTGTTACCGGGGGCAGATCACTCCCGGTAAATGAGCACACAGATGCCATGGTAGCAATTGATCACAGCATCTGAGGGATTAAATGCCTTTGATTGGTGTTGTCTCCAATCACGAACACCAGCAGTCGGTGTCTGCTGCGTACAAAAGCAGGCACCCACCAGTTATGGTGCACGCTCAGCTCCTGAGTAGAAATTCTTTCTAAAGAAAACTATGCCATATTTTTAAAACTTGCAATTTGATGTGAAAACTATTGTGATTACATGCAATTACAGATTTAAAGGGAGATCATCAAACTGTGATAAAGTAGAACTGGCTTAGTTGCCCATAGCAACCAAAGGAGCTGTGAAAAACAAAAGGCGGAACCTAATTGGTCGCTATGGGCAACTAAGCCAGTGCTATTTTACACCAGTTTGATAAATTAAGCCCTTAGTCTATCCAATATGTATAGAGCCACCGGTTTGTTCTTTTTCTCATCTCTCCAACCACCTTACTGGAGGTGTTTGCACATTCTCAGTTCCTCCTTTCAAGAGACTTATCTTCTGTAAGAAGCTTTGACAAGGCTCATGCACACGACCGTGTTTTTTGTCCGCATCCTTTCCATATTTTTTGTGGGTTGGATGTGGACCCGTTCACTTCAATGGGGCCACAGCAAATGCAAAAAAATAGAACATGTCTTGCCCGTTTTAAGGACAAAGATAGGACTGTTCTACAGATGCCAGGATTTTCCGTTCCGCAAAATGGAACTGCAGGTGTCCAATATCCATGGTTTGTTTGCATGAGCCTGCGCAGGGAGAGCGTTGCATCAGAAAGGTCATGCCCCTTGAGCCAGGACAATCCCTCTGAGCTACCAGCTTCAAACAAAGCTAGCAGAGTATTTGGAACAATTAAAGGGGAGAGCTCTGGAGAACTTTATAAAAAGTTTTTCATATGCTATATGATGCAATTAAAATTTTTATATCATTAATTGGATAACCCCTTTCAAAGGCAAACATCCACTACAGATGTACGGAAGATGTCAAGAAGAAATTAAAAAGGGCTTTCCAAGACTTTACAACCAATGACCTATACTCAGGATAGGTCATCAGTATTTTATCGGTGGGGGTCTGACACCCGAGCCCCTGCTGATCAGCTGTTTGAGAAGGCCCCGCGCTCCTGTGAGAGCCAAGCCTTCTCCCTGCTTACCGAGGACTGCGTTGTACGTTGTATAGCGACTGTGCTTGGATTCGTGCTCAGCCCCATTCAACCCCAGCAGCACTTAGGCCATGTGACCGATAAACGTGTTGTCACGAGCCTAGGAAAAGCTGAGAGAAGACCGCGGCACTACTGAGTGTGCCACCGCCTTCTTAAATAGCTGATCGGTCGGGTCTTAGGCTAGTTTAACACTAGCGGCAGCCTTATCCGGCAAGTTAGTGCACGCATGCCGCCAGAGGTCTGCTCTGGCCCCATTGACTATAATGGGGGCAGGTCGGAGTTCCGGCGGCAGGTTTGGACTACATTTCAGACTTGTTTCCTTTTCACAGACGATACAAAACTCCTTCGTAATCTGCTAACTCAATGAGAAAAACAAAATCTACATTCTCATGTGAAGTCATACGATCCTGCCTTGCTTTGAAGGCCCCTTTACACTGCCTGAACATCGGGTAGATCATCACTAACAAGCATTCCTAGGAAAGCTAGTTAACGATAATCTGCCACTGTAAAGGTGCCGCTGATTACCAGATGAAAGAACAAAAAGTTTGTTCATTGGGCAATTAGATTTTTTATGCAGCAACGTAAATCTTAGTTTGTGGAAAGCAAATCGTGCAGTCTAATCATTCTCTGCTGCTGGCAAACAACGATTCTGTATGGGGATTAGTGATTGCATTAGCAACCGCTCCTCCCCATACTGTGGAGGAGATTGCTGCATTTAAATGCAGCAGTCTCCTTCACCGACGAGCAGGCAATCGTCAGTAAGAACAATTCTTTCCCGACAGTCGTCTGCTCAACTGTGCAGTGTAAAGAGGCCTTTTATTGTCTGAAAAATGGGGTTCATACATGCTAGGATAACGTAAAGCATAGAATGGCAGAATGTCAAAAGAATAGCCCTCTATACTTTGGTTAGTCATAAATAAACATTAGAGCAGCATAGATTCCAGTCTCAAGCAATGTTCAATGGGCTGTGTCAGCCATTAGTTATTTCATTAGGTACTGTATATTCCCATACTGCCTAGTACAATTGTGAGCCCCATTGGACAGCTTGAAAACTAATGTCTGCGGAATATAGTATCGCTATGTAAGTGCATAAAATAAAAAATAAAAAATGTATTCAGTGACATTTTATAGTACCAATGTCAACCAAATAACCTGCAGATAAAACATTTTATAAGGGAGTATTAAAAATCTATATAACAAAGCAGATTTACAACTGTGATTAAAAGCTTCATTAACAAAATGTTAGTTTATGATTTAATTGTGCTATCACAGCCCTGCGTAAACCCATGCAGTTTCACCACAAAGTGGCCTGGGAGAACCGTGGTGCCGATGTGGTGGTTCAGCCTGCCTCACCCAGAGGCACCCACCCGTTTTCAAGAAGTTAAGGCTCCACCACTTCAGCCGAAGGAAGCAGTCTGTCCTTCCCATCATCTACTGGTCCTGATGCTCCTGCTCCTCGTCCTCCTATTCCTCGTCAGTTATTTTGTCAACAATCGATCACAGAAGCGATTGCCAAGATACAACAGTACGTGTACGCTCATCCAACGCCGCAGAAGCTGAACGTGCTCCGGGCCAAGTTGCTGGTACTACAGGCCCTCCTATTCCAAGTGGTTGACTCTGCACCTTTCAGAGAAGTGATGGCATGTGCCAAGCCGAGGCAGAGAGTCCCTAGCCATCATTTCTTTGCGAAAAACCAGCCGTGCACACATATGTAGAACAGAAGGTGGGCCAGTCCTTGAGCCTGTCAGTGTCTGCGAAAGTGCTGCCGTGTGGAGCTGTAACTATGGTCAAGGACAATATATGTATGTCCTTTACGGCCCATTAAGTAAATGTGGTTCCTGCCCAGCCACACCAGAAACTTGACCAAGTGATGGCGCTGCCGCCTCCACGTTCTCACGTCATTAGTCCTGCGACAATGTCCGCCTCTGCCTCCTCATCCTCCTCCAGTGTCCTCAGCCACCACTGTAGGGACAATTCACAGTGCTCCTCAAGCCTACCACATGTGCAGGGCATGGCGGTGTGACGCTGTTCTGCACCTAGTTTGTCTGGGCGAACTGAGTCACACAGGGGAGGAACTGCTCCGCGTCCTTCATCAAGAAATCGAATCCTGTCTTTCTCCTCGACAACTCAAAATCTAAACCATGGTCACAGAAAACGGGAAGAACATGGTGTCGGAACTGTGTCAAGGAGGTATGAGCCATGTACCCTGCATGGCGCACATGTTAAAGAGGACCTTTCACTTGATAATGAAAGTTAAAATAAAGATATACCCTTACTTGCCGGCCCCTGGTGGTGCTTATTCAGTTGTTCTTTTTTCACTATGTGCCCATGTTTGTCCACGGTGCCCCCCGCAATATTTCCCGCCTAATATGCTAATGAGCCATTCGGCTCAACTGGGCAGGCCTGCAAAAGTTCTCCCGGGCGTGTCTTTCTTCTCCCTGGCACAGAGCGCATCCAATCAGCGTGCTCCGCTCCTAGCCATAGAGAAGAAGCTCCAGTTCTCGCGAGATTCACGAGAACTGGAGCGATTTCATCCATCCTGAGCGGGCGCCATCTTGGATTCCCGTGGCGAGCATCGGAGCAGCGTGAATGCTCGCCGCGGGAATCCAAGATGGCGCCTGCCAATCTGACATTGATGACCTATCCAAAAGGCTGGGTCATCAATATAGGAAAAGCAGAGAACCCCTTTAAGAATTACGGAAGCTCCTTAACGAGCCCCAAAAGTTACCCATTCATTTCCAAATGGGAACAAGAACTAGATATCCGATTCTCACAGCAGGAACTAAACAGTGTATTGACTGCTCCATTAAGGCTGGGGACACACCTAGGCGTTTCTGAATCGCGCGTATGACGCGCGTTTTTGGATGCGCGTTTTTGTAACTAAGAAACACGCGTCATATGCGCAATTCAGTGATTCTCCCCTATGGCAACATTGTCCATAGGCGCGTTAAAACGCCCAAAAGAAGCTCATGTACTTGTTTGGGCGTTGGGCGTTTTACGCGCTGTAAAACGCCCAAATGTGAACCATGCCCATAAGGATGCATGGCTTTTCACATGTTGAGCGTTTTTCAGCGCGTTTGTGTGTCAAGTCCTTACTCAGTGGTATTATACACCACAGTGGTTACACCGTATGTTTCCAGAGGTTGCGGCACTGTTATAGTGACACAGAGCCATATATTCTCTATAGCTCTAAACAAACACTAATTTATGTAGTTTATGTTAAATTTTACTAGCATCAACTAGATTACTCATAGCCGTGCATTGGAAACAAACGGAACCCCCACCTATGCAACAATGGTTTCAGTGATGCGATTAACTCTACCGATTGGATCAAATTGGGACTACCGCACACCCCAAAAATTCTCAATAGTCTGGAGTTCTTGGCAAAAGTTCAGGTGTTTCATTGAATAATGATAACAAATCCAACTTGAAGTCCCTTGATTTACTAAGTTACCACGGATGTTGGAGTGCAAATGTTACATGTACAGTCAACATTACCTCTCGTCCCAATGGATCCGATATTGGATAGCTGCTATAGAGGGCCCCCCACCCCCAATCCCCTCGGACTTTCCTTTCAAAACACCCTGTTCGTAATCTTGTCAAGATTTTCAAAATGTTTTATGTCAAGTTACAACAACACAGTGCTAGAATGGTATCGTCTATAAAAACTAGCCGCCTAGATCTCCTTCAATCCTGTACAAGTTGATAATTGTACCTGCACTATATTTTTATTTCCTTTTCTTTAATAATGCCCATGTTTGGGCACTTGCATAATTGTTCTCTGTGTATGTTTTTGAAACCATTAAAAACAAATTTTAAAACAATACAATGACAACTAAAAAAAAAAAAAAAAGAATTACGGAAGCCACTGTGCTCTTGGGGTCTTTCAATGCAGCAGAAATGTTTTATAGCCTTCTCCAAATCTGTGCCTCCACATAATCCTGTATCTGAACTCTACAGGAAAAAGTTTGGGACAACCAGGACTCTTCCTAGTGCTGGCCTCCCCAATCTGGGATTAAAAGCAGAGTGGCCAGAAAGAAGCATCTGCTCAGTAAGAGACATGAAAGTTTACAGAAAATATCTAAAAGACTTTCAGACAGTGAGAAACAAAATCTTGATGAAACCAAGATTGAACTTTCTGGCCTTAATTGTAAGTGTCATGTTTGGGGGTTACCAAGTACTGCCCTGTGACATGCCTACTGTGAAGGATGGTGGTGGTAGCATCATGCTGTGGGGGTGTTACGAGCAGTTGGAACTGGGAGATGGGTCAGAGTTCAGAGAAAGCGGAATGGAGCTAAACGTCGAGCTATCCTTAATGAAAATTTGATCCAGTGTCCTCTGGACCTCAGACAGTGACCCTAAACACAAAGACAACACAGGAGTGGCTTAGGGACAGAACCCTGACTTGAACCCAATCGAACATCTTTGTAGAGTCCTGAAGATAGCTGTCCACCCACGGTACCCATCTAACCTGACAGAGCTTCAGAGTATCTGCATAGAAAAACAAAGAAAAACTACAAATTTAGATGTGCAAAGTAATGGCATCATATCCAAGAAGACTAAGACCTCAATCACTGCCAAAGGTGCTTCAACTAAGTACTGAGTAAAGGGTCTGAATACCTATGTCATCGTGAGAGTCTAGTTTCTCCTTTTAAATAAATTAACAAAGATTTAGAACATCCTGTTTTCACTGTCATTATAGGGTATTGAGTGCAGAATGATGAGGAAAACGAGAATTTTTTTAAATTTTATCAGAAGGCCACAACATAAAATGTGAAAAAACATGAAAACGGTCTAAAGACTTTCCAAATGAAACATTTCCTGAATGGAGATATCACTCTGCAGTTAATTTATTCTCATGGACACAGCAGTATGACCTGTGAACACCACCGTAGTAGTAAAAATGTAAGTTAAAAAAAAAGTTTCAATTTAGTTAATATATGCAACACGTTTTGCAGTTATTCTGCTATAGAAGGGGAACTTACTTTAAGCCTATGCGTTGGATCTGCTCCTTTTGCCAACAGCAACTCAACAACAGCAAGATGACCTCCAGCACATGCGAGGGACACAACAGTGTGATCATTATTGGCTGTAGCTTTATTAATATTGGCTCCTAGAAAGTTTCACAAAAAAAAAAAATATATAAGAAAGCCATACTTGACAGTTTACCGACATTACACTTTATTTGTCCCAAAAATTGCATGATGCTTCCCATTGAAATGTATTAGTGCCAGATCCGGCATTAAAATTACAGCATTGGCAGATCCGGTCTTCCGCAGCCTTATGGCTCATCGCATACATGTGCCGCGGGTCTCTGCTATTTAAAATATCAGAAACCCAGCGGCTACGGCGCCTGCTGCACATGCAAGCGAGCACCATGTTCAGAAACCGGACTTCCGCCATACATGTATGGCGGAGGTCCGCAAGGGGTTGACATGCACAATCCTTTGTCCCAGTGCTATATAAGCCACTTTTACAAGCTACTTCTACAGAGGAATTGTACACAAATGCAACATTAAAGTTGGGCACAACGTTCAGGTAGCGTCTGGCCAACAGCTATCCTTCCAGACCGTGCATATACGACATGTTTTCTCAGTGGTAAGAAGGGAGTAAGCTGCCGTTAAAATCTAACACCCCATTCTTCTTTCACTTAAAACATCTGCTGTCAAAGGAAAAGTAGCATATCACAACACACATCGGACGGGCAATCGGTCTCCCCAAAAATGACATCATTATAATGTGCATGGCCAGCTTAAAGAACACATGTCACCGCAAAATGCAATCTAAAAAAAACACTTTATAGAGCGGGAGGAACTGAGCAGATTGACATTTTTTAAAGGAAAAGATTCAGTAAAACCTGTAATTTATACCTTTGCTTTGTCCACCTCCTGTGAACAGCTATTGGTACAGGGAGGAGATGTTTTCAGTGAATGATAGCATTGCGTGTATAAGTGTGCATAACAGCTGTCACTGATAACCCTCTCCCTACTTTACCGATTGCTTTTTTTGCCTCCTATGAATATCTCCTACAAATGCATAAATGACAGGTTTTACAGAATCTTTTACCCAACAAATATAAATCAAGCAGCTCAGCTTCTACTGCTCTATACATGATGCTTTCAGATTGCACTGCATTTTGTGGCGACAGGTTCCTGGGGAATGAGTTAAAATGGCCGCCAGCATGCACTAGGGGGATTAGGGGGGCAGGGCCTCACTACACTGCTCTACAATAGATTGTAATGATGTGATCATGTCTATGATACACAATTATGGCTGCAGCCTGACCGGAAAACTGACCAATATGTAGTATATTCAAGTGCCAGGCAGCTCTGCAAGTGGAGGCAACCTGTCACATTCTGGGACAGGTTGCTGGCAGCCATTTGAAATCTTTCCCGGAGAACCCCTGGGTTTCTCTCATAAATTTACGGTGCATTCACATGACTGCATTTTCGGTCTGCATCCGATCCACATTTTTGCGGATCTCACACTGACACATTCATTTTAATGGCGCAGCGAAAAATACAGACAGCACATCGATCAATCAATCATACGGACAAGCCACAATTGATATAATATGTCCTATTTATGTAGATTTTGAGGACAAGGTCGTGTGAACGTACCCTTAGGGCCCATTCAGACGGCTGACGGATAGCGGCCGTGTGCGTTCTACAATTTGTGGACCGCATATGGCCGCAACCATAATAGAAAATGCCTATTCTTGTCCGCGATTGGGGACAAGAATAGGACATACTCTATGCTTTCCGCAGAGCGGAATCACGGATGTGGAGAGCACACGGTGTGCTGTCCGCATCTTTTGCGGCCCCATTGAAATGAATGGGTCTGCACCCTTTTCTGCAAAATTGCCGAACGGGTGCAGTCCTGTTTGTACGTCCGTCTGAATGGGCCCTTATACTGATGTACATTCTGTTACAAAGTAACAGCTTAAAGTAATGTTTAAATGAAAGTTGATGTAGAAAATTAACTGGATTATTTTATTTTAAGAAAAAAAAAATAAAAAATCATGATGCATTTCCTGCAATTCATTTCTCTAACTTTCTCCCCAACATTTATATGCAGCATATTTCAGTAATTTGTTGACACGAGAGAAAACAAGGTCTTCGCAGGATAGTAGTTAAGAGATTTTAATCAAGAAATACCTTTGCCTAAAAGAAACTGAACAGTGCAGAGGTGTCCAGCTCGTGCTGCTTTCATCAGAGGCGTTCTACCTCCTTCACATTCATGTTCCTACCAAAAGTAAGAAAATAAGCATTCAATACTGATATACACACACTGACTGCACAGGTTAATGTAGTCCATGCCACACATGATGAAATTAGGCATTCCAGCAGGATTTTTCTCTTTCATTAAGCATACTTGTGCTATAATGAATAATTATTTAAGTTAGTGAAGGAAGTGGTGTAAAGGAAAACTGCCAGTTGCCTATAGCAACCAAGTAGATTCCACCTTTCATTTTTCAAAAGGACCCTGAAACATGAAAGGTAGACACTTACGGGTTGCTATGGGCAACTAAGCCAGCTTTCCTTAATACTTTTCATAAACCTCCCCACATAGCTTTAGTTCTCCTGATTAAAGTGCTGGTTTTCTTGTGTTATCCTGAAGCTCAAGTTATAATACTATTTGTAATATTCAAATTACGGGTTTGGTGCAACAAGGATGCTGTCATTGCTCTGTTTGCATCCAAGCTCTGCTCCTTTCTGTGGCCAGGCCATTCCTCACTGCTTTTCCATTGCCTAGCCCTGTCAATTAAAGAGGCGAGGGAAAAATCCCAAATCCATTTTTTAGGGAGCAATTCAGTTTTGAAGTAACTTTGTGGGGCTTCGGTAGTAGAAACCACCCATAAATGAACCCATTTTATAAACTACACCTTTCATGTTATTCAAAACTGATTTTTCAAACATAGTTTTCAAACATTTTATTGACTCTGACTTGAGGCCTTTACAGCAGAGTGGAAATTGGCCCTAAATACAAATGAACCTGAGATGAGTCCTGTCCCTGAGATGAGTCACAGACAGAACTCTGGTTAATTTGAATATGTATCAAATCAGTTTTTTTACACAATAAAAGCACACAGAGCTATGGGGACTGGACATTGCGGATGTGCTAGCGGCCATGTAGTAGCCCATGTCCCCAGCTCTATACCCAAAATCCCAGTGACAGGTTCCCTTTAATGAACACGTTCTTATATCTATTTTATTAATCTGTTCTGTGCAGCGCTATTAAGAAAATGGCAAGTTTTGTATTTGTATTTTTGCAGTAATGCAAATATGTATTTTATTTTGAAAAACACTTTCAGTTCTTGAGTTCAGCATAACTACATTTCACATTATCAGTCATCTGTATGTGCCTTTACCTTGAAAATCCAAGCAGATAGACCTGTAGCACAATTCCCTTAAAATATCGCATCGCATCTCACTATCGCAATTTTTAGGGCCCTAATCGCAATCGCACAAAATTTCCATATCGTGCAGCCCCACCATGAAATAATAATTCTGTTTATGTTGTGCCATCCTCTATTACTCATGCTAAAAGTTTATAAATGAATTGCTAGCAGCCTGCAATAAGCCCTTCTGAGAGGAAACAGCTTGGGGTTTGTCCGTGCATAGTATAACACTACCCAATCAGTGCTGCCAGTGGCAAACTGTGCAGGGACACACTCCCAACTAGTAACACCCAACTGAACCTTTTCTGCAGACTGCTGAAATTATCCATACATTTCTAGTGAGAATAAGAAGAATGGCACAACACAGTCATTGGAATATATGCTTCTGAATTATTTCATAAGGAACGCAAACTGAAATGTTGAGAGGCAACAATTTCTCTTTAAAGGGGTTGTCCAGGAATACATTTTCTGTAACAAACCTGTGCTGGCTCCACAACATCTTCAGGTCTGGGGTTTGTTTTCTTCCTTCCTGGCACGGTCACCTAATACTCTTCAGTGAAAACATGTCTCTTATGACAATGTCCATGCCGGGGAAGAGGCAAAACAAACCCTGGACGGAAAATGGAGATGCAGGAGCCAGAGTGAAGGACTGGTGTGGTGTGGAGGAGGTAAGAAGTATTCTTTCAATATGGGAGGCAGGTGCCGGCAAGTGTTACAAATAATGTATTTCCGGACAACCCCTTTAAGGTGTTAAAGTCATAATTAATGCTATGCAATGACAATAAAACTCTTACCAGATCAGCTTCAGCTTGAAGCAATGCTTCTGCCACATCTGTGTGTCCATTTTCACAAGCATATGTTAAAGCCGTGTCTCCTGTAGCCGTGGAGGCATGAACATCTGCACCTTCAAGTAAAAACATCATATAGATTTTAAGTGCACTAAGCCTAAATGTCTCGTCCAACATGTGCGCAACTGTTAATAAAAAGCAACACCATCAACTTTTGCCTCAACACTATCCATTATAATCTTATCCACTTTCTGACCAATGCCCCAAGAAACTATTTTCTTTCCGTAACCATATGCTCTTAGACTGTGTTCACATGACATTTCTGTCCCATACTTGATCCATTGTAACAATGCCTATTCTTGCCCGAAAATCGGACAAGCACAACATGTTCTATCTTTTTTGAGGAACAGACATGTGAACATACGGAGTCATTTCTGTTTCTTTGCGGTCCCATTGAAACGAAAGGTTACGCATACAGGTGGAAAATACTTTCGTGTGATGAGCCCTTAGACAGATGCCAAACAGCAGCATCCATCACCACAGGGGTCGCTATATAAAGTTATGGTTTAACACTTTACTGCTTCTTAAAAAAAAAAACTTTAAAAGAAAAGGTTTGTGTATCTCGCATTACTTTTCTTTCTACAGAGCGGTGGGAGGGCTTGACTTTTGTGGGACGACTTGTAGTTTTCACTGGTATCATTTTGATGTACATAAGCAAAAAGCAGCAATTCTGGCACTGTTTTATTTCACAGTGTTCCCTGTACGGGATAAATTACATGATAATTGCAGAGAGCTGAGGTGGTGATACCAAATATGTGGAGATCTTATTTTTGTAAATTTTTTCCATTTAGAAGTGTTTTTTCAAAAGAAAAAAAAGTTTAATTTTTCTAAACTTTCATTTTTTTTTTTAAATAACTCAATTTTTTAACTATTTAATATTCCCACAAGATAACTATAATAAGCTATCTTTCGGTTGCTTCTAAAATACTTAGCAATATTCCTGCAGTGCAATTTATTTTAATATCAGTTCTACACCGATGATCAACAGCAGGCTGTAGAAGAAAGGTGCAGCCTGCTGAGACACACTAGAGGCAGACCTGGGGCCTTCATTTGGCTCTGGCCTGCGTGTCTGCACTGAAAATCTCATTTGCAGGTTGCCGATGGGAGACAGAGGGAGTTTGTTCCCTCTCTACCAAGTTACTTGCCAAGGGCGCTAGTTACTGTGGCATGTAAGGAATTAAGTAGCCCACATTGGCGCTCTCTTTTTGTGGCACAGATTGAGCTATAGAGATCAGCAAATAAATTCTAAACTAATTAATTAAATTATGAAGTTCATAAAGATTTGTCCGCAAAATGAATCCAAAGTTCTCACCAATCACGCAAAGGAACACCCAGCACCATTTTACTGTGAATACTGACTGGTAAATCAACAGGAAAGACGACGGGGGAACATAAAATCGGGGAGGGGGAGAGGCTTGCCCTGATTGGCTCAAAGGCTGACAGACAATTAGCCAATCAGGGGCAGTATTCAGCCAGGTCCATCTGCTCAGAAGGAGCCAGGTGCTATTCTGTTCTCAGCTGTGGATGTGATGGGATGAGTTGTGTGACAAAAAAAAAAAAAAAAAAACATTTGCAGACACAAGTTACTATAGTGACACTACAGGGACACTAAGGAGAGAATATGGATATAATTGGGTAGATTTTAGAGTTTAAAGATGTTCTCCACTTTTCCTATATTGTCGATGGTCTTTACAGCTGATCGGCAGGGGTGTTGCCAGTCAAGCCACAGCCAATCTGATATGGATAACCTATCCTGAGACTAGATCAAAGTAGGAGAAGCAGAGAACCCGGGAAAGCTTAACATCGCTGTGTCCCTCAACTTATCCTGCTGCCTGTGCAGCATATCAATTTTTGCTGGAATTTAGCCCATAATTGATATGTGAGGATCCAGTACCCCACCAATCATCACAATGAAAAATTCGACCCTGCTAGTTAATTTATTTTCATATTTATCATATTGCCGAGTAGGCCTATGTAGGGTTTGTATGACGCTCATGGGCGATCTTGGTTAACTGCAGTTATGGGAGTTGCACAGGAGGAGAGGGATCTGGGGAAATAGCTGGAGGTATCACATTGAAAAATTTGCTATGCATTCCGGTCATTTCTAGTCATGTCCCTCACAAAACACTCGATATTACTCTTTAATAACCTATGCTGAACGCTATAGGAAAAACATTTATTTTACTGAAAAGCTTCTTTAATACAAAATCCTGTGCAAAAATGTCCTAAGAAATACACAAATTAAGCTTAAAGGAGTTACTGAGGATTTTAATATTGATGACCTATCCTTAAGTTGTGTTGTAACACTGCAACAGCTGCATGTGGACCCCAGCCCAATACTGAAGGCAGGTGTCATACATTACTTTCTCAATTGTACTTCCTGGCTACTTACCAAAGTGAAGTTCATAAATATAAATGCCCCAGAACCCCCTTCTTTAAATGCTAAGAAACATACCTGCTGATAAGAGATATTTTACTAGTTCAAGATGTCCTTCCTGAGCAGCTTCCATGAGAGGAGTAGAGCAACCAAGTTCAACATCTGCCCCTGATTTCACAAGAAAATCTGTGACTTCTGCAAACCCTCCACAGCATGCAAGTGTAAGAGCCGTTTCTTGGGTTTCTTCAGTCTGAGCATTTATGTTAGCACCTAAAAATATGAATATAAAGGTTCAACATGCCTCAAAAAAAAACCAAGGCACATATATGGGTCACAAATACAAAGTTTAAAGCCTTTTGCTAGTGAAGACATAGCTAATGGTTAAATCAATATATAATGTTCATAATTTGCTTTTCAGGTAAACCTGCCATGAGCAAAACATGGGAATATTTGGGAAGTATACCATTCTATATACGTATAGTAAGGTGTAAACTTACCTTGTGCTATAAGAAGTGCCACTATTTCTTCATGTCCTTCTCGAGCGGCTTCCATTAAAGGTGTGTAACCTTCATCGTTTACTTCTTCAAGATTGGCACCTCTTTCAATCAGCAGAGCTGCAAGTTCCACGTGTCCTCCACAAGCAGCTAATGTGAGGGGGGATTCAAAAGAATCTGCTGGCATGTTTACCTGAGCACCACTATCAAGCAGTAAACGAGCTACCCCAACATGTCCATCCTATAAAGGCAATAAGTCAATAACAAATTAATATGCTGATCAATTTTGTACAACATGTGGAGCTGGAAAATCAGCATTCTAATACAGTGTATTTACAAAAAGTTTGGGAAATCAAAACTTTTTTTTTATCCCTTCGCCGTTCACAGACATAAGAGGATTTATATTTTGCTAAATAAGTTGCATTCTTTAATGCACCATTTAATTTCCTTGTATTGGAAAACAGAAGGGTTCTTTTTGGTGTGAAATGGGGGAAAAACTCGATACTCCCACTTTTTGATTTTTTTTTTTTTTTTAGGGGCTTCACAGTTTCCTAAAATATAAAAGATAACACAATGCACTCTGCAAACAAACTATATGAACTAATACTAATGGCACTACATTAAAAGTGTATGAGATACTTGGCAAACATATTCTGAGCAAAATCATTTGTGCCCATCCACCACAGCAAGGTTACAACATCCTGGATAGGAATCTACTTTATAAACATACCTATGCGTCAAATGGCCTCTTAATTTAGGGAGCAGCCTTCATAGGTATACTGTGTTTGCTATATTTGTTACCTCTGTCTATGCAAGCAGTCCTCAGAAATTATTTGAGAAGGCCGTTTTTTGGAAAACTGACCCTAGATAGAGTCAAAAGAGTGGGACGGGCTCATCGCATGGGACCACAGATACAACAAAGGGTGGTAAACCGGTAATACCTCTACAAGTTATTGCCCGCTACCTTGACTACAAGCAATCCTTCAGAGCTAGCAATCCCCTCTGCACATTATGGGACCAAGTGTGCTTATTTCTGCAAGCTGCTACATGAAGGTCACGCCTAAGTGGACAGAATTCAGTGCAGTGTTCACTACTCTGTATGCTAAACCTATTTGATTCCAGCTGCAGTATACTTATTTAAATAGGGTGGTGCTCACCTTTAGTCCACCAGTTGATGCCACTACTTGTTTGGAGAATGAGAGGCTACTGACTAGTGGTCCAACTGGTTTGGAAACTACTCACCACTCTCCTGAGAACAGGGGTAATGATGACCCGGCCAAGGCCAGAAAGCAATTACCAGAGCCATCACCTATTTCTCCCAAAACCTAGGCCAAGGCTGTCAGACAAAACCCTCCGGATCATTGCAATTCCTCCTCCAACAGAGGCACCAGAAATTGGAATGCTTCAAAACACTTCTTATTTGAGCTTTGCTTTATATTGACCACAGATGGCGAGTCTACCTCGGTTGCTTCCGATCTGACCATTCTGCACAGCCAGGTCTTCAGAACTAATAGTCTATGTTATTGGAGCACTATCATGGACTACCTGGAGGTTTTATTAATTATTTGGTAGTTTTTACTGTTCAATTACTTAATATGTGTCAGGGAGGATATATGGGTAGGCACTGAACTCCCCAGATGTCGCTCTGCTGGATATCTTTGCTACACATGACATGCAATTAATTACTTGGAATGTAAAGAGGCTCCCCAAATAAGAATATGATGGTTCTTCGTCATTTAAAAAAAGCACAATCATTGCTTTACTTCAGGAGATATATCAGGGGCAGTTAGACTTTAAAAGGATGCTTAGATTGTGGGCAGCAGAAGTATATAGCTCGTCAGCTCGAGGTAGGAAGTCAGGAGTATTAATATTGATCAATAAGGACATAGCCCATGATGTCTTGTCCTCTGACACTGATGAGGAAGGCCTATGGCTCCATTTATTGAGTCAATATATTTCACCTTCATTTATGACAAATATACAAAATTTACCCCAAATTTTGAAACCTTTGTATATATTTGCAATTTTCAAAATTTACATTTCTCTGCTTTTAAAACAGAAAGTGATACCTCATGACAAATGTATTACTTAACATTCCCATATGTCTACTTTATGCCGGCATCATTTTGAAAATGTCATGTTATTTTTTAGGATGTTAGAAGACTTAGAATTTTAGAAGGAATTCTTAAAAATTTTTAAGAAGATTTCCAAAACCCACTTTTAAGAACCAGTTCAGTCATGAAGTCACTTTGTGGGGCTTACATAGAAGAAACCACCCATAATTGACACCCATTTTAGAAACTACACCCCTCAAGTTATTCAAAACGAATCTTACTTTATCTAACTGTTAACCCTTTAGGTAATAAACAAGAATTAAAGGAAAATGGAGGTGAAATTTTTAAATTCAACTGTTTTGGAAGATTTTCCATTTTAATCCATTTTTTCCTGTAACAAATTAAGGGTTAACTGCCAAATAAAACTCAATACCTATTACCCCGATTCTGCAGTTTACAGAAACACCCCACATGTGGTCGTAAACTGATGTAAAGGCACACGGCAGGGAGCAGAATGAAATAAGCGCAACATGATTTTTGGAAGACAGATTTTGCTAGACCATGTTCCATTTAAAAAACCCCTGATGCACCCCTACAGTAGAAACTCCCCAAAAGTGACCCCATTTTGGAAACTATGGGATAGGTGACAGTTTTATTGATACTATTTTGGGGTACATATGATTTTTGATCGCTCAATATTATGCTTTTTGTGAGGAAAGCTAACAAAAAATGGCTGTTCTGGCACAGTTTTTATTTCATCTGACATCCTGGATCATGTGATACTTTTATACAGCAATTTGTTATGGGCGCGACTATAAAATATTTGTTTCAGTTTTACATAAAGTATTTTTTCTGAACACCATATTTTTTTAATTTCTCTGCCAATCGTCTTGTGCAGGGGCTTGTTTTTTGCAGGAAGAGTTGACGTTTTAACTGGTACCATATTTCGGTACATATGATTTTTTGATCATTCAATATTACACTTTATATGGCAAGGTGACCAAAAACTGGTAGTTTTTGCAATTTTTTTTTTTTGTTTTTACAGTGTACATCTGAGGGATTAGGTTATGTGATACGTAACTACCTGCTCCGTATCAGATAACCAATTCCCTCAGATGAACACTGTAAAAAATATATATATATGGCTCTGACAATAAAACTTTTTTTCTTTCAAAGATGCATTTATTGTGTAAAACAAATTAAAAAAAGGATACATATTGGGTATTAAGTTTTACACAATAAACGCATCTTTGAAAGAAAAAAAAAAATGATGTTTTATTGTCTCCATAGTCAGAGCCATATTTTTTTTTTTGGACGATTGTCTTATGTAGGGGTTCATTTTTTGCAGGAGGAGACAAAGGGTTTGATTGGAACTATTTTAGGGTGCATATGACTGAGCTCTTGGTATTACACTTTTTGTGATCTAAGCTGACCAAAAAAAAGAAAATAAATAAATAAAAAAAACATGGGCCAAATTTTTTTTTTTTTTTTTAACGGTTTTATCTGACGGGGTAGATTATGTGATATTTATAGAGAAGGTCGTTATGGATGCTGCGATACCCAATATGTGTGTTTTTCTGTTTTTTTTTATTATGAAAATCAAATGAAAAGGGACTTTTTGTTTTATTTTTACTTCAAACTCTTATTTAAAACACTTATTTTTTACTTTTTTTTCTGTTCCACTTTGGGACTTCAACTTTTGGGGGTCAGATCCCCTCTGCAATGCATCACAATACATCTGTATTGTTATCCATTGCCTGTTCGTGTATTACACAGTCTAATACACTAACAGTTGCCTAGGAGACCCAGCCAGGGGCTGGATCTCCTAGGCTTCTGTAGAAGGCAAGTCCCTCTCTAATGCACGCCCACCGCAAACACCTTTTATGAGTCAGTGCTGACTGCGGCATAGAAAGGGTTAATCCGTCGGCATCTGCTTTAATAGCGATGCTGGCGGATACAGCAGGGGCCGGCTATCAGTGACTGCCGGGCCCCCACATTCCGATGCCTGACTAATTAGCATGACGTAATAGTACGGCAAATTGCAGGAAGTCACTTGCCGCTATGAAATACTATTACGTGATTGGTCAGGAAGGGGTTTAAACGCTCATATCAGTGTTCTAAATATATAAAACTTTGGAATAATCTGAATTTTTCAAGTGGGGGTTACTAGCAAATTATTTTAGGAGTGGAAGATGAAGATAATTAAATGAGTAGGAGATTTAATTCACAATTGGGGAGCAAAGTGACTCTCACTACAGGTGCAACATACCTTTGCCCTTGAAGGGAATCTATTTTATCGCTTTCAAATGATAAAACACTTTTGCTCATAAAAATGTTTAAGATATTTCAAAAGAAGCCCTGGAGGAGGATTCAAGGTCAGACTTATATCATGGCCTCTGGACCTATCCTTACTAAACATCATTTTGAACAAAGGTCTCGAGATTGGTGAGACACAAATTAAACATAATTATATTAAATAAATTAATAAATTATTAAATAAACATAACTAAAGTGGTGGATGTTGAATATATGATGAGACACTTTAAAAAGGTGGACCAACCCTTTTATTGCCCATGTCAGAAAGGTACATAATGCCACTTTATAGACCAACATAACTATTGCTCTTAAACATATTTCTAACTGTTGTTAGTTTTAATTAGCATTTAAAGATTAAATAGGTTATGTGCCTTAGTGATTACCATGCAGGCCTCCATTAAAGCAGTGTGCATTTCATCAGTTTTATGCTCTTGATCAGCACCAGCTTCCAGCAAAAACCGGACCATCTCTAAATGTCCTACGGAGGAAGTTAAAAGAGTAAAAACAAACATTTTAGTCATGACAGGAGAAACGATACATATTTTAAAAAAAGATGATATAAAGAAATACAGTGTAGATAATTTTTTTTTATATAACACCTAACAGATAATGTTAGGACAGATCATCACTATTATGTCACTGCACAACCCCCTTCAGATCAGTGAGATCGCTTTTAACCCTTTCCAGACAGGTCACATGTTGGGTCTTTAAAGATGGCACCTGCACCGAAGCAGGTGGGCCTTATGTCCACAACCAGCGGTAATGCCGATCACAGACATTTAACCATGGCTTCTGGGAGCGCAAAAACAAGTAAGCGTGCACTGGCAGGTGTGTACTGATGCCCCTAGCGAAGGTTGGGAGAGCTGGATGGTGTGAGCAGCCGCCTCTGTACTACACAATGATACACGGTTACCACACATAGGTTCCGCCTTTCCCAAAATAAAAACAATATCATGGGCATTGCGGTGTTCTATACTATACTATACTATTAATATAAAACTATTTATCCTATATGGCAAAATAGGAGAAAAAAAAAAAAGCAGAATGGCCAATTTGCCTTTTTTGGTCACTTCACCACCCACAAAAAAATTGTTTACTTTTAGCATTCATTTATATGTTTATTTTTCATTTAAGTTAATCATTGCAGAAGAAGCTACTGTTTTAATGGAGACCTTATTTCTCAAATACAAACCTTTATAGCATGCCAATGTCAGTGCACTCTCTTTAAATTCATTTGAGTGAGCATTAATGCCTGCACCATTTTCCAGCAAGATCCTTGCAATGTCAACATGACCAGCACTAGCAGCTTCCATTAATGCAGTGTGTCCATTTTCATTATGTTCCTCTATATTGGCGCCTTCTTCCAACAAAACTTTAACCACATCAACAAATCCTCCAGCACATGCATAGGTTAAAGCAGTATTCCCTACAAATAGAATTGTTATATAAAAGATGAATATTAATAACTGTAAGAAAAAGTGAACATGCATATATTAGAGAAACTGAGAAACAGACGAGTTACCCACCAGTTGAAGACTGAGCATTGACATCTGCAGAATGCAGTAGGAGAACCTTTACAATATCCACAAATCCACCACTAGCTGCTGCCATTAAAGGTGTGATGTCACCTTTATTCCCTCGATCTTCAACATTCGCATGCATTGCCAGCAATACCTGTAGAATTAGCCATAAAATATTAGAATCAAATTGCGCTTTAACCCTTTCGCTGCCAGGGGTGTTTGGTCATTTTGTACCACTGGTAGCAAGGACAATTTTTGTACTTTTGACATGAAAGAAGAAGAAAACTTGAAAGAAGAAGAAGAAAAAAAAAATAATCACACTAACCTTCTATACCCACATATTTCATGACAAGACACCCAACACATTGTCAAAATGCCACTTTATACACAAGGATGTCGTCATACAACTTTGTGTCAAAATGTGTTTTTTTTTTCATACCAATTTCATAAACGTAGATATTAGTGAGTAAAAGTCTGACCCAATCAGAAAGTTATAAACACCACATGAGACAACTCTGATATTTAAGGACTCTATATAACTCACATGATTGGCACTTAGCAAATGTGGTGCCAATATTCAAAAAAAGGGGTCAAAAACAGAGCCTGGAAATTATAGGCCGGTAAGTTTAACATCTATTGTTGGTAAACTGTTTGAAGGGTTTCTAAGAGATGCTATTTTGGAGTATCTCAATGAAAATAAGCAAATAACGCCATATCAGCATGGCTTCATGAGGGATCGGTCATGCCAAACGAATTTAATCAGCTTCTACGAGGAGGTAAGTTCTGGACTTGACAACGGCGAATCAATGGATATCGTATATCTGGACTTCTCCAAAGCATTTGACACCGTACCTCATAAAAGGTTAGTATATAAAATGAGGATGCTCGGACTGGGAGAAAATGTCTGTAAGTGGGTAAGTAACTGGCTGAGTAACAGAAAACAGAGGGTGGTTATTAACGGTAGATACTCAGATTGGGTCACTGTAACTAGTGGGGTACCTCAGGGGTCAGTATTGGGCCCTATTCTCTTCAATATATTTATTAATGATCTTGTAGAAGGCCTGCACAGTAAAATATAAATTTTTGCAGATGACACTAAACTGTGTAAAGTAATTAACACTGAAGAGGACAGTTTTCTGCTACAGAGGGATCTGAATAGATTGAAGGCTTGGGCAAATAAGTGGCAGATGAGGTTTAACACTGACAAATGTAAAGTTATGCCCATGGGAAGGAATAATGCAAGTCACCCGTACATATTAAATGGTAAAACACTCGGTAACACTGACATGGAAAAGGATCTAGGAATTTTAATAAACAGCAAATTAAGCTGCAAAAACCAGTGTCAGGCAGCTACTGCCAAGGCCAATAAGTTAATGGGTTGCATCAAAAGGGGCATAGATGCCCGTGATGAGAACATAGTCCTACTACTTTACAAATCACTAGTCAGACCACACATGGAGTACAGTGTACAGTTCTGGGCTCCTGTGAACAAGGCAGACAAAGCAGAGCTGGAGAGGGTTCAGAGGAGGGCAACTAAAGTAATAACTGGAATGAGGGATCTACAGTAACCTGAAAGGTTATCAAAATTAGGGTTTTCACTTTAGAAAAAAGACGACTGAGGGGAGATCTAATAACTATGTATAAATATATCAGGGGTCAGTACAGAGATCTCTCCCATCATCTATTTATCCCCAGGACTGTGACTGTGACAAGGGGACATCCTCTGCGTCTGGAGGAAAGAAGGTTTGTACACAAACATAGAAGCGGATTCTTTACGGTAAGAGCAGTGAGACTATGGAACTCTCTGCCTGAGGAGGTGGTGATGGTGAGTACAATAAAGGAATTCAAGAGGGGCCTGGATGTATTTCTGGAGTGAAATAATATTACAGGCTATAGCTACTAGAGAGGGGTCGTTGATCCAGGGATTTATTCAGATTTATTATTTTTTTCCCTTTAAGTGAGGAAAATTGGCTTCTACTTTACAGGTTTATTTTGCCTCTCTTGATCAACTAGCAGGATGACAGGCCGAACTGGATGGACGGGTGTCTTTTTTCGGCGTAAAACAATGTTACTACGGATTTTTGGTAGCTTTTCATAAAAAATTTTGTGAGGTGGGGAAAAAAACTGCAATTCTGTCAGTGCTTTTTTTTTATTATATAGGGGTGATGTATAAATGAGATTATACTCTCTAGGGCCATACAATTTGATACCAAATTGATGTAGTTTAGGTGATTTTTTTACTACTTGAGATGAAAAATCAGTTATATTTTGCATCACCTTTTACTAATCTGTTTTTATTTTCTTATCGCAAATGCATTTATTCTATTTCCTGAACATGATTATGGGGGCTGGCATCGTGCCGGAGCTGTTCTTAAAAGGGGTTTCCAAGATTTTTTTTTACTGATGGCATATCCTCTGGATGGGTGATAAGTATCTTGTTGGTGGAGCTGTGACACCCAGGACATCTGCCAATCAGATGTTTGAAAAGGCACAATCACTCGCAGTAGCGTTGCGGCCTTCTCCAGTTTTGCCTAGGCTATGTGACATCTCGTTCATCGGTTACATGGTCTAGACGTAGCTCAGCACCATTGACGTTAATAAGCATAGCTGCAATAAAGTGTGCGGTGCTGTGCTTGGAGAGCTGTGAGAAGGCCACGGCACTACTGCAAGCACCAATGCCTGCTCAGATAGGTCATCAGTAAAAAAATAAAATAAAAAAAAATAAAAACTCTGAAAACCAGAGAGTGCAGGGGCCCGGCTGAACTCTACCATAGCTAGGGTTCAGTAGACTAGAGGCCCTCTAGAGCTGAGAATGGAGTAAAAAACTGATAGGAAGAGGCCAGAGCATGTGGGGGTACAAAACAAGAAGAACCTGTGTTTAGTTGGCTGTTTCAATGGTAAAAGTTTGCAGTAAGGTAAGCCTTAACAGTATAGAGCTGTAGTGAGACATAAAACCCTTGCTCCCCATCTGGAACTGAAATTTTGCTGGCCAATATTTGCATTTGTTTCTTGTCAGTTCCAACAGAAGAAAATAGTATATTGCTTCAGTTAATATGCCTCACTAGTGCATATTGGTTTCAAACACAAAGATCTCAAGAGTTTTTTTTAACCTTTTGCTTACTGCTGCATAACTATATACATCATGGCGATAGGCTTAACTGTAACCCAACGCATAAAAGCATAGGGTTACGTTGCGATCTGCCAGCACCCCGAGGTGCTGCAGATGTCCGTGCTGTCATTAAACAAATGCTAGGGGTAAATTATATGCATCGGTGGCGCAGTGCGCGTCCCCACCCCTACATTATTATAATCCTGTTCATAATTCCCCTTACCCTCAGTACTATCTTCTCATTGGTGGCAGTCGTGTCATAGGGGGGATTGACTCCTTCTCATTGTGCTGCTGAGGAGAATATGGTGCGCACTGAGAGGGTCATGTGCCACGTTACTGGTGCAACCCTAGTATACACACACCCCACTTTCCTTCATAAAAAAAAATTATAAATATATATATATCTTAGTTTTAGCAATTACCGGTAGTTATTTGCAGTTAGATTAGGCCTATTGCTAAAACTGAAAAACTGGCCCGGTAAAAAAGGAGGTGGGGTAAACACTTTGGTAATGAAGCGGTTAAAAAGCTAGAATCCTCAAAGTCCCCACACTCTTTTTGAACAGCTGAGCAGAGTCAACGTATCACACAAAAAAACCAAAAGGTTAAATAGTATTTTAAGAAATGATAAAGCCTGGTGAGCACTGTGCTCTATTCACTCACTGCATATAAAACTGGAGATGCGCTTCATCACTACCTTTATGTAGATCATCAGGTTTCACTGTTACCAGTAAACATCTACAAGAAAATGCAGGTAGCACTTCTTTCCAAAAGTGGAAAGAAAAAAAGGCCTGGCTTAAAGTGTAACTGCCGTTTAAATTTCTTTTTGCTAATTGTTGAGGCAAGTGATAGATGTACTTTATTTATCCAAAACGTTAATTTTTATTAGAAAACTGGGGCTGAAATGGCCCTGAGCAGCACTCTCTGAGCGTAGCTAAGGGCCATCCGTCTCTTATTTATAAAAGGGAGACCAGCTGTGAGAGCGCTGCGCTTCTGCCTCCCGTGCTGTCCCGGTGGCCACAGGCGTCTTAGGAGTTAAAATTACAGCTATATTCCCCCTTTCGAATAAATCTAATCCTCTTGTACAATCACAAACCTGCGATCCCTGTGATAATTACTCATGAAGCAGCCGCCGGTAGTAGAAGCACTGTGTGCAGTCAGCGCTTACTTCCAGTTAGTGAATGTACAAGAGGATTACATTTCATCAAAAGGGGGAATATAGCTGTAATTTTAACTCCTAAGACGCCTGTGGCCACCAGTGGAGCACGGGAGGCAGAAGCGCAGCGCCCGCACAGCTCGTCTCCCTTTTATAAATAAGAGACGGATGGCCCTTAGCAACGCTCATTTCAGAGAGTGCTGCTCAGGGCCATTCAGCCCCAGTTTTCTAAAAATATAAACTTTTTGGATGAATAAAGTACATTAGAAAAATGTTACCCATCACTTGCCCCAACCATTATAAAAAAAAAATAATTTAAATGGCAGTTACACTTTAACAGAAGAGTTGTGTTCCTTCCCGCATCCTTACAGATTTACTCTAATGCCAGAAATTGGCATAAATTATAGTTAAATTCTACATCAGCATCAAGTTGGGTCGAATTCAATTTCTGGAGCATGGGAAAGCTGAAAGAGGCCTATGCCTCGAGACACTTGGTACTGAGACAAATGCTAGTAAACCTGCCCCATTGTACACAGAACTGCTTATTTAGGGTCCACATAGCTCAAGACTGTTCAACATTTTAATATAAAAAATGCTTATGTGAGAAAACATGAATTAAAATGATTCCTTAGGTATTTTAGGTGGCATGTAGAATAAAGCAGGAAGAAAACCTAAGTATTAGAATGGTTACATTCAATACTGAAGAACTTACACAGACTATTAATTAATCCTTCATGTAAAGTCTGGTATTCTTACATCATCTTTCATGTCTACTTTATACTTCAAGTTTAAATAGAGAAGAGGAATGGAACTGCAAAAAGTCTACTAACTCAATACAGATTTTAAATCTACAAATGATCTTGGTAACTACTCAATTCAAAGGGGTGTTTCTGTTGTGACAAGTCCTACTGCTTAAACCTCTATCACAAGAACCGGTACCCCCAAACATGAACGGTGTGACAGGTCACGCACTGCACTGCCATTGATCTCTATGGGTACACAGAATACAGCAAGGTCTTCTGTCTCCGGAACTCCCATAGAGCTGAATGGGGGAACAGTGGCAGCGGTGACTGGGCATTCCAGGGGTATGGGGTCCATTCTTGTGATGAGTTCTAGTCTCTGCAGTAGGACCCCCACCAGTCTAATAGTTATCCTCTAACATGTGGATAGGAAATAACTTGTGACAACTGGAAAACCCCTTTATAGGTAAAACTCCTAATGGGTGGATTTTAGTCACTTTTATAATACTCACTTGTACCAGCTCATAATATCCAGCAGAACAAGCCAAGCAGAGAAGACTTTCTCCTTCTTTAGTATGTTCATTTACACTTCTACCTTCATTGAGTAGTTTACGTACTGCATTCACATCTCCATCTGAACAAGCTTCTGCCAAACTTCGACTGAAAAACAACACAAACATATGTAATAAAGTAGTAAGAACATTATTTGCATTATTATCAGCAATGTTGACTATGGTAAGTAACAAACGTTATAGCTTTGTTCCAATCGGTGGGAACAGATGTTTGTTCCAACGCTTGTTTCTGATCATTGGCCTGTAAGTGGTGTATCACTGGTTTGTCAAGAGACTGAGTGTGAACAGTGGGTGTGCTGCCAAAAATATGCAAAGCGACAGGGAGATAAATGATAGTAATGACTATGGATCGTCTCCTATTCACTTTGCCAGTCAAGCCACGTGAAAACACCCTTTAACCCATAGATCAGCAGCACGGACCCGGCAGTCACTGACAGCAGGGCCCATGCTGCATACGCCGGCATCAGTGAAAAACACTGATGCCGGCGTATTAACCCCTGGTATGCCGCGGTCAAAAGCTGACTGCAGAATGCAGAGGGTACGGTTGCCCTCCACATCTCCCCTTAGGCTGGGTCTCACAGGCAGGCTGTCAGCATAATGGCTGACAGTCAATGCATTACAATACAGGATGCATTGTAAGTCAATGCATTACAATACATGAAGTATTGTAATGTTTGCAGAGAGAATCAGTCCCCAGAAGTTGAAGTCCCAGAGAAGTGTTTTTCATAATAAAAAAAAATAAAAATAAAGTTTCAAGTAAAAAATAAAAATAAAAAAAAAAATACGAAAACCCACACATATTGTGTATTGCCGCGTCCGTAACGACCGACTCTATAAAAATATCACATTATTCACCCCCTCATCTGAACGTCGTCGAAAAAATAAAATACAAACTGTGCTAAAACAAATCTTTTTTTGTAATCTTACATCGCAAAAAGTGCAACACCAAGCAATGAAAAAGGCATATGCCCCCCAAAATAGTACCAAACAGTCACCTCATCCCGCAAAAAATGAGCCCCTACATAAAACAATCGGGCAGAAAAAAAAAAAAAAAAAAAAAAAAAAAAAACACACAACAACTATGGCTTTCAGAATATGGAGACACAAACATTTTTTTTGTTTCAAAAATGATTTTATTGTGTAAAACAAATAAAAAAATTAAAAAGTGTACATATGTATTGCCGCGTCCGTAACAACCTGCTGTATAAAAATAGCACATGATCTAACCTGTCAGATGAACATTGTAAATAAAAAATACAGTGCCAAAACAGCTATTTTTTGTTACCTTGCCTCACAAAAAGTGTAATATAGAGCAACCAAAAATCAAACGTACCCTAAAATACTACCAACGAAACTGCCACCTTATTCTGTAGTCTCCAAAATAGGGTCACTTTTTGGAGTTTCTACTCTAGGGGTGCATCAAGAGATCTTCAAAAGTGACATTGCAACTTAAAATCATCCCAATGAAATCTGCCCTCCAAAATCTTTATGGCGCTCCTTTCCTTCTGCGTCCTATTGTGTGCCCATACAGCAGTTTACAACCACATAAGGGGTGTTTCTGTAAACTGCAGAATCAGGGTAATAAATATTGAGTTTTGTTTGGCTGTTAACCCTTGCTTTGTTACTGGAAAAAATGGAAAGTCTAACAAAAAAAGTGAAATTCTGATATTTCATCTAGATTTTCCTTTAATTCTTATGAACTGGTCCTTAAATAGTGGGTTTTGGAAATTTTCGGAAACATTTCAAGATTTGCTTCTAAAACTTCTAAGCCTTCTAACAGCTCCAAAAGATAAAATGGCATTTACAAAATGATCCAAACAAAGCAGATATATGGGAAATGTAATAAAGTGACCAAAAAAAAAAAAAAAACTAATGTTTTAAATTTTAATAGTACGGGCAATTTCGGGCACGGCGATGCCCAGTTTTTATATTATGTATTTTTTTATTCTCAGGAAAGGGAGGCGATTTAAATTTTGATATTTAACATTTTTAAGTCACCCTAGGAGACTTTAACATGCAATCATTAGAGTGCATCTTCCTATTCTATAATTCATATTTATGGATTATAGAATACTGAATTCAGTATATTCCAATGCAGTGCTGCCAGCTACAGGCTAGCATTGGAATATACTAGTAATCAGCCTGTGAGCCTAGTACAGGCTTAGGCCTATTGCTAGAACAGGCCCCTTCCCAAATCTCAGGCAGGGGAAGCCAGCCAGGGCCAGAAAGCACGCGGCTTCTAGTTTTGGGGCCCCCAGATTAAATGGTCACATTTAGGGCTGCAGTAAACGATTATTTTAGAAATCGAGTATTCTATTGATTATTTTTTACGATTAATCGAATAATCTAATAAGAATGTTACCATGGCAACCAGGGCTTCAGTAGCGTCCTGGTTGCCATGGTAACCGATAGGAGCCCAGTTATAACACTGCTGGGGCTCCAATCAGAACTTCCACCAATGAGGGGGGAAGGGGACTCTGCTCTGTGGCCACTGCCACCAATGAGGGGGGAAGCGGACTCTGCTCTGTGGCCACTGCCACCAATGAGGGGGGAAGGGGACTCTGCTCTGTGGCCACTGCCACCAATGAGGGGGAAGGGGACTCTGCTCTGTGGCCACTGCCACCAATGAGGGGAAGGGACTCTGCTCTGTGGCCACTGCCACCAATGAGGGGGAAGGGGACTCTGCTCTGTGGCCACTGCCACCAATGAGGGAAGGGACTCTGCTCTGTGGCCACTGCCACCAATGAGGGGGAAGGGGACTCTGCTCTGTAGCCACTGCCACCAATGAGGGAAGGGGACTCTGCTCTGTGGCCACTGCCACCAATGAGGGGAAGGGACTCTGCTCTGTGGCCACTGCCACCAATGAGGGAAGGGGACTCTGCTCTGTGGCCACTGCCACCAATGAGGGAAGGGACTCTGCTCTGTGGCCACTGCCACCAATGAGGGGAAGGGGACTCTGCTCTGTGGCCACTGCCACCAATGAGGGGGGAAGGGGACTCTGCTCTGTGGCCACTGCCACCAATGAGGGGGGAGGGGACTCTGCTCTGTGGCCACTGCCACCAACGATTTTAATACTGGGGGGTGGGGGGGAGGGCGCACTGCGCCACCAATGAAAATTAACCTTTAATACAGGCGGCAGGCAGCAGATCAGCGGCAGCTGCACCTGAGGGGTTAACTGCCGCTGATCGCAGCTCCCTGCCTCCTGTATTAAAGATTACAAAGGACCTTTCACGGTCCGGCCTTACTAACTAGCAGCTACAAGGAGCGGCGCCTGGGATGTCCCCGCACTTAGTTATCCCCGGGTGCCGCTCGGTTCTCCCCACTGTGGGCCAGTTACAGTGTCCTGCTCCATATGCTAATTACTAATATCGGAGCAATTGGGAGGAGACATCAGCTCTGTGGGCGTTCCGTCTCCCTGCACTGTGACGTTCTCTGCTGCGATTGGACAGCGCAGGGAGAAGAAACGCCCACAGAGAAGGTGATGTCTCCTCCCCATTGGTCCGATATTAGTAACTGGCACATGGAGCACGAAACTGTAACTGGCCCACAGTGGGGAGAACGGAGCGGCGCCCGGGGATAATTGTAAGTGCGGGGACATCCCGGGCACCGCTAGCTGCTAGTTAGTAAGGCCAGACCATGTAAGGTACTGTCATTGGAGGCGCAGTGCGCCTGCCCCTACTTCGCCCCTTCCCCCCCCCTCTCCTCACTTTGCAGCACAGCACAGGGGGAGGGAGAGAGCGACAACTTCTCCCCCTGTGCGCCCCGCCTCCTCCGCTGCCAGCCGCTCTGCACAGTGTCGGGTCATAGGGCGCGCCGACGTGCACTATGACCTGACGGGTGACCACGGAGCAGTGAGTAATAGCAAGTGCTGCCCTCCCGCTCCGTGGTCACATGACACAAACGAATCCTCGATGCAATTTTTTTGTGTCGAATTACTCGATTAAATCGAGTAATCGTTTCAGCCCTAGTCACATTTGACCATGGCATCTGTACGGTTAAATGTCTGCATTACCGCAAGGCATCTGCTGTGTTTAAAAACAGACAGGTATCTTCTGTAAGGCCGGAAAGCATTAAAACAAGAACGGATCATCATTTTTTGGTGTTCATTACTGACCTGGCATCTGCCCATAAATCAAGACACTAAAAGTAGGAATTTTAGAACAAATATTGCCGTTAGATTCCTGTGGGAATTAAGTGGGGGAGATTTTCTAAGCTAAGTGCTAAACCTAAAGGGGTTGTGGCACTTCAGCAAATAGCATTTATTATGTAGAGTAAGTTAATACAAGGCGCTCTCTAATGTATTATTATCCATATTTCCATCATATTTCCATCCATATTTCCATCATTACCATGATGGAAGGAGATGACGGCCACAAGGAGATTGACCTTTGATCTCTGTAGGGGCAGGAACAGAGAAAGGTTAAAACCCCCTCACCACCACCATACACCAGTGTTTCCTGTCCCTACACAGAGGCCAGGGCAGAGAAAGGTTATTTGGTGTGGATCTCCCGGTGATGAGAGGGGTGCAGTCGCACTTCTCTTTGAACCGCAGGACATGCGGTGCTTCCCTGCTCGCCAGCGGTCTGGTAGCGTCCTCCTCCTGGCTCTGGTGGCTTAAGCGGGAGAGAGCGCGCTCGGCGCATTAGTGTCTTTGATGATGTCCCTTTCGGTGCATCCAGGAAGGGACATAGGAGGCGGGCGACGCACGCGGATTCTCAGCATTCAAATGCCGGCCAAGCGAGGAGCTGCGTTTTGACTGATCTGAGGTCTGGTGTTCAGAGATGTCAGGCCCGGAACCACAATCACCCAAAGAGCTTGGTGCTCCTACTCAGCCTCCTGTAAGTTCCCTGCAGTGATTGTCTTTTTCTATGACACTCATTTGAGGTTGGGGGGGGGGGGGGGGAAATCACCCCTCGTAATGTTCAGGGTTCCTCTCCTATTATTGCGCACAGCGGTGGTGCACCTAATCGCAATACGTATGTCCATCTGTCTAAAATTTGGTCTGTTCTCGCCCCATAGGTATCTAAAAGAAGTTCAGAACAAAAAAAAACTGCAAAATGCATTTCATATTTCAAAAGGTTACCAGACTGATACCCCAAAAAATGTGTGTCACTAAGGGACGAGGTTTGCTCCAGATGTCGGAATCTGACCAGGGACCCCTACCTCCAAAAGAGGCAAAAAATAATTCCACCCTCCCCCTCTGATTCAGAATGCATGGGTGATGATGCTTCCTCTTCCAGGCAGTGGGAGGAGGAAGACCCTCTTTTGGAAGGAGAGATCCCTGAGGGCAGTAAAAAAATTATACTTTGCCTCTGACAAGATTTCGGATCTCCTAAAAGCCGTAAGAGCCACCATGGGGGTGGAGGACGTTTAAAAACCTCACTCTATTCAGGGGGAGATGTTGGGGGGTCTAAGGACAAAAAGAGCCAGAGTGTTCCCAATTAATGAAAACATTCGGGATATGATCTTAGAAGAATTGTCAGACGCAGAGAAGACACTAGGGGTGTCCAGAGAATATAAAAACTGTCTGTTTGATCCAGCAGAATTTGACGAGATCGCTAAGATAGACGTACAATTGGCCAAGGTCAATAAAAAAAAACGAATTGACCTTTGCAGACCATTACACAATTGAGAGAGCCAATGGAAAGCTGATCGCTTTTTACGCAAATCTTGGGAAGCTTCCATGTTTAATCTCAAATCTAACATCGCTGTGACCTCTGTATCGAGGTCTATGTAACACTGGCTGAACTAATTAGAATCCCATTTGAGGGATAATTCTATCCCTCTCCTTAAATCAGCAACGGCCTTTTAGGGAGATGCTTCCGCTGAGTCCATCAGATTTTCTGCCAAGGATGCAGGTTTTTCTAATGTGGCACATCGTGCCCTTTGGATGAAAATATAACTTCAAATCCCTGGGCACAGGAAGTAGTCAGAGCGGGCTACAAGATAGAATTTTCTTCAGTCTCCCCAAGGAGGTTTTTGATATCCAATCTGGGGTCGGTGAAAGCTCAGAGCGGCATTTGGCAGAGTATCAAAGACCTCATAGGGCTAGGTGTCGCAATTCAGGTCCCAGTCTCAGAACCAGGCCAAGGATTTTGCTCCAGTCTTTTTCTGGTGAAAAAGAAGGATGGATTATTCTCTATGATTATAAATCTAAGATTCCTCAACAAGTACATTGCCTACAGGAAATTCAGGATGGAATCCATGGGATCCCTAAATCCTCTAATTAAAAAAAGAACGCATGGATGCGTACTGTGGACTTAAAAGACGCATACTATCACATCCCGGTCCACCACAACTCTCAAAAATTTATACGATTCACCATAAAAGACCAGCAGGGAAACACTTGCCATTTTCAATGTACGACTCTTCCGTTTGGAATTTCCTCGGCTCCCAGAATATTCACCAAATTGGTGATAGAGATGGTCGCATTCTTGAGACAGAAGGAGCTGAATCTGATTCCCTATCTAGATGATTTCCTACTAGTGGGAGATACGGTAAATCAATTACTAACAGATCTAGATGCCTTTTTATCAATTCTAAAGGAGTCGGACTGGATGGTCAATCTTCAGAAAGGGGAATCAGGACCTTCCAGAAGAAGAGAATCTGCTCTATGAGAGAAGCTATGAGTTTTCTGGGAACATTGATAGCCTGTATCCCATCAGTAATGTGGAGCTAGTTGCATTCCCGTCCCATGCAGTCCCGGATTCTGGACATCTGGGACAAACAACAGAGGTCGCTGGATCGCAAGGTACACATTCCAGGCTACGTAAAGACCTCCTTAAACTGGTGGAAGGTGAGCAGCAATCTCTCACAGGGAGTGACCTGGAGGAAGTCGCCGTTTGTCCAGATCAAAATCTATACCAGCCAGTCGGGCTGGGGTGAAAAAATTGGGGACTCCTGTTACCAAGGTTCTTGCGTAAGCAGCCAATCCTCAAACTTCAGGGAGCCAAGTGTAGTGTGGTAAACTTTAAAGGTGGCGGAATCACCACCTGAGGATACTGTCGGACAATACAACGACAGTGGCTTACCTCTCACATCAAGGATGCACAAAATCAAAGAAGCTCCTAGACCTTTCAAACAAGATATTTTACTGGGCGGAAAGTAACGTGAGGTCTATCTCAGCGGCTTACCTCAAAGGGCTCTTAATCAGGAAGCGGACTACCTCAGCAGTCACACATTGGACCAAACAGAATGGCCCCTAAATACAGAAGTCTTCAGGATGATAGCAGACAGATGGGGGACACCAGACAGACTTGTTTGCGTCAAAAGACAACAAAAAAGTGAACAGATTCTGTTCCCTGGATCCCAGGGGCAATCCTTGGGTGATAGACTCATTCGCCACAACATGGGACTGGAACCTTTGTTATGCATTTCCTCCAATGCCAATTATTCCGAGAGTAATTCAGAAAATTCGACAAGAGAATTTGACTATAATCCTGGTGACCCCCTTCTGGCCAAAAAGCAGTTGGTTCTCCTCCCTCAAAAGACTCAATCTCCCAACCATGGTCTCTCCCACTTAGGAAAGACCTTCTACATCAAGGGCAGATACTATATTCGAATCCAGAATTCTTAAAGCTAACAGCCTGGATCCTGAGGTCGAAATACTGAGACATCAAGGACTTTCAGATGAGGTAATAGTTACACTCAGGGCCAGTAGAAAAAAGGAGACATCGGCCATATACCTGAAAATCTGGAAGAGGTTCTGATCTTGGTCAGGGGAATCTTCTCCTAACTTGGTTAGACCAAAGATTCAAAAAAAAAATTTAGATTTTCTCCAGCAGGGCCTAGAGTTAGGTCTTAGACCATCTACTCAAAGTTCAAGTATCAGCACTCAGCTGCTTCTTTGATGCGGACTTAGCAAGCCACAGGGGGATCAGAAGATTCATGAGAGCAGGAGCAAGACTGAAAATCAAGAGTTCATTCCTGAAACCTTAATACTGTTTTAAACGGCCTAACCATGAGTCCATTCGAACCATTGGAAGACTGTCCACTCATATTTCTATCATTTAAGACAGCATTTCTGATTGCAATCACATCTACAAGGAGGCTTGGTGGCATCTGACTTCCACAGGGATCAATAGATAATTCTGCCATCAGTTTGTAATTATCCAAAAAATAGCAGATAGCGTTCCTTTCACACTCTAGATGTACGGTTCTAAAATATTTGGAGATCACAAACAAACTTCATAAAGTCCAATAGTCTTCTGGTTCAGTTCTCAAGAAAGAACAAAGGGAAGAGGTTGTCTAGATCTTCCATTGCTAGGTGGATTAAGTGCACAATTTCCTATTGTTATACCACTCACGGATTTTTTTGTCCAGCTAACCTAAAAGCGCATTCAACTAGGGCTACGTCCTCTTTAAATGCTGAAAGAAGACATTTGTATGGCGGCAACCTGGTCCAGTGTACACACCTTTATAAAGCATTACCGCTTAGATTGTTGAAATACTGCTGACCTGTCTTTTGGATGTCAAGTCCTTCAGGCAGTAGAGATCTTCAAAAAGAGATTGCAGAGAAGCGGCACTCACCCATTTCTTGGAGTAAAAGTCCACTTTATTTCATGATATAGTCAGGTACTTCAGGCAGTAGACCCGGCAAGTTACCGGAAAGTCTAATTCCGATTTTCCCCCTTCGCTAGCTGGATTCACTTTTCCATTGCATTACACACTGCTCGTTTCCATGGTTACAACTACCCTGCAATCCAGCAGTGGTGGTCATGCTCGCACCTATGTGCGCTCCCACAGTCCTGACTGAGAAGCCAGCGCTTTTTCCCATAGTGTGCAGGCACGGACACGGCTAATGGATTGCAGGGTGGTTGTAACCACGGAAACAAGCACTGTATAATGTATATCCCAGCCAGCAAAGGAAGCAATATGGATTATCATAATACATTATTAAGAGCCTTGTATTAACTTTCTCCACATAATAGATACTATTTGTTTAAGTGACACAACCTTGTTAAGGCTCAATTTAAAGCAAGAAAACCTAGTGTACATGCCTTGCACCAGTTTGTGGCCCTCACCTGACAGTTTTAAAAAATGACAAGAGATGTGTGGATGAAACCTGGCAAATTTGAAAAAAAAAAATCATAAAAACACTAGGGCTAAATACTGGTCTGGAGTAATCCTAAAGGTCACAGAGTGTAACTTATAATATTTCTAAGGAGAACCTAATGTTAAATGGATGTCAAAAACTGGGATGGTGGTAAGGCTAAGTGAACATCAGCGTTCAGCCTGTATGTGCTTCTGCTTTGTACTAGGAGAGGAAGAATGAAAGGAGGGATTCGGAACATAGCTGAGCTGATAGATTATAATGGGGTCTGTTAAGATTCCGCTAAGCGGAAGATTTTTGAAACAGACAAAAGTCCTGCATGCAGCAGAAAGGCTGAACGCTAATGTGAATTCAGACTAAACAGAGTAAGGGAATATGGAAAGATCTGGCATAAAAAATAAAGATCAAATAGTTTGGAGATTTGGAGAAACTTAATAACAAAGACAGGTGCACTCTGCGGTAATACTAAACCCTCACACTGATGTTAAAATTGAGAGGTTAGTGCAGGATGTGCTCTCCTATATACATGCACAACTGCATATGGGTTTGAGCATATCCTGCCTGTTTAACACCACATCACGTTTTCTAAGAGATTTGGAGAAAGTAACATTTCGAAAGGATGTTAAATTGTTACGTACACATGCTATTGATACATACTTGTCTACCTGCCCTGTATGAAAACTGTCTGCCCTCATGCGAGTCAGAGCAGCAGCCGCTTCGTCTAATGCACAGCTCACAGATGAGGTCAATCTTTGAAGTACTTCAGGATCTGCAAAGGCTTTTCCATCAGTGGTGGACAGTTTACCAATTCCTTTATTACATGCAGAAATCAAGCAAAAAAAGATTTAGTAAAATGTAATAATGCACAAGAGTCATCGGTACCTTTACATAAACATACAAAAGGTATTCTGATAACACAACTGCTGTAAGAAATTACTGTAGGTCTAACCAAGAAGCATACCAGAGTGTTATGCATACACAAAAAGTGTGATTGACTTATTTACTAAGTTCACCAGTTCAGGGTTCATGCCTTCCCTGTTTGAATTATAATTTCTTCTGCGCATTCTGAAATCCACCGCTTCTTTGCAAAAGAAATTTAACGAAATTCCATAAAAATCTCAAAGTAGAGACGGCGATATTTAAACGGCATCTGTCAGCAGATTGGTATCTATGATACTGACTGTGTTGGTTTCATGATCTTATGTGCAGACATCGCTGAGAAAAATCTAATTTTAATATATGCAAATGAGCCTCGAGAAGCAACAGGGGCGTTACCATTACTCCTAGAAGCTTAGCTCTCTCAGCAAATATTGCGCCCTCTGCACTTTGATTTAAAGGACCATGCAGTGTAAATGTTATCATGCCTGGCCCTGTCAAAGTGCAGAGTGTACCGCAGGTAACGAGAGAGCATAGCCTCTAGAGGTAACGGCAATACCCCCATTTGCATCTAAACATAATTTTTAATGCGGGCACATGGGGCCAACACAGATGTCTTCAGCTGCCAAGTGCACATGTAACAGATCAGCCAGTTTCGCAGGTACGGCTGACAGATGCCCTCTAACATGGTAGATTCCACTCTCACTATGTTCACATACAAACATATTACTGTCTACAGCAGATGTAAACTGGATAATACTACAGCGCTACATGTTGAAAGTTTATATATATATAAAAAATAAAAAAAAGCTGAATTATAGAAGAAAAAAAATAAAATATAACCTGTGTGTCCCCTGGGAGCTTAACAGTATCCCTTTTTGCTTGCTCCTTACAGTTCAGATAACTGGTTGGACGAGCAGCATCCCCCCATACTAGTACAGAATGCATTACCTGCTGCTTCTAGTACCGCTTCTAAGCGCGCTTGTGTAGCCGGATCAACTGTCCGCAGGTCTGCTACTTCTGCAGCAGTTGATAAAAAAAGTTCTGATACAGTCTTCAGCACTGAATTGTCCTCTTGGTCCAAAATAAATGATTCAACCTATTGAGAAAAAAATAGTCACCTTTATTTTTTTTTGTCATCTTTATGAATTATTCTCAAAACCTCTCCATAACCTAAACCTCTCTAGATATGAAAATCTCTGGTTAGTTAGACACTCAAAGAACCGTAGTGGAGCAATGTAAATAAAGTTAAAAAGGGTGGTCTCATCTCACACATAGGTGCAGGTCATGGTCTTATTTCAGGCTTCCCAGCAGGTTAAAACGTCAGGTAGGTACAGACACACATGAACTGGGCTTCAGACATTTTACATATAGTGCAGCTTCAACAGGGCCTTCTGAAGGGACACTATACGTGAAACGGCTGTAGGCCTATTCATGTGCGCCTGTACCTACCTGACGTTTTAACCTGCTGGGAAGCCTGAAATAAAAAAATAAAAAGACCATGACTTGCGAGTGCCATGGTTTTCTTCTATTGTTCTACTGCCACTTAGAACTGCAAGTGTAGTCGTGACACCCACGAGTCTCATAAAAGATGTTCCTGCCTGCCTTTAGGTAGTGGGGGTTATTTTTCCTTATGTGGATTAACTGCGCAAATACAAGCGAGAACGGTTTCTGAGCTGGGAGCCTAAAGGCCCACTTACACAAACATAAAATCCAAAAGCTATTTAGTGTGCGTGCAAGATAATTGATAAACATAAATAGGCCAAGTGTTAAAATGTTCACTTTTAATGTGAATAATCATTTATGAAACCATAAAAATAAGGACACTGGAATGTAAAAATTAATCAGTACTAAGAATGTACAGTGATTAAACATATATATTACTAAGAAGTATTACTTGAGCCCTACTTGTCCAACAGTGTGCCTGAGCTGCTGCGCTAAGCTGTGAACAGCAGAATAGTGTTTTCGCTGTCACCTTTACATGGGCCAAGAATCCGCCAGATAATTGCTAATCGGTGTTCATAAGAACGCTCATTAACAATTATCTGGTTTGTAAAGGTGCCACCGATTACCCGATGAAGGAGCGAAACGAATCATTCACACACACACAAAAATGGTCTTTCACAAGCAGCAGATCGTGCTGTGTAATCATTGCTGCCAGCAAACAAGTCAGTATAGGGACGAATGAGGGTGTTAGCGATTCCTCCTCTCCATACTGTGGAGGTGATCATTGCATGTAAATTCAACAGTCTCCTCCGCTGACAAGCAGACAATTGCCAGAAAAACAACACAGTTTTTTGTCTAAAATCCAAAGAAAATACAGCAAGAAAGTGCAGTACTCACCATAAAATTCATTGTCTTTTTTACAGTATAAAATACAGCACAGGGGGAGAATGTAAAAGAGTCACCTGCTTTTCTACAGTCCTCCCACCTGTGCTGTATATTATGAAATAATAGACAATAAATTTTATGGTGAGTGCCACACTCTTGCTTTATTTTCATTGGATTTTGGACACTATACAAGTTTAGAACACCAGCTATTATCTGATTTCTCCGCTGAGATTGTACTCTGGATAGATGCCTGGCAGTGCCGATGACTCTCTCCAGTGGACAGTTTCTTGTCCGACAGCATGGTTTCCGGTCTTCTCGCTTATAGGACTTCTGAATAGGCGTAACAGAGTGCATTGCTTTGAAAAGAGCAGAATAGTGGGACTTTGAGAAGCTGGATGGTCCATCAGTCAAGATAAGACACTTCTGTAGTACATTGGTGGTTTACAGTGGTCAGAGAAGTAAACACACACGTAGGGAGGGTTCTGGACTGTCAAGATGGACTGCTGGTAGCCAAAATTGCCACACAAGAAGAGCTACTATAGTTCAAAGGACAGCCACAGAATGGTTCTGCATTAGCCCCTCCAGTGACCACCAAGATCAATAAGAAACCATCTACTTAACCCCTTATGCCCCAGAGGATTTTTGCTTTTGTGTTTTTCCACTCCTTGTCTTCCTTTTTATTTCTTCTATTCACCTAGCTGTATGATGGGTTGTTTTTTTTGCAGGTTTATGGGTTTTGTTTTTACAAAGTTCACCATGCGATAACCCTGACCTGTTAAATTAATTCTTTGGGTCAGCATAACTATACCACATTTATACAGTTTTTCTTGTGTTTTAGTACTGAAAAAAAACTTTAAATAATTTGCATATGCACTTGTGCTGAGAGAAAGCCTAGTGGGGGCATGAATGGCAAAAACTGTTCAGTGATAAAAGCAGGTTCTGCCTTGGTATTACTGATGGCCTATCAGAGTCTGCAGGAGAACTAAAGAGTTTATATTGCGATTATGCATACTGTATAATAACAGTTAAACATGGCAGGAGACAGGCTAACACAATTGCTAACACCTCACTTACTAAGGTCATTGCATCTATGGTCATTTCATTATAAGCCCTTTTTCCTCCCTACTCACCTCCCTGTTAGGCTAGATCCATATCTGTAATAAAAAGGTATCCAGCAGAGGAACAGTCTGCAGATACTGCTATTGACCTCGAGACCTCACTGATTATAATGGGATCCGGTCAATTTCCAGCATTTAAAGATAATTACTCTTACCGGTAATTGGATTTTCCGTGTAGCCTCCACAACGGCACTAAGCAGGAGGGTACCCCACCCCCAGGGATAGGAAACAATGTGGAGAACACAAGTTTAAAAAGCCTTCTACCCTTTACCTTCTCCAGTAAGTACCGAAGGACTCAGGATGATGCTGAGGAAAAAAAATATATTTTTTGGGAGAGTAAAAAAAAGTCATCATACATTAGTACAACAACGAAAAGATGAAAATTATCAGGGTGGGAAATAAACTTGGTGCCGTTGTGGAGGCTACACGGAAAATCCAATTACCGGTAAGAGCAATTATCTTTCCGTACACCTCCCCAACAGCACTAAGCAGGAGGAATAGCAAAGGAATCAGGCTAGGGAGGGACCGCTGCGGACAGGACTTTCCGCCAGAACGACAAGTCCCTGTTGGACTGAACGTCCAGCCTATAATGATTGAAAAAGGTAGATGAATTAGACCAGGTTGCAGCCTGACAGATCTAAGATAATGATGCAGAGGCATTTTCTGCCCAGGAGGTCAACACTGCTCTTGTAGAATGAGCTTTTAACTCAGCCAGAGAAGAAAGCCCTTTTTCCATATACGCCATGCTGATAGTCATTTTAATCCAGCGAGCAATGGTGGTTTTTGAAGCACTTTGCCCCCTGTTTCGTCCTGGATCAGCAGATGGTCGGATTTTCTTAGGTCTTTTGTAGCGTCCAGATAGGCCAACACACACCTACGCACATCCAGATGATGAAATCTCTTCTTTAATGATTTTGCCTGGGCGAAGAATGTAGGTAACGAGATTTCCTGCTGACAGTGAAATTTTGAGAACACTTTTGGTAAGAAAGAAGGCTCATGCCTTAGTACAATTCCGTCATCTAAAATGCTTAGATAAGGAGGCCTGCAGGACAGGGCCTGATTTTCACCAATTCTCCGGGCCGAAGTGATGGCTATAAGAAAGGCTGTTTTTAGAGATAAGAGCCTGAGAGAGATTTTGTCAAGAGGTTGAAAAGGGATGATCCATTAGGACAGAGAGGACCAGGTTAATATCCCAAGGAGGAATCGTGGATCTATGAACGGGAAGTAGTCTACTGGCTCCTTTAACGAGCCTCTTAACCAAAACCAGCTCCGCCAGCCTGACCTCCATAAAGGCACTAAGAGCTGCTATCTGGACCTTGACCGTGCTAACCCGGATCCCTTTGTCAAGGCTTCTCTGCAAAAAGTCCAAGATTACCTTAGTATTCGGCCGTAAGGTAGGATTCCTTGGAAAAAAGAAGAAAGGTCTTCCACGTCCTAAAGTAGACGTTAGACATGACCTGTTTTCTGCTGGAAAGTAGAGCATTAATGACGGCATCCGAAAACACCTTAGACTTCAGGATAGATCGTTCAAATTTCAGGCAGTGAGTTTTAACTGGTTGATTGACGGGTGCCAGGCCGGACCCTGAAGCAGAAGGTCCGGGAGCTGAGGAAGAATCTAGAATGTCCTTCTGGAAAGAATCAGCAGCAGGGGAAACCACGCCCTTTTTGGCCAATAAGGGACTATCAGAATAACGTGAGGGTGTTCCTCCGCAATCTTCGCCAGGACCTTTGGGATTAGCTGGATCGGTGGAAATGCATATAGAAGACCCTGCGGCCAAGGGCCTGAAAAGGCATCCAGTCTCGCTGGATGGTCACTTACTGAGAGGGAATAAAAAAAAAAAAAAAGATCCGTTTGTCTGTTCTCTTGGGAGGCACACCGTCGGGTGACCCCATTTGCTGTAAATTTCCAGAAAAACACGATCTCTTGAGGCTCCACTCTCCTGGCAATATCCTCCTTCTGCTCAGGAAATCTGTTAGAATGTTTTTCTCTCCTCTTAGGTGGACTGAGGAGATCGATTCTATGTGCGTCTCAACCCAGGAAAAGATCCGGGATGCAATCTGACCCAGAGTCCTACCTTTCGTGCCCCCCGTTTGTTTACCGTAGTGCTGTTGTCTGAGAGGATCTTGACATTTTGGAAACAAATGTTTGCTAAAAAAAAAAAAAAAAAAAAAAAAAAAAAAGTCCTCAGGGCTAAATATACCACCAGTAGTTCTTTTGCGTTTGAGGATGGGGGAAGAACTTCTGGGTCCCACGCCCCCTGTATCAGCTGGCCTTTGAAGTGGGCTCACCAACCTGACCCGTTTGCATCTGTTATGACCACTTGGTTTGTGGTCCTCCAACACCGCCGCCAACAATATGGGAGGGGTTTATCTTTCAAAACAAGTTCTGAAGTCCTACAGTGCCACACGGAAAACTTAAGGGTGGTACAAAAATCTGGCCGTACACATTGTACAGACGGCAGTGTACAATGTGCCCATGTTATTTAGATCTACAGGCCAGAAAGGTCGTAACTTTCAAGAAGTTGTGATCAAGTCCCTACTTTTTCAAAATCATCAAGGGAAGGGCCCCAGTACTTCTGTTATGGTGCTCGTGTTGTACCAGGGCAACATTTCCCAGGTTAAGTGCCCCAAAGAGCAAGGAAATGAAGGAACCCAAAAAGATGCAGAGTGTGTTCCAAATGGGAGATAAGGAAAGACAACCTTTACCACTGCGAAACCTGTCCAGAAAAACCTGTCCTGTGCATGAAGGATTGTTTCAGAGTCTACCACTCATGCATGGATTAATAATTTTATCATTTATGTACCCTGTAATTTTATCACCTTACATCTCTGATTTGGTCCATATCTGCAAAATCTATATTTTGCAATGTGCCCATACAGCAGGATATGAGCACATATGGGGTGTTGCTATAACACACAGTGGGGTCATTTTTGTGTGTATATATAATAAATTCAGTTTTATAGCTAAGTGTTTCAAAATAGTCATTACACCCCTTGAAATATTCCCTGGGGGGGTGTAGTTTGCAAAATGGTGTCAGATATTGGGGGTTTCCACTCTAGCGGTGCATCAGGAGGTCTTCAAATGTGACATGGTACCTGAAAATTATTCCTGAAAAGTCTGCCCTCCAGAAGTTATTTGGTGCTCCTTTCCATCTGACCCCTGCGGTGCACCCATATAGCAGTTTACATACAGTTACCCCTTTCTCCAGTTACCCCTTGTGAAATGAAAAATTTGAAAAAAATTAAAATTAATTTTTAAATTGCATTGTACTCGTTTTTAACTAAAAAAAATTATTTCCTTTTGGTCTTTATTAAAAATTTTGAACTGTCTATGCAGCCTAGCATTTGTCCAGTAGCAGACTCTGAATTTTCACTCCGCCAGCTCCAGATGTTGTGTGAAGGTTCACGGGAAATAATAAATGAGGGACACACAAGTTTTTGCTACTGTCAGTAGTGGTGTTTTTTTGTCTTTTTTGCTTCTTCTTAAAAACACAGCAAGCTGCAACCCTTCAGGCATTTTACAAACACCTTCTCTCTATACCATGAAGAAATTGGTAGTGTTAAGACACAACGTGTTGTTGTTGGTCCATAGTTTACGATGAGTACCTTGACATCTGATAGATATTCGGCCATTAGCGATGATTTCTTAGGTGGCTAATAAGGCCTATGTTAGCATTAAATGTTTTATACATACTGAACAGACAAATATTGGTTTTTGTTTCAGCATTTGCAGCTCTGTTTTTATGAAGTGTACACTTATCCTGTACTAGAATTGTCCTTTTGGATTTGTATGTCTGGCAGCCCTGATGGATCAGGGAACCCCATGTATAGCGATCATGTGCCAAGGATTTCCACAAGGCGATGTTGATATCCAGGGACTTGAGAGAGGCTTTCAGTGTATCTTTGTAACGCTTCTTTTGCCCCCCATGTGATCGCTTACCCTGGGACAGCTCACTATAGAAGATCTGTCTAGGTATGCAATGGTCTATCATCCTTACGACATGGCCTGCCCAGCGCATCTGGGCTTTCATGAATAAGGTGTAAACTGATGGTAAGCCTGCTCTGGAGAGGACTTCTGTATCTTGCAACTTATCCTGCCACTGGATCCTCATATCAAGTCATATGAAAGTGGATCAGCGGTCTAGCATTTCTTCTGTATACTGTCCAGGTCTCACTAGCATACATCAGGGTGGTCAACACTATGACCTCTTAGACACTAAGCTCAGTAGCAAGGCTTATTCCACGGCGGTCCCATGCAATGGTCTGCAGTCTGCCGAATGCAGAACTTGCCTTAGCAATTCAATTCTGCAGTTGACTTCGATGTGAATTGTTACTGCACGGGAGAGGGTACTGCCAAAATACGTATATTGGCATCCAGCTTTTGTCCTTTTACTGTGACACGACCAGGTCAAATGGGAGCTCAAAAACCCACAAGCGCACAATCCTTGGCGTGCAATGGCCCCCTCTAGAGGGGAAATTGAAGTCTCGGTGCTCCTGAATGCACAGTTAGAAACAAATATACAGTGCCATGAATAAGTATTCATACACCTTGAACTTTTTCACGTTACACCCACAAAAGGTATGTATGTATTTTCTTGGGATTTTATGTGGTAGATCAACAGAAATGAGAACATTAAATAAAATCCAGTGTAACTAATTGCCTTTTGAAGTTACCCAATTAGTAAATATACCGTAGTCCACCTGCGAGTCATTTATTCTCTGTATAACTACAGCTGCTCTGTGAAGGCCTAAGGTTTGTTAGAGAACAGGGATCAAACAACATCATGAAAACCAACACACCACATACGTCCTGAGTCCGGCTCCTAAAGATGGTTCTTGTAGCAGACACCCGCGGCTAATGTCTGCGACCGAAAGCAATGCTGATCGCGGACATTTAACCCCTCAGATGCCGGGGTCAATCCTGACCACGGCATCTGAGTGCGCACAAACCAAAAGTTTTACTTTCGTTTGCGCTCCGGCTCCCCCGTGTGGCGATCTGAGGAGCCGAAGCGTGGCTGTAGTAGCCTGGGTTTTTATGAATGAAACCCAGGCTGCTCTGTAGTATTTCCTATGGAGCCTATGACTGTAATAGGCTCCATAGGAAATATGCGATTTTTTCATATAGTCGAATGCGATTATCATACATTCCAATGCAATAGCAATCAGCTGATTGTATGTTATAGTTCCCTATGGGAACTATATAAAATTGTAGAAAAAAAAAAAAAAGTTTAAAAAAAAAGTTTAAAAATAAATAAATTTAAATCACCCCCCTTTTGCAAAAAAAAAAAAAAAAAATACACAAAATGGGTATCGCAATGTACAAAAACCCCCATACTATAAAAATATCTTTAAAAAATATTCCCCATACGTCAAACAGCAAAATGGAAAAAAAGAGTCCAAATGGCGGATTCGCCATTTTTGGTCACTTCATTTTCCACAAAAAATTTAAAAAAAAAGGTGATGAAAAAGTCACACCCCCCCAGAATAGTATCAATAAAAAGGATAAGATTATGATGCAAAAAATGAGCCCCCATAGAGCTCCGTACATATAACTACAAAAAATGTATAGGGGTCAAAACATGGCGACAAAAAAAGTAAAAAATAATTTTTTTCCCACTATCAAAACGCAAGAAAACCTATACATATAGGGTATCGCCGGATTCGTACTGAACTGTAGAATAAAAGTAACTGGTCAGTTTTATTGCACATCGAACCTCGGGATTTAAAAACCAGCAAAACTGTGCTGAAATTGTTTTTTTTTTTGCAATTTCCCACTACATCATATGCAATATTACATGGCGACATTGGAAAGTAGAAGGCAGGGAGTGCAAAAAAAATAAAAAACATCTGGTCCTTAAGGGGTCAAATCAAACCCCTACCCCCCCCCCCCCCATTTCCGTATAATAAAAAAATAAAATACCTAAATAACAAAAAAATATGAACATCATGGGTATCACCGCGACCAAAAACACCCATACTATTCAAATATAAAAATATTTTTCTAATACGGCAAATGGTGTAACGGGAAAAAGGGTCAAAATTGCCAATTTGCAATTTTTTCATTGCTTCTCTTACCCAAAATTTTTTATAATTGTGATCAAAAAGTCACACACACCCCAAAATGGTATCATTAAAAAGTACAGATTGTCCAGCAAAAAATGAGCCCCTATACAGCTTAGAATATAAATGATGTAAACTTTAAAAAATATATATATTATTTAGATTTATTTTTACAATATAGACATAAAAAACCGAGGGAACAAAACCCGTAAAACGGTGGAGGAATTGCGTTTTTTTTTCCCCCCAATTCCACCCCATTTGAATTTTTTTTTTACGACTTCCCACTACATTGTATGCCATAAATAATAGTGACCAGGGCTGTGGAGTCGGTAGATAAATTGTCCGACTCCGACTCCTCAGATTTTGAAACTTCCGACTCCGACTCCTCTGTATTTAATATGCAAATACGAAGCTGTTCCACCAAGTTCTTCTAATCTCCTCTAGCACAGAGAGGTAGTTGAGCAGAAGCTGCTGCCTTCTCCTTTGTGTGCTGATCTTCTGCTGAAGATAGAGCAGTGGGAGGATCCAGGAAGGGGCAGGGGAAGGGGCATTTATTTTAAAACATGATTTTCCTAGTTCAATCCCATAGTCATGTTTAAAATTTAAGCTAACAATCTGAGTTTACGTGTTTTATAACCTTAGCTGAATGATAGCAGTTTTTCAAATGGTTTACAGCTTCAGTCTTGAACTATTGACTATCCATTCCCTTCACTTATACAAGTGTCTCCAAGTCCTTAATCAGTTATCAGTGAGAGGCGAGGATAACCATGGGTTCCCTGTAACAGCAGACCACAAGACAATGGAAAGTGTAAGTATTGCCGCTCCTTAAAGGGACACTGACAGGCTGATTTTCCAGCTAAAGATATATATATACTGGTATTTATCAGAGAATTAGGAATAAAACTATACTAATGTTACCCCCAGTTAAGCTGTACTTGTGTTTAAAAAACATTTTAATCTGTATGCAAATTCACTATCTTTGTGCCCAATGGGGCAGCGTCTCCTGCGGCTTTGTGCCCAGCCGCGCCCAGTACAGCTTCCCAGCGCTGTTCCCCTCGTTATTACTCACTGCACTGGCCTTTTTTTCAGGCTAGCCGAACGCTGAATTCCTGCGCAGGCGCACGTGTAGAGTGCTGGCAGCAGCCTCGTCTGGCTATGCTGAGGCTGTGCCAGCTTTCTCTCTTCCTCCTCGCTACCTAGTCCTGTCTAGTGCTGCCAGTACTCTACATGTGCGCCTGCCCCCTTGGGCACAAAGGTAGAGAATTTGCATATGGATTAGAACGTTTTTAAACACAAGTAAACCTCAACTGGGGGTAACAGTCGTCTAGTTGTATTCCTAATCCTCTGATGAATACCAGCAGATATATCAGCCTGTCAGTGTCCCTTTAACTGCATAGTAAAGCATATGAAAAGCTTCTTTACGGTCACTTAACGTCTTTGTTTAGCGGTAACGTGACGCACTGCATGCATTGGCCTTTATTCTGACAGTAGAGAAGTAATTAATTATAACTATCTGAATTGGGACATTTAAACTTGCTTTTTTTTTATTCCAATTTTTTTTTATTCCAATTCAAATCTAGTAGGAGTCGGAGTCGGTCCATTTTTTGCCGACTCCGACTCCAGGTACCCAAAATTGCCTCCGACTCCTCGACTCCGACTCCACAGCCCTGATGGTGACAATAGAAAGTATTGCACGCTTGTACAAGTTGTACAAGCATAGAGCTGCTAAAACGAGAATAAAAATAAAAAATGCCCCCATTTTAGAAACTGCACCCCTCAACTTATTCAAAACTGATTTTACAAACTTTGCTAATCCTTTAGGTGTTCCACAGGAATTTACGGTGTTATCCAACCCCTATAATTTTTCTCTCTCTATACCCCCCCCCCAATGCCCAGGCACCTCAGATAAGTCATACTTACCCCACTCCCAGGCACCTGCGTCATTCCTGATGCTCGCACGCCCGCTGCGCAGATCAAAACAACAAAATTGAGGTAAAATTCAAAAATGTCGTTTTTTTGTAGTTTCCATTTTAATCCATTTTCTGTAACACAGCAAGGGTTAACTGCAAAACAAACCTCATTATTTATTACCCCGATTCTGCATTTTACAGAAACATCCCATACGTTGTCCCAAACTGACGTATAGGCATACGGCAGGACTCAGGAGGCTCATGTGGTCTTTGGAGAACAGATTCTGCTGGAATGGTTTTTGGGCACCATGTCACACTTGAAGAGAACTGGAGGTACCCGAGGGGAGGCCTGCTTTAGATGGTGATATCTCCTGAATGGTAGCAGCTAGAAATATGAACTGGTCTTGTTTGAAAGCTGACTTTCCAGGCTTTCATACAATACCAAAATAACAGCTAAAGTCTAAGCAACAGAGGAGAAATCACTGTTAGAAATCGAGTAGGGAATAATCATGGGTAAAACCTGCTTTACTTTCACTTTCAGCTGCATTCACAGCATTCCGATTTCTGTCAGTGATATCTTCCCCTGTACTGAACATATTGCTGTCATTCTGGTATTGCCTGAACGCTTGAAATGTCAGCTTTCAAACAGGAACAAATTTCTAGCTGCTACCTTTCATGAGATAGCAGCATTCATAGCAGCCCTCCCCCTCAGTTACCTACTTTTCCCACTGCTGGAGCTGGACTGGGGCAAAACAGGTTTGTGGTTAAAGGGGTTTTTCCGGGATTTTGATACCAATGAATTATCCTCACGAGATGTCCACAGTATCTGATCGGTGGTGGTCCGACACCCTGGACCCCCACTGATCAGCTGTTTGACAAGGCACCAGAGCTCCTGTGAGTGCTACGGCCTTCTCACAGTGTGGCAAGCACAGCGCTGTACATTTTATTGCAGCCATGCTTGGTATTGGGTTGAGCCCCATTTACTTCAATGGTTGCTTGTAAGTAGGAGAAACAGTTTTCTTGCATATATCGCATTTCCTACTCCTACTATAGGATGCAACACTTTATTTGGTTAGAGTCCTTAAACTAAAAATATAAGGGCAATAAGTACTGTAACCGTCAGCTTACACACAAAGAAGCAGGAACCCTCAACCATGGAAGACGACTGGTCCACAAATTAAGACACATGCAACTACTGACATGACAGGAAAAGAAGGAACTCCACTACCCATAGAGTCCCAAGTGATTCGTCCGCACACCTCAGAGGTGACTCCTAGATTTGAAGGGCTGCTAAGCTCGGAGCTGACTCCACAAGAAGGGGCTATTCACAGAATCGGAAAGCGCACTGCCAGCACAGAAGGAAAAGGGGAGAGGGCTTAAAGGTCTACTATGTCAGTTAAGCCTCCTGCACATTAACATATGTATTTCATGGTTGCAGATCTGCAAAATATGGATGACGTCTGCCATATATCCGTTTTTTTGGAGACCCACTGCATTCCGCATTTTACCGCTAAATATAGGACCCCTTGGTACACCACAATAATGTCACAGGGGACTGATGGGATAAGAAAGGGATTTCCCATTCTAACCACTTAGATGCCACAGTCAGAATTGACCTTGGCAAGTAATGGGTTTAACTGCAGTGAGGGCAGGGTCCAAGCGAAATAATGCAGCTGGGCGTAATATCTAAGCTTGCATCACTGCGCCATTACAGTACCTACTACTTCTATACAGTCTGCTGGATCTACACTTCTAACCAACTCACGTCCAGTACCACATATAATCCACTTCCATATGCGTGTGCAGGACACAGAATACACAGAGCCTCCTGTAAACTGGACACCACTACAGGCTGCAAATCTATATACACTCATGGTGGGATGTGGATCCTTTTACCAAGTGCGCACACAAGCACACACTGAGGATACCTAAATGCACAGATATAAAGTCTACTGTGATATACTTTCATACATACACAGAGAATGCAAAAAATAGCTTGTATAGATTATAACACTGATAGCAGTGTCAGTGTTATCCAATAGATTCCAGAACTGTAGGAGTTACATACAGGCATGGGATTCAGACAGTTTCCTCCAGTTCTCCAGATCTGGTTGTTAAAAATAAAACCGGATCAGTGAACCGTGTTACTGGCTGAATCCAATCCGGTGCTCTGCCGGTGGCACGGCAGCTGGAAATGTTCACTTTACGCGTCACTGATAGATTAGCTCCTTAGTTCGGTGGTATGTGTGTGTAGTGTGTATATATGGTGTATTTATGTGTGTTGCATATGGTGTATGTATATGTAAATATGTGTCGTGACACCACATATCCGCCATTGAGTAGGGAACCTGTTAATTTTAACTCCACCCCTGGTTACATAGCATCATAAACCAATATAATGATATGTGACCCCGGCAGTGCTGGGAGGTCAGGACGGGTGTTCTCTCGGACACGCTGCGAGTCTGATGCTTGGATCTCGCTTGTGTGAAGAGGGCCTAATAGGCTGATGTAGACAAGCACTAACCAATGTGTTTCTTGATCGGCACTCATCAGCCTGAATATCGGGCAGTGCAATAGGGACCCCAGCCTGTTAAGATTTGTTCTTCCAGAGGAGGCAGGTAAATGGAGAGACCAGGAGTTTCACATGCCTAGATGTTCTTGTGTTTAGCCCAGTCCATAAACTCCCAAATAGCTTATAATATGCTGGCCAAGACCATGTTATCTAAATGAGTCAAGGGTGTGGAAATTTAAAAAAAAAAAAAACTACTTGTCGAAGGACTAAAGCGGGGGCTCGATCTACTTGTTCCGATAAAAAAAATTATTTAAAATCAAAACCGTATTTAACCACGGTATTTAAGCCCCCCTAGCTTAAACACCCTTAATGACCAGACCACTTTTTACAATTCTGCACTACACTACTTTCACCGTTTATTGCTCCGTCATACAACTTACCACCCAAATGAATTTTACCTCCTTTTCTTCTCAACAATACAGCTTTCATTTGGTGGTATTTCATTGCTGCTGACATTTTTACTTTTTTTGATATTAATCCAAAATGACCGAAATTTTTGCCAAAAAAATTACATTTTTCACTTTCTGTTGTAAATTTTTTTTTAAAAAACTACATTTCTATATACATTTTTCTCTAAATTTATTGTTCTACATGTCTTTGATAAAAAAAAAATGCAATAAGTGTATATATATTGGTTTGGGTAAAAGTTATAGTGTTTACAAACTATGGTGAAAAAAGTGAGTTTCCGCATTTTGAAGCAGCTCTGACTTTCTGAGCACCTGTCATGTTTCTTCAGGTGCTAGAATGTCAGGATAGTATAAATACCCCCCAAATGACACCATTTTAGAAAGAAGACACCCCAAAGTATCCGCGGAGGGGCATGGTGAGTTCATGTATCATTTCATTTTTTTTTCACAAGCAAGCAGAAAATTACACTTTCTGAGGAAAAAAATAATAAAGTTTCCATTTCTGCTAACTTCTGGCAAAAAAAAATCTCCCACGGACTCCCTATGCCCCTCAGTGAATACCTTGGGGTGTCTACTTTCCGAAATGGGGTCATTTGTGGGGTGTGTTTACTGTTCTGGCATTTTGGGCGGGGCTAAATTGTGAACAACCCTGTAAAGCCTAAAGGTACTCTTTGGACTTTCGGCCCCTTTATGCACCTAGGCTGCAAAAAAGTGGCACTCATGTGGTATCGCCGTACTCAGAAGAAGTAGGGCAATGTGTTTTGGGGTGTATTTTTACATATACCCATGCTGGGTGAGAGAAATATCTCTGTAAACTGACAATTTTGTATAAAAAAAATTAAAAAGTTGTCATTTACAGAGATACAGGTCTGTGTGGTGATTGGTGCACTTACATAAGTTTCCTTTGGTGGTCCCAAGCAAAAGGGACCACTAGAGGAACGAGCAGCAGGCATATCAGACGCTGTTAACAAAACAGCATCTGATATGCGATTTTTTTTTAACTTCTACAGCCTGCCAGCGCATGATCAGCGCTGGCAGGCTGTAGTTAAAGTTCTCCCCGACGCTATCCTGTGAGCGCACGCGTTCACAGGAAATTTCGCGTCTCGCGAGATTACGCGCGGATGCGTCCAGGAGGAGTAAACCAGCCGCCGCCTGGACGCATCCGTGTGTACAGTGGTCCGGAGCTGGTTAAAGAGGACCTTTCATCAGGGTAAAAAATGTGTACCAAGTATGCTGACATGTAGAGCAGGGCCCAGGGATCTCCCTGCACTTACTATTATCCCTGGGCGCGGCTCCGTTCGCCCGGTATAGGCTCCGGTATCTTCTGGGACTTGGTTATACTAGGAGGAGCCTAGTATCACTTGGTTATAGTAGGCGTATCCCAGGCTGTAGCGCTGGCCAATCGCAGTGCTCAGCTCACAGCCTGGGAGAAAAAAAAACTCCCAGGATATGAGCTGTGCGCTGCGATTGCAGCGCTACAGCCTGGGATACGCCTACTATAACCAAGTGATACTAGGCTCCGCCTAGTTATGGGAGGGATCTGTGGCTGACACTTATGAGGGGGGGGGATCTGTGGCTGACACTTATGGGGGGATCTGTGGCTGACACTTATGGGGGGATCTGTGGCTGACACTTATGGGGGGATCTGTGGCTGACACTGTTATGGAGGGATCTGTGGCTGACACTGTTATGGGGGATCTGTGGCTGACACTGTTATGGGGGATCTGTGGCTGACACTGTTATAGGGAGATCTGTGGCTGACACTGTTATGGGAGGATCTGTGGCTGACACTGTTATGGGAGGATCTGTGGCTGACACTGTTATGGGGGGATCTGTGGCTGACACTGTTATGAGGGGATCTGTGGCTGACACTGTTATGGGGGATCTGTGGCTGACACTGTTATAGAGGGGATCTGTGGCTGACACTGTTATGAGGAGATCTGTGGCTGACACTGTTATGGGAGGATCTGTGGCTGACACTGTTATGGGGGGATCTGTGGCTGACACTGTTATGGGGGGATCTGTGGCTGACACTGTTATGGGGGATCTGTGGCTGACACTGTTATGGGGGGGATCTGTGGCTGACACTGTTATGGGGGATCTGTGGCTGACACTGTTATGGGGATCTGTGGCTGACACTGTTATGGGGGATCTGTGGCTGACACTGTTATGGGGGGATCTGTGGCTGACACTGTTATGGGGGGATCTGTGGCTGACACTGTTATGGGGGGATCTGTGGCTGACACTGTTATGGGGAGATCTGTGGCTGACACTGTTATGGGGGGATCTGTGGCTGACACTGTTATGGGGGATCTGTGGCTGACACTGTTATGGGGGGATCTGTGGCTGACACTGTTATGAGGGGATCTGTGGCTGACACTGTTATGAGGGGATCTGTGGCTGACACTGTTATGGAGGGATCTGTGGCTGACACTGTTATGGGGGATCTGTGGCTGACACTGTTATGGGGGGATCTGTAGCTGACACTGTTATGGGGGGATCTGTGGCTGACACTGTTATGGGGGATCTGTGGCTGACACTGTTATGGGGGGATCTGTGGCTGACACTGTTATGGAGGGGATCTGTGGCTGACACTGTTATGGGGATCTGTGGCTGACACTGTTATAGAGGGGATCTGTGGCTGACACTGTTATGGGGGGGATCTGTGGCTGACACTGTTATGGGGGGGGGATCTGTGGCTGACACTGTTATGGGGGGGGGATCTGTGGCTGACACTGTTATGGGGGGGGGGGATCTGTGGCTGACACTGTTATGGGGGGGGGGGATCTGTGGCTGACACTGTTATGGGGGGGGATCATCTGTGGCTGACACTGTTATGGGGGGGGGGGGGATCTGTGTCATCCACATATACCACATAACAGTGTCAGGCTCAGACCCCCAACACTGGGGGTGGGGGGGGCACTCGCAGCAGCCGGTGCAACGTTACTCTGCAGTAATACACCGGCCCCGCAGCTCTTATCCAGTATTTATATATAGTGTAAGCATGCAGTGGGTGACATCATAGATGGTAGTTATGCGTCACTGAGGCGGCTACCCTCAGTGATGTAATTCGCGGAGGTAAGTAGCGACCAGTGGTGGTAGATCACTGAGTTGGTGGTAGCTGGAATTTGGGTCCGGGATATAGGAGTGACTGAAGAGCTTGGGTGGGAAGGTCACTCCCATACTCCATCTCGGGTGTTACCGCCTCACACACAGGTGCGAGGGTAATTTTAAAAGACACTCTGCCAGAGAGCAGTGTGTGTGTGGTGGTCTGAGAGGAAGACTACTGAACAGAACCTCTTGGCAGTGAGGAATTGCTGGGAGAAAAACTGCAGCTGGTGAGAAGCCTGTATCACCGTGTTTTGTTATTTCATTTGGAGAAAGCAAGAGACTGAGTGGTCCCATCTCACAGTAGTTAATTTAGAAATAGCCCGACTTTAATAACTATTGTTGCGCAGGCTCCCCGGGCAGCGCTCTGTTCCTCCATGCTCCGTCTGTCTGCTCCGCCCACTTTATGAATGAAGGGGCAGACGGCGAATGGAGGAGCAGAGAGCTGCCCGGGGAGCCTGCGCAACAATAGTTACTAAAGGTTGGGCTACTTCTAAAGAGATTAACTACATAAATACTGGATAAGAGCTGCGGGGCCGGTGCTAAATTCCGGTATCCCGGCAGAGCCCGCTACTTTCCCACAGCAGGGCTAAGTTACTTAAACTACATGCCCGGCACTACATGTCCCGGGCGTCAGGCGATAGGAATTCCACACCCCTGGGGGTATTCCACAGGATAGGGGATAGCTATTAGGTTTGTGGGGGTCCTACCGCTGGGCCCCCACTGATCACAAGAATGGAGGCCCCATACCCCCTGCAAATTTCCCCAGGAAATGAACGGAGAAGCTGGTCACACATGCGAGCGGCCGCTCTGTTCATTTCTATGGGAGTTCCGGAAATAACCAAGTACAGCTCTTGGCATACACACAAAAAAAAAAAAAAAAGCTACTCACCATTAATGCTGGGGGCCATTACCACTGCTGGGGTCCACTCTGAGGGACATGGTGTATCCTTCACGGGTTTGGATTGAAATAAAAAGCAAATTAAACAATCATCCAATTTTTTTTGGCAGTTTTTAACAGCTGTTAAAAACGGATGGAAAAGGCCATAAAAAATGGCCAGACGACCAGAAAAAGCTTGAAAAATGACCATGACTTGTATTACAATGTGTTCTTCCTGTACAGGGGACCTTTAAAATGCTAAAGGATACAATGACCAAAGGGACTCTGGGCACAGTGACAGCTAAATGGGTGAATATCACTGACATATCTATTTACTAGGTATATTTCATGTGGTCATACTACTGAGGAACAATTCCTTTATAAATGGACACTAACGTTAAAAGGATTTTTTTTTTTTTTAAAGGGAACCTGTCACCATGGAAATGCAGTGTAATCTGAAAGCAGCATGTTTTAGAGCTGGAGGAGCTGAGCAGATGTTCTCCCAAAACATGCACTACAAGGCTCAGCAGGGAGAGCATGCCATTTATCGTTTGGAGAGCAGATTTCACAGGAATGGTTGCCGATGCAACATGGACCCCGAAAGAGCCCCGGAGGCATCAGTACAGTGGAAAAGCCCAAGAAGTGGCTCCATTTGGGGAAACTAAGCATTCAAAGTATTCATCTAGGGGTGGAGCGATTGGATTGACCCACAAGGGTTTCAAAGATTTTTTTTTATACTTCAATTATATTTATTTTTAGCCCTAAATGTTTCACTTTTACAAGGTGTAAGAGGAGAAAAGGCACCCAAATTTACATAGTAACAGTTTTTAAGGCCGAAAAAAGACATTTGACCATCCAGTTCGACCTGTTTCCTGCAAGTTGATCCAGAGGAAGGCAAAAAACCCCTGTGAGGCAGAAGCCAATTTTCCCCACTTAAGGGGAAAAAAATTCCTTCCCGACTCCAATCAGGCAATCAGAATAACTCCCTGGATCAACGACCCCTCTCTAGTAGCTGTAGCCTGTAATATTATTACACTCCAGAAATAAATCCAGTCCCCTCTTGAATTCCTTTATTGTACTCACCATCACAACCTCCTCAGGCAGAGAGTTCCATAGTCTCACTGCTCTTACAGTGAAGAACCCTTTTCTATGTTTGTGTACAAACCTTCTTTCCTCCAGACGTAGAGGATGTCCCCCTAGTTTCTCCGGAATACACCAATACTCACTGTGTGGTCACAAATAGTGATGAGTGAACTTGTGTTTTTAAGTTCGGCATACTTATGGTCCGTGGCAGCAAAATCCATAACGGATTTCATAGATAACTCGAACCTTGTTCATTCCTAGTCATAAACTGGACACACTACTGTGCTCCGTGGAGAAACGGCACCATGTGCATTTGAGGCCTAGTTTGGTCATAATTGTTAGTGTTGAGTGAAGCGAGCTTCGGATGCTTCATCCAAAGTCACTTTGTTCAAAACTTTGGAATAATACTGTATCCATCTCCGTACAGTATTAGAATGTATGGGCTCCGAAGAGCCGAAATAAGTGAAAAACCACCATAAAACTTGAAACCGAACTCGGCTTCAGTTCCAACTAGTACCTCAGAACCGAAGCAGAGTTCAGTTTCAAGTTTTAAGGTGGTTTTCCACTTTAAAAATCAACTACCAAAGTAATTTAGCGAAGTCACCCGTGACTTCATGAATAACCTACTTCGGCTCATCGGAGACCGTACATTCGAATCTCCGTACAGTATTATTCCGAAGTTTTGAACAAAGCGACTTCGGATGAAGCATCCAAAGCCCGATTCGCTCAACACTAATAAATGCTCTCACTGCACCCAAGCCCAGGTCCTTTCTGGGGCCAGCCTCTCCCTCACGGCTTTGGTGATGCAATCTTGCATCAAAGTCTAATGGTAATATTAGGAAAAGAAATACTGGGGGAGATTTATTAAACTGGTGTAAAGTAGACCTGGCTTAGTTGCCCATAGCAACCAGATTCCACCTTTCATTTTTCCAAGCTCTTTTGGAAAATGGAAGAAGGAACCTGATTTGTTTCTAAGGGCAACTAAGCCAGTTCTACTTCTCACCAGTTTGACCCAGGGCTATGTGTCTATGCAGCTCAATAGGTAGGTCGTTGACAGCCCCAAATGTTTAACAATATTTTGAGATATGCTATACAGCAGCCCCATGCGCAATAGACACAATGGACAGGAGCTGACTCACTGACTTCTATGGGAGAGTTTTCTAGGCATGCGCAGAGGTCTAGGAGGGGTTGATAGATGAGCTTTGGCCACCGCCTATTGTGAATGGTGGATCCGAGGTTATCTAATCTATATATATAGAGGTGATATCTGTCATTGTAATCATGCCTGTAACAGTAAGGAGATGACTGCAGTAAAGTGATTTCAACACCAAATAAGCGGCACCTATTACTAGGCTTAGGCTCCTTTCACATCTTCAGCTGGCTGTTCTGGCAGAGAATGCCGGTGTTCTGCCAGATTCCTATACCCGGGAGTAACGCGCGGCACCAGAATCAGCTGGGGGAGGGTGTGTGCCTGCGCTGGCGCATGCGCACATCCACCGGATTAGTAGAAATTATTGCCACGCCGCGGAAAAAGCAACCACTATATGCGTGAAACCGTACATCGTGCTTGCGCACTCAGGGGTAGGTGGATTTTTCAGTGCAAAATGTTCCATCAGATCTACCTACCCCTGAGTGCGTACATCATCAGGAGCAGTTCAGCAACACCACATAGCGTGCGCACTCAGGGGTAGCGAGATCTGATGGAACATTTCGCAATGAAAATCCACCTACCCGAGTGCGCACGCGCAATGTACGGTTTCACACATGCGCACATAGTGGTTGCTCCTCCCGCGGCGGTGCAATCATTTTTACTAATCCGGTGATGTGCGCTTGCGCAGGCACACACCCTCCTCCAGCTGATTCTTGCTGCATATAGTGGTTTATGTAAGGGTCCTTTCACACTGGCGTTTTTGTTTTCCGGCATAGAGATCCGTCGTCGGGGCTCTATGCCGGAAAAATCCTGATCAGGATCATCCCAATGCATTCTGAATGGAGAGAAATCCGTTCAGGATGCATCAGGATGTCGTTAGTTCAGGACCGGAACGTTTTTTGGACGCAGCAAATACCGCAGCATGCTGAGCTTTTTGTTCCGTCCAAAAATCCGGAACACTTGCCGAAAGGCCGGATCCGGAATTAATGCCCATTGAAAGGCATTAATCTGGATCCGGCCTTAAGCTAAACGTCGTTTCGGCGCATCGCCGGATCCGACGTTTAGCTTTTTCTCAATGGTTACCATAGCAGCCAGGACGCTTAAGTCCTAGTTGCCATAGTAAAATGTAGTGGGGAGCAGTATACTTACCATCCGTGCGGCTCCCGGGGCGCTCCAGAGTGACGTCAGGGCGCCCTACACGCATGGATCACGTGATCCATGCGCATGGGGCGCTCTGACGTCATTCTGGAGCGCCCCGGGAGCCGCACGGACTAACCGCTCCCCACTACTACTATGGCAACCAGGACTTTAATAGCGTCCTGGCTGCCATAGTAACACTGAAAGCATTTCGAAGACTGATCAGGATCCTGATCAGTCTTCTAATGCTTCAGGCGACTTGAGTTCTGACGGATCCGGCGGGACGGAAGTGCCTGCCGGATCCTCAGAACGCAAGTGTGAAAGGACCCTTAGGCTGATTCCTGGTATATTTGCCGGGTAGCAGACGGATCTCTGCTGGATTCCCGTTACAGTCGATGGGGTCCGGTGGCCAGGTGGACTCTGGTAGGCTGTTCTCTACCGCAACAGCCTGCCAGAGACCTCGGCTGCAGCGGTTTTTGGTCCGGCCAACAGCCGGCATTTGTGCCAGGTCAGGCAGCTGAAATATCTTGACCGAGATGTGAATGCAGTCATACTGATATTTTTGGAGGAAACACACAAATCTTACAAATGTGAAACATTCCTTAAAAGCTGGTCTTGAAATTCCCTGCACTGTCGGGAATGCACCCTTTAGAACAAGGCGCAGGCCTCCTCATAAATTAGGCACACTCTCCCTCCCGCAGTCCGTGCGCCTAAACAGAAATCTACTACTGCTCAGGAGCAGCTATGGGTTTATGCCTTCATTTGCCCCAGAAAACTAGCGCAAATGAAGATAAAATTGTCAGGGCAATTGGCCAGGCCCCTCCCCCACCCTTGTCATGCCCCCTTTAGTGAAAGTGGCGAGGACAGTGTAACAACTGAAAGATGTGACAAATTTTTAAAAATTCACACCTACAACTTTTTACCACCACTTTCTAGGTGTAAGGGAGATGATAAATCTACCTCTTTTTGCGATCTTGATCCGTGGTCTCTATTCAGAGATATAAGCCCATTTTGGTTTATGTTAATGAGCCCCTTGGTGCAACAAGGGAGATGCTGTCGCACTGTCTCTGCTCCTTTTCCCGACAGCTGCTCCCACCACTTTGACAGGGCCAAGCAGTATAGATGTAATGGTGCCCGGCCCTGAAATCTAGCGGCGGTGCACACCCCTTCACAGGGCTGGAGATCTCTAGCCCTGGATCAGGCCAAACGCACTTTCGCTAGATTTAAGGGCAAGGCATCATTACATTTAAAGAGCAGAGACTCAGTGCAACAGTAGATCCCTTATTGCACCAAGAGGGTCATTAGCATAACCTAAAATGGGTTATTTCTCCGAAAAGAGGCCACGGATCAGGACGGCACAAAGTACTGGAATCTGCGGAGAAGTGCGCATTTATACTGGGAGAAGGTTTCGGTGACAGATTCTCACTGGCTACCCCCCATAAGTCACTATGTATGTGGACAAAAAATGGACAAGCAGCCAACCAGAAAGCCACTGCCAGTCCCATTCTAGGACACAAAACTTGGGCCTAAGTACTGGGAGCAATCCAGGTCCCTGCTGAGGTTCTGCTGGGGCTCCAGCACACACCGCCACCTGCACTTGCCAGGAGCACTGGGACTTCCTAAAATAGGACAGATCCGGCCGGGCTAAGAGGAAACGGCACGGAGCGGTGACACAAGCAGGAAGCTCAGCGCCACACTTACTTCAGACACTTCGTCCTCGTCGCTGCCTGAGCCCGCTCCGGACGAGAGCACGGCTGCGGCTGCCAGCTTAAAGTCCAGCGTATCAGCAGGCGGCACGTCGGCGATAAAGTGCACGTTCTTCCCCGGCAGGAAAACTTCAGCCTCTAAGCCAAGGGGCGACAGAGGAGTCACCGAGTCAATCTCATGCTCGTAGCCGCCGGTGAGCATTCCCGTGCCGACTTCAGCATTCTGCATGGCGCCGCCTGACCGGGTGATGGTCCGCCTCCGGTCACTTTACCGGGCTCGCTATTAGCAACCAGACAGAACACGTTGGAAGTTCGGGATAAAAAAAAAAATCCTAAAACGTCTCCTCATGAACTTCTGCCGCACTACCTTGCTGTCCTGTAAGCCCCGCCCCTGGGCAGCAAAGTGCTCACTGATTGGCCACGAGCTAGCAGCTGGTTGGTCTGGGAGCAGTCACTCTCCGTGACGTCAGTCTCGCTTTCAGGCTGAGTTTACTGCACTCACACTCTTCGGGGTACCGCCCCTCTAGCTGAAAGACATGCGGACAAGAAACGCCAATCATGTGACGCCATACCGCACAGCATTTCGGAAACCCTTTCAGGTAACGCTTGCGTGACAGCCCAGAGGCGTGGTCCAATCCGTGGGATTTATTAGTCACGCAGAGATGGCTACAGTGAACGCTGCAGGGTGTTGTTCCGGTGATATCTGACGGTCAGCTTGGCCGCTGCCTGAATAAAAATCTATAAATGGACGAGGCTGAAATTGGTTTCTTATTTTTGAGTTTCTTATTCACATCATTTGTATTTGTTCTCTTATTTTAAATGAATTTTAAGGAGAACTTCGCACCATAAAATGAACAAAGGTGAAGTGAGCTATCCTAAAGGGAAATCAGTTTAACCCTTAGGATACTGGAGGTTTTTTTTTGTTTTGTTTTTTTGCATTTTTCTTCCTGGAGCAATAATTTTTTTAAATTCCGTTTACACATCCATATAAGGGTTTGTTTTTGCGGGGCATACAATGTAGTAGGAAACGGGGGAAAAAATCCAAACCGGGTGGAATTGGAAAAAAACGCAATTCCTCCACCGTTTTACGGATTTTGTCCCTACGGCGTTACCTTTACAGCAAAACTAACCTGTGCCCTTCATTCTCTGGGTCCGTATGATTAGAACGATACCACATATGTAGTGTAAAATAGTGTAAAAATAAATGAACTTTGGAGAAAATGTTTTTTTTATGTCACCATATTCTGACCCCATAACTTTTTTATAGTTCTATCTACTGAGCTGTGTGGTGGCTGATTTTTTGCGGGACAATTTGAGGTTTCTATTGATATCATTTTGGGGTGTGTGTGACTAGGGCTGAAATGATTACTCGATTGAATCGGGTAATTCGACACAAAAAAATCCTCAATGTCCACCGAGCGGGAGTGAAGTGCTTGCTATTACTCACCGCTCCATGGTCACCCGCCGGCCTGTACCGCGCAATATGACCCGACGGTGTGTGATGTCAGGACGACAGTGCAGCACGTGGAGAAGAAGATGGAGGAGCTGTGGTGCAGCAGGAAAGGTAAGTACTGGCACTGGGTACATGGCTAGGAGGGGGAGATGGTGGCATTGGGGGGGGACAGCTGATGGCACTGCGAACATATGGCGATGTCCGCCGGCGCCATATTGTTTTACATTGTGCCGTACTTTGACCCATGACACATCCATCAGGTGGGGCAGGACAGACAATTGAGATGTTTCAGCACATGGACACACCCCTAACCCTATCACAGAACCCGATCTGGCAGCCATTTTACATTCTGTGTTTTGCCAGTGTAGGGAGAGGTTGCTTTGTGGAGCAGGGACAGACTGTTAGGGACTAGTGTTGAGCGAACAGTTCGAGAATAGTTCGGGTTCGTACCGAATTTTGGGGTGTCCGTGACACGGACCCGAACCCGGACATTTTCAAAAAAGTTCGGGTTCGGGTCCGGTGTTCGTCGATTTCTTCCCGCTTTCTGAAGGGCTGCACAGCAGCCAATCAGTTAGCATTTTACTTCTTGCCCTAAGAGCCCATCACAGCCATGCCTACTAATGGCATGGCTGTGATTGGCCAAGTGCAGCATGTGACCCAGCCTCTATTTAAGCTGGAGTCACGTAGCGCCGCACGTCACACTGCTCTGATTAGTGTAGGGAGAGGACGCAGCTTCTATCAGGGCGAGATTAGGCAGGTTAAAGTCAGCAACAGCACCTAATGAACGGATCAATTTACAGCTGAGAATCATTGAACTTCTGCTAGTTACTTGCTCGCTGGTTTTTAGGCTGCACAGAGCGTTTTTCTGTCACTTATTTTCTGGGTTGATCGGCGGCCATTTTGTGACTTGTGGTGCGCCAGAAGAAGCTGCCACCAAGTCCATCAATCCATCAATACTAGTTTTTTTTATTTTGCTATATCCTACATCAGGGGCTTGGCTGTGCTAATTGTCACCCCTAGAAACTCAGGAAAGAAATTTCTATATTTTATTAAGGGGTTAAATACAATTGCCCAAATACCAATCCCCTAAATCTGGTGTTCCAGCTTTGGCTAGACAAGTATAATACTGTCTGCTGTCTGGCAAAGGATAGATAATTTTCTGGGGTTAGATTCAATTGCCAAAATAGCAATACCATAAATCAGTGGTTTCAGCTGTGGCTGGCAAAATAGAATAGTGTCCGAGGTAACGCACACACGTACAGACGCACGTACACGATTCTTGAATAGTTGTATTATCGCGATAATAAAACTAACAGTGTAAAGTTGACTGTATTGCTCTAAGTTATATTCGCGTACTGAATGTAACTTCTATTACAGCACACCAATACTAAAACTGACTAAGAGACAGCTTTAAGTTCTATTTGAGCGCGATTGCAACTTTGGAACTTAAAGTGGTGTACGATTTTAAAAGTTGAGTACTAAAAGTTGGAATCGCAATGCGATTCTTATGTATTCTTAATCGCATTGCGATTACAACTTTGAGCTACCGATCACCATGGGAACGCCTCCTCCAGTAGAATGTACTGTCGGATGTGAGAATTAAGTTGAAATCGCAATGCGATTATTATATATCTGCTTAATCGCATTGCCGTTTCAACTTAGCATTGCTAAATAATTCCATCCATATTCGTTAACTTACTGACTCAGTAAGTTAACGATATGGATGGAATTATTTAGCAATGCTAAGTTGAAATCGCAATGCGATTAAGCAAATATATAAGAATCGCATTGCGATTTCAACTTAATTCTCAGATCCGACAGTACATTCTACTGGAGGAGGCGTTCCCATGGTGATCGTTAGCTCAAAGTTGTAATCGCAATGCGTTTATTGCGGTATATTATCCCTCTGGGTGTCTTTTACAGCCTTTTTAGTGCCCAAAAGTTCGGGTCCCCATTGACTTCTATGGGGTTCGGGTTCGGGATGAAGTTCGGGTTGAGTTCGGATCACGAACCCGGACATTTTCCGGAAGTTCGGCCGAACCTCTCGAACCCGAACATCCAGGTGTTCGCTCATCTCTATTAGGGACACCAAACGCTAGCTAATAGGGCCACAAAAGTCATTTTAAGGACTGGTATAGGTGTGATATACTGAGGGGTGTGATATACTTATAATATACTTTTTAACATAGAAAGTATATTATAATGTATTGTATTGTGCAGCAGTTCTGTGCAGTTTTGCTGCGATATCACAGCTATATAGAGGGACAAACGCTATTGGAATAATTAATTGCAACTGGTGTGATATACCTGTTGCCCCACAAAAAACTGTTTGAAGGGTGTGATATACCTATAATATACTTTCTAACATAGAAAGTATATAGTGCCTTTGTATTGTGCAGAAGTTGGGTGCGGTTCTGCTGCGATACCACAGGTATATAAAGGGACAAGCGCTATTGGACGAACTATTTGCAACGGGTGTGATATACCTTCTTACAAGAAATACTGATTGAGGGCTACGATATACCTGTTGCCCCAAATAAACAGGGTGGTGTGATATAACTGTTGTCGCAAAATAAATAATTGAGGGGTGTGATATACCTGTTTCCACCAAATATTGCGTGAGGGGTGCTATATACCTGCTTCCACAAAATACTGATTAAGAGTTTTGATATACCTGTTTCCACCAAATATTGATTGAGGGGTGCGATATACCTGTTTCCACTAAATATTGAGTGAGGGGTGCGATATACCTACTTCCACAAAATACTGATTAAGAGGTTTGATATACCTGTTTCCACCAAATATTGATTGAGGGGTGCGATATACCTGCTTCCACCAAATATTGATTGAGGTCTGCGATATACCTGCTTTCACAAAATACTGATTGAAGGGTGCAATATACCTGCTTCTATAAAATACTGATTAAGGGGTTTGATATACCTGCTTCCACAAAATACTGAATGAGGGGTGCGATATACCTGCTTCAACAAAATAGTGATTGAGGGGTGCGATATACCTGCTTCAACAAAATAGTGATTAAGAGGTTTGATATACTTGCTTCTACAAAATACTGATTAAGGGGTTTTATATACCTGCTTCTACAAAATACTGATTAAGGGGTTTGATATACCTGCTTCCTCAAAATACTGATTGAGGGGTGTGAAATACCTGCTTCCACCAAGTATTGATTAAGGGGTTCCATATGCCTGCTTCCACAAAATACTGATTAAGGGGTTTGATATACCTGTTTCCACCAAATATTGATTGAGGCCTGCAATTTACCTGCTTCCACCAAATATTGATTAAGGGGTTCTATAGACCTGCTTCCACAAAATACTGATTGAGGGGTGTGATATACCTGCTTTCACAAAATATTGATTAAGGGGTTTGATATACCTGCTTCCACAAAATATTGATTGAGGCCCGCGAGATACCTGCTTTCCCAAAATACTGATTAAGGGGTTTGATATACCTTCTTCTACCAAATACTGATTGAGGCCTGCGATATACCTGCTTCCACAAATACTGCTCTTCTCTAGGGACTTTGACACGGGGTCATTTTGAAAATGATAGGCAGACCGTTCCGCAAGGGTGGTAGGGGTCAGGCAGGTGCACCATGCTGGAGCCTAAGTGGGAAGTTGGAGAAATCGCATGCGATTACTTCAAAGGACACACCAAAGTTGGTTGAGTGGCTCACTCAGCCTTCCGCCTCTCCCCCCTTCTCATCCTCTGTATCTGCACCTTCTTCACTCTCTGCTGTGTGCATCCCCAAAGACACTACCACCACCACCATAGCCCCTCTACTCGAGTCAGAGGAATTATTTTCCTATCCATCCCCAGAGCTTACTGATGTGCAGCCATTCTTGACACCAGATGAGGAAGAGGAGGTAGCAACGGCTGCCACCCAGCGGTCTGACGACAGTACCCAGATCAGCCCAAGGAGGGAGTTCCCTGCTGTTGCTGCCTACTCCGAGATCTCAAATGTCAGTGGTGGTGAAGGTGACGATGATGTCATGCCGATGGACGTCACGTGGATGCCCACAAGAGAGGAAGAGGAGGGGAGTTCAGAGAGAGATGGAGCAGCAGAGAGGGCGGATAAGCAGGCAGAGCTCACAGGGCACAGGAGGCAAAAAGCCTGCCAATGTATCTGGAGCGAGTCATCCACCATGCATGGTCACTTCTGGCGCTCCCAGGACCCCGACACATGGCTCCGCAGTGTGGGCTTTTTTCAACGTGTCAGCTCCTGACAATAGTGTGCTGTCAACGCATAAGTCACAGTAAGCCCAACACTCACCTAGGGATGACCACCTTAAGAAGGCACCTGGCTTCCCATCACCGAGCCTAGTGGGAGCAACGCCGTCACCTTCCACCGTACCGTCATCGTATTCATCTAACAGAAGGCAGGCGTCCAAGGCCCAAATGTTCGAGCGTAAAAAGGTGATGGCGCCGGATAACCTCTTGCCCAACGGCTGACCGCTGGCTTGTTGGAACTGCTAGCCTACCAACTACTGCCTTATAAACTGGTGGACTCGGAGGCCTTTAGAAAATTTGTGGCCATTTGTACACCGCATTGAAAGGTCCCTGAAAGGAAATCTTTCTCCCAGAAGGGCATCCGAGAGCTATATGGCCACGTTCAGCGTCAAGTGAATATATTTCTGGCACACAGTGTCGGTGCCAAGATACATCTGACCACAGACACGTGGTCTAGCAAACACGGGCAGGGAAGGTACATAACAGTCACTGCCCACTAGGTGACCCTTCAGACGGCCGTCAAGCATGTAACCCATGGCTCCCGTGTGGATTTGGTGTTACTGCCAAGGATTGCATGCAGGCCTGCCTCTTCTTCTCCTCCTCCTACTCCATCCTTGGCTGACTCCTCCTTTTCCACTGATACCGCCTTTTCCGCTGCACCCCTCAAGATCCCCAGAACCTATTCGACGTCCCAGGTGAGACGTTGCAATGCTGCGCTGCAGCTGTTGTGACTGGAAGCCAAGAGCCACACCGGTCCTGCACTGCTTTCAGCTTTGCAGTCACAGGCCGATCAGTGGCTAACCCTGCTCAATTTGACAGTTGGTAAAGTGGTGTGCGACAACGGTGCAAATCTGCTGAGCGCGCTGAAACTGGGCAAAATGACACACGTTCTGAACTTAGTTGTGCAGAAATCCGTTGCCAAATACCCCCGGGTCCAGGACGTCTTGTGGCAGGCCAGGAAAATCTCTGGCCATTTTAGAACATCTTACACGGCCATGGCTCGCCTTGCTGACTTCAGCGGCGACACCACTTGCCCGTCTGACGTCTGATTTGTGACAGCCCTAAGCGCTGGAACTCCATCTTGTATATAGGTAGGCTGCTCCAGCAGTAATGTGCCGTTAACGACTACCTGTACAAACTCTTCAGCGGGACAGGTTTTTTCTTTTCACCGTGCCAGTAGCTGCTCTTGCGCGAGGCATGCAGACTTCTGAGGCCATTCGATGAGATCACCAAACTGGTCAGTCATAGCCAGGGCGCCATCAGTGACATCGTACCTTACGCCTTCTTTCTGGAGCGTGCAATGCGTCGTGTCATTGATCAAGCCGCCGAGGAACAGGAGCAGATGAGGAAGTTGCAATGCTGAATGAATTCCCAGGGGGGGCTACTCCTCCTGAGACAAGTCAGCAGGAGTCTGAAGAAGAGTCAGAGGAGTCATGTGTAATTGAATTTCCTCATGCCAGCCCACACATATCTGCCACTACCCAGAACAAAGAATGGTCCTTGTCTTATATATATATATATATATATATATATATATATACAGCAGCATAAAAGGCATTTTCTGTCAGGTGAATGCCAAATTTTTGGGGCCTTTACTAGCCCACAGTAAAATTTTTAGCCAGTGACTGCCTAATGTACCTCCAGCCACATAATCACAAGTTCTTTTCTGTCAGGTGAATGCCTAATTTTTGTGGCCTGTACTGTCTTACAGTAAAATTTTTTGCCGGTGACCGCCTAATGTACCTCCAGCCACATAATCACAATTTTTTTTCTGTCAGGTGAATGCCCAATTTTTGGGGCCTATACTAACCTACAGTAAAATTTTTAACCCGTGACCGCCTCCAGCCATATAATCACTTGTTCTTTTCTGTCAGGTGAATGCCTCATTTTTGGGGCCTGTACTCCAGTGGACTACAGTAAAATTATTATCCAGTGACCGCCTAATGTACCTCCAGCCACATAATCACAAGTTCTATTCTGTCAGATGAATGCCTATTATTTGGGGCCTGTACTCCCGTGGCCTAAAATAAAATTTCTCTAGGCTCCAGCAGGGCACATTTTTGAGCCTTTCCCTTTAAGACACATAACAATGGCCCCTGACTAAAATACATTTTTTTTGTGGGAATTTTTGCCATTGATGCCCCTCTGGTATGTCACTGTCCATTTTGTGGGACTATTTGTGCACTTCTAGTAAGTATTTGGTGGCTGCAAATATGACCTGAAGGTTTTTCAGGTTTGCCTGCCATTAAAGTCAATGGGGCCCGCCGCAAACGCGCAGTGCGCAAACATTTGATCGCGAACGCACGTTCCCATTCGCGAAGCGTCCCAGGCGATGTTCGTCCATCATTAGTCCTGAGTGCTTCATTCAGTATATGCTACTTTAGTGGAAGCATCAAACTAAAATAAAATAAAAATAATATATATAGAAAAGGCACTGGAGCTAAAAACTGTAAGAAACTATGGCTAAGAGTGCAAACCCTTATAAGTCACCTGGGACTGTACCTCTCTCAACCCATTGGGCAAACCCAGAGGAGGCTCTGAAGCTAGACCAAGAATGCCAACGCTTGTTAAATTTATCCTGAGAGCGTGCATCTTCTGCTCTGAGTTCTTCCACCCTCATAATCTTGTTCATTGCCTCAATCCAATGCATTCTAGAATGGGGATGTGGATTTTCACTTCCTAGGAATGATCTGGTGAGTTGCCAAGATGAAAAATCCCACAAGACCCTTCCGGATCCCTGAAAAAGAGCCATGGAAAATAGAGAGGAGAGCCATCTCCAGAGTAAGCCTCGTAGAGTCCCCTTGTAAAGAATGAAAGAGTGAGATCACGTCCTGCCACAATAGGGCGAGAACTGAACATTCCCACCAGATATGTAGTATGGTACCAGGAGCTGCACTGCACCACTAACATATATTTGAGGAATAAGGGTATATTTTCTGAAGTTGGGTAGGAGTCATGTACCAACAGGAGAAAATCTTATTAAAACAAAAAGTGTGGTTTAAAGAATATTCATTTAACCCTTTAAAAACACCAGTTACTTATTTGAATTATTGAAAAGTGTCTATTTGCCCACATTAATGCCAGTTCTTCTCAGAACCTGTTCACAGTCTGATTCCAACTGTATCTGATGCAGGGCATCACCTTCTGTATGTTGGCACTGCAATTTCAGTGGCCTGAATTAATTTAACACTAAATACACCACTTATTCAAATCATAGAAAATTTCCAATTTGCCCACTTTGATGCCAGCTCTTGTGTCAAGAACCTGTTCAGGCCAAGCTGAACTTAACTGTATTTGATACGGGGCATCACCCTCTATGTTGGCACTGTGACATCACTAGCCCAAATTTATTTAATTCTTTAAATCACATCTTTTTGTGCCCACTTTTATGCCCATTTTGTGCCCCCATTTGTTTTTAATGCTACTTTCAACTGATTTACATGTAGGACAGCTCACTTTGCAGTATACAAGACCAACAGGGGAAATGTCTCTGTGAGGTCACGGTGTGAGTATAGCTAAGCCGAGGGTAAAAACACAGTTCTTGGTTACTCACAGTTTTGTCGTCCCTGGGCAGGCCTGCACAGTTGAGGGGGAGAACAGTGCTGGATTCTCCAGGGCACGCTCTGTTACAGGGGGCAGCGGCCAGGTGGTGTTTCGAGGTCCCCTTTATGGTAACTGGGTTTGGTTGGCTTTGGCGGCTGGGCCCCTGGATTAAGTAAAGTCGTGACGCCAGGACCGTTACGGTACAACAATGATGAGAGTAGTAGTGCAGACATTGAAGAGTGAGACACAAGTTGAATCCAACTTACAACTGTTACTGTCTGTAGGTTATCAGTAGAAATTACATCCAAATATAACACAGTCTTTCTTGTACATGGAGGTAGTAAGCTGTAATCTGAGGTAATAGACTTTTCGTGGCTAGGTATATCACAGGCTAAAGTTCATTTAAATTAGTGAGAATAGGGCTGACCGGTATCTAGCTCCTTGCCTTATTCTTATCCCAATGACGATGGTTTCTGATCCTTCCTTCTACAAAAGTGCAAATAACAGCTGGCCTGGCTGTAAAATATATTGTAGGTGAGGCTGCCGGAAACTCAAATCCTTCACCTGGGTACAAAGGCACCTAAAAAGCCTTGCATAATGGCTATTGTCCTTCCTTTGTCTTTCTGCAATTAAAAAGCAATTTTTCAATTGTCAACCCGGAAGAGTGGACAGTAGAAGGAGGTCTCATCTCAGCCTTGTTCCTTGGCTTATAACTTGGGACAAGAACACTTGGCTACTCTGGACCATGAAGCCCAAGAGAGAGAGAGCTGAGAGGAGGAGGCCTCTCTCTTTCCCCCTGCTCCTCACTCCAGCAGACTACATGACTAACTTTAAACTGACAACTGACTGACTAGGCCTGAACCGTAGTATATATAGACTATGGTGCTATGCCCATCTAGTGGTGGATGTATGTACTGCACCCTACAGGCTGTTACCAGGGATTTCACAGGATAAACCAGATCTAAATGTATAAATGGCATGGAATGCAATATGACAGAGGATACAACAACTTTGCAGTACCCAAGTATACGAGTGGGACGCTGCATATCCCCCGTGTTTAACATGTGTCACCCTCGACACATTCAGGACAGGAAGATGATCACCTGTAAGACACCAAAACATACACCATATACAACCACCTCCAAAAAGAGCAGATATAAATGTGGACTTTGCAATATACTTTCATGTCACTTTGTTAACCTTCCACACTTTTGAAGAGATAAGCATAAAAATACATTCTAGGCACATGTAATATATACCGTATATATATATCGCTTTCCTAGGTGGATGATGGGCATTGACACCTTCGTCCTTGACGGCGACACATGGGCGATGATCATAAGTAAGGGCAATAAAGTCCATGGCAAGTGGTTTTACTAGAAAAAGTCTGAATAGGTATTGGTATAAATCAAAGTGCAAATTTTTCTGGAGGTTACTGGGAAGCTGTTTGTTAGTCAGGCCTTATCCTCCCGTAATTCGCCCACTCGCCCCTGGTATCGCCCATACTATACAGGTAGGTGAGTGGTAGGGCCTCGGGCTACTTGAGAGACCTAGGCGCGGTGCCCAAGCTTAAGACATTTCCTCCTAGTAGGATATGTCGAACTAACCTCTCAATTTTAACATCAGTGTGAGGGTTTAGTATTACTGCAGAGTGCACCTGTCTTTGCTATTGTTGGAGGTTACTGGGAAGCTGTTTGTTAGTCAGGTCTTATCCTCCCGTAATTCGCCCACTGGTCCCTGGTATCGCCCATACGGCACAGGTAGGTGAGTGGTAGGGCTTCGGGCTACTTGAGAGACCTTGGCATGGTGCCGAGCTTAAGACATGTCCTCCTAGTAGGATATGTCGACCTCAGCTCTTAATTTTAACATCAGTGTGAGGGTTTAGTATTACCGCAGAGTGCACCTGTCTTTGCTATTGTATGTATATTCTTATGTTTGGAGGTGTATAAACTCCAATTTAAATGTGCCTGCTTTTCATCTACAGGCTACATTTAGGTGCACCTGTTAGGCCCTAGGTCATATCAGCCAGTCTCGGGTGGGGATCACAGGCACCTCCCACGTCCCATTGCAAGCATGGCTACATGCTGGAGGTTACTGGGAAGCTGTTTGTTAGTCAGGCCTTATCCTCACGTAATTCGCCCACTGGCCCCTGGTATCGCCCATACGGCACAGGTAGGTGAGTGGTAGGGCCTCGGGCTACTTGAGAGACCTTGGCGCGGTGCCCGAGCTTAAGAAATGTCCTCCTAGTAGGATATGTCGAACTAACCTCTCAATTTTAAAATCAGTGTGAGGGTTTAGTATTACCACAGAGTGCACCTGTCTTTGCTATTGTTAATGCAAATTTTTCTTAGCATATAAAACTTTTTAAGAGATACTTCAGTGTAGGGGTGGGCGATATGTGCGATATAGACGATATGCGATATGAATTTGTGCCACGATATCGATTTCGTCTATATCGCCATATCGCGGTAGAACATGGTAAGCGCCGCTCTCGGCGCACACCATGTTCTCCTGAGCCGGCACAGTGGAGAAGGAGGGAGTCCCTCCTTCCCCACTGCGTGTGGCTGCCGCTGGCCACCAATGAGAGCGGAGGAGGGGCGGGACTGTGGCCACTGCCACCAATAAATGACTGAATAGCAACGTGGCCTACATGTGTGGGCTATATCCCATACCCGGCCTCCATGACTGCACGCTGCGATCCACCGCAATTAACCCCTCAGGTTCTGAGGGGTTAATTGCGGCGGATCGCAGCACGCATGGCCGGCACATGCAGGCATATAGAACCTTTCATTAGTTTGAACTTTATTATTTAGGTAGCGGCACATAGGGCATATATGGGGCACTTACTATTATATCTGTGCGGGGCTCTGTTCGCCCGCTCTGGCCCCCGTTACATGGTGGGAACAACATGGAGGAGACATCAGCCTCTCTCCCAGGCTATGAGCTGTGCGCTGCGATTGGCCAGTGCTGCAGCAAGGGACACGCCTAATACAAAAACTCCGCCCAGTACAACAGAGGGAGCTGCAGACACCGGAGCCTATACCGGGCGAACGGAGCGGCGCCCAGACATACTAGTAAGTGCAGGGGGACCCCTGGGCGCCGCTCTGCCCACAGATATAGTTAGTTTTTAGCTTTTAAACTGGTGAAAGGTCCTCTTTAAGTTCAGTTAAGTTAGTGAGAATAGGGCTGACTGGTATCAAGCTCCTTGCCTTATTCTAATCCCAGTAATGGTGGTTTCTGATCCTTCCTTCTACAAAAGTGCAAATAACAGCTGGCCTGGCTGTAAAATATATTGTAGGTGAGGCTGCCGGAAGCTCAAATCCTTCACCTGGGTATAAAGGCACCTAAAAAGCTTAGCATAATGGCTATTGTCCTTTCTTTGTCTTTCTGCAGTTAAAAAGCTATTTTTCACTTGTCACCCCGGAAGAGTGGACAGTAGAAGGAGGTCTAATCTCAGCCTTGTTCCTTGGCTTATAACTTGGGACTAGAACATTTGGTTACTCTGTACCGTGAAGCTCAAGAGAGAGAGAGCTGAGATGAGGGGGCCTCTCTCTTTCCCCCTGCTCCTCACTCCAGCAGACTACATGACTAACTCTAAACTGATAACTGACTGACTAGGCTTGAACTGTAGTATATATAGACTATGGTGCTATGCTCATTTAGTGGTGAATGTATGTACTGCACCCTACAGGCTGTTACCAGGGATTTCACAGGATAAACCAGATATAAATGTATAAATGGCATGGAATGCAATATGACATAAGATATAACGACTTTGCAGTACCCACGTATACGCGTGGAACGCTGCAACTTCACCTTAGTTTATTACTAGTGGTAAGATCTCCTCAAAGCTCATAAAAATAAAAAAAAAATGATGTGAATAAGAAACAAACTTCAGCCTTGTTATACCTGGCGGTGCCATATCATATTGCAGACTTGAATTGTACACCTTTGCTGTGGAAAGGATCAGTGATCCCCTGCGCTTTTATTCCCAATCATTACCTGATGTAAACATGCCCAGTGAGCTACTGACAAACTTAGGGTACTTTCACACTTACTTTGCTTGAATCCGGCAGGCTTTTCCAGCAACGGACCAGCCTGCCAGATCCGTCATACCGTATGATTTTCCGGATCCGTTTGATGGATCCATGTCATCCGTTATCATCCGGTTTCAAATGGAATAACGGATACATTTTTTAAATATTCCAGAAATCAAAAGCATCAATTTGAGATGCAAATTGTACAGTGGCTATAAGAAAGGACAGAAGGTCACATATCCCTCAGATGCTGCTTCTGAAGATAGCGAACATGCTGTCACCACATCCAATTTGGATTTGAGGCGCTAATCTTGGTTGCATGCTAGAGGAGATGTCTTCCAGTGAGATAACACTGTTGCTATTGGGTTAACCCTATCACTTTGGCCGGAATGAGAAGGGGTGCCTTTGAAGTTCTTTTTCCTGAACTACGAAATTATCAGACAAGTTTATCAACTATCTACGGATGAGCGTTTCCAGTTTTTATGATCTGCTACAAAGGGTCTCTCATCGGATTGAAAGACAGGACACTATTTTCTGTCTAAGTATTTCACCTGTAGAATTGTTAATGCTTACCATAAGTTAATTTGAAATTTTTAACAATTTTCTAGTTTGCTAGTAAATTTTATTTGTCCATAGTTTATTATTAAATATCATAGCTGAACCCAGACATATCTCCCTACCCCTTCAGCATGAAAATTTGTATTATTTGAAATTGACATACTCTACCTTGCGCAGCTCTTGATTGTGCAGGCCAAGGGCTTTGGAGGCGTTGAAGTAGTATTTTTTACAGTGACATCACCGACTCTGAAGGGCAGGCTTTACCCTTGCACTAGTCATACAGGGTGGCTGTTCTAAATCTCGGCCATCAGAGTCGGTGACTTCACTTTGAACAATGCTAGCCAGAAGCCCCCGTATGTCGTCCTCCATGGAGATAGGAAAATGGACAAGGTGCAGCCCTCGGCCCAATCTACGCTGCTCCTGGACACTCAAAGCATATAGTCCAAACAAACTCCCAGCAGTGCTTGTGGTTCTCTTCCATATTCTTTAATTCTTCAATACATGAATAACATACAATCAGGACGCGTTTCGGCCCATCCTAGACTTTCTCAACTGATAAAATATGTTGGTACATTCACAACATTTATAATGCATCAATTCCTGTGACGTAAAGCTAGGTAACCTAAAAAATGTATTCTGGAACATAGAGTCATATAAACAAGCCATTGTCAAAGGATACTCAAAAATTGCATAGTAAGTTTTATTGTAATGACGGACTCTGTAAAGAAACAGACAAAAATAAATAAATGTATAGAGGGGCATCTAAATCTCCATTTAACTTTCAATATTACCAATCTCATACTCTCTATTCAAACCCCATGGATGTAGGGTCCCCAGGGTATGAATCTAGTATGCTTCTCTTTTCAAGAGTAGTTTTTTTAATATCGCCCCCTCTTCTTGGTACTTTCACCTGCTCAATTACTTGGTATCTAAGGCTACTTTCACACTAGCATTTTTGCAGATCCATTATGGATCTGTAAAAACGCTTCCGGTACAATAATACAACCGCATGCATCCGTCATGAACGGATCCGGTTGTATTATGTCTTCTATGGCCATGACGGATCCATCTTGAACACCATTGAAAGTCAATAGGGGACGGATCCATTTTATACTGTGCCAGAATGTGTCAGAGAAAACGGATCCGTCCCCATTGACTTGCATTGTGTGCTAAGACGGATTTGTTTGGTTCTGTTCGTCAGGCGAACAGCAAAACGCTGCAGGCAGAGTTTCGGTGTCCGCCTCTAGAGTGGAATGGTGACTGAACAGAGGCAAACTGATGCATTCTGAGCAGGTCCATTCAGAATGCATTAAAGCAAAACTGATACATTTTGGACCACTTGTGAGAGCCCTGAACGGATCTCACAAACGGAAAGCCAAAACGCTAGTGTGAAAGTAGACTAAGTTGGGAAATACGATGTTTAAATGTATAAAAATGGTGGGGTATTGGTAATTGGCAAATTCTCAGTACAAATAGTAGATTTATGCTAACATATTCTGTCTTTGATGGCTTGCATAGTTTCTCCTATGTACACTAAGCCACAAGGGCATTTAATTAAATAGATGATATTAGTGGTATTACATGTAAAGTAGCCATTAATCTTGTAGGGTTTACCCGTGTGCGGTTGGTAGAAGAAATTGTCAAAGTTCCTCAGAGACAACGAGGATTATCTATTAAAAAAGATTCTACAGGTGGCAAGACCCTTCACAGCGAGGGAGACCGGGTTTTAGGAGAGGTTTCGGAGGTGGATACCATTCTTCGAGCTCCGGCAGGGATTTCTCAATAGGAATACAAGACTGACGTCCCCCTTTCTCAGGAGAGATCTTGGACAGTGTCCTCCAGGAGGCCAAAGCAGGCGGGCCGCAAGCACTTCAGGAACAATGGGGAGCATCGTAACATGATCACAGGTACAGATCTCCCGCTAGTTATTAATTTATCTTCTAGGATCTTAAATCTACTAGGAATGAACATATTACAGAGAGGACTATCTTTTAGCCCCTTCAAGAACTAAAAAAAAGCTCATTTTGCAAGGAGCGATACTATAAAGGAGGTCCCCTCTGAAATAGTTAAAGGTAATTCGTGAGCTCTTGAGCCCTGATTGATTTTGGATTGAGAAACAAGAGCACATACACACCGCCTCAATACTATCACCCTGCAGAGGCTTTCATACAAGTCACCTCTAGAGACATTAGACAAGTTATAAATATGATACAAAGAGGTGAACTGAGACTTACCACGAATATGACATCACAAGAGAATATGACTTCTCAGTCACTTATGAAAGATAAATATGTCATAATAAAACATGCAGATAAGAGGGGCTCTATTGTTGTAATGAATAAAACTGATTACATCACTGAGATTCCACGGCAGCTAGCTGATGAAGACACTTTCCATCCTGTATGGACTATAAAAAAATAAAATCTCACAAATTGTGAAGCGTTATTATGAGATGGGGTATTGACCAGAAAATCTTCACCTATCTGGTCAATCAATCACCCATAACCCTGGTTTTCTATGTACTGCCAAAGGTGCACAAGTCATTAATTAATCTCCCTGGCCAACCGATTGTGGCCTCTATGAATGCTGTTTTGTCACCTTTGGCAATACTGCTAGAAAAGGTTTTGACTCCGCTAATAAAAAAAGACACCATCATTCCTGCTGGACACTTCTCATTTTCTAAATGTAATCAAATCCGTAGGTCCTATACCTAAGGACTGTTGGCTAGCTACTATAGATTTAGTAAGTCTATATACTTCAATTGCTCACAGTGATGGTATACAGGCAGTATCCACTCTCTTGACTAACAGTGAATATTCTTCTGTTCAGTGCGATTTTTTTTCTGGACCTGTTACATGTGGTATTGGACGAGAATTATTTCCTAGTGGGGGGCACCTACTATATGCAGCGGCAGGGAACGGCGATGGGCTTGAATGTGGCCCCGCTCTATGCAAAAGCATTCATGACATCTTTTGAAAATGAATATGTATATAGAAACAAGGATTTTTGTATCTACTCGAGAATTTGGAACAGATTTATTGACGATGTCTTTTGCATATGGACCGGGCCACTCGACAAACAAAAAGATCGACCAGATTTTAAAACAGAACTGGCATATATTGGAAAACGCATATTCAGGAGTTGAAGAATTTCAGGTACCCCCTTTGATTTGTAATTTAGAAAAAACAAGTTTACAAGATAAACTGGTATGTGCAGATGTAGGTCCCTCCTTTAAGAAAATGAGACAGAAGACTCTGATACCCAGGAGTAATGGCACATTTCTGGGCCTTGGCTGTATCCAATGCTCACATATCATTAAAGAGAACCTGTCACCAGGAAATTCACTGATAAAGCAGGCATGCTGCCTTCTAGGGCTCACTCTGCTGAATATAATGATACCTTTCACTTGGTGATCTGTTGCTTTATTGTGGAGGAATAGTACTTTTAATCCATATGCTAATGAGCTGATTGGAGTCCAGCAGTTGATATGAGTCCAGCGTTTTTTCTATTCAGAGCTGTAGCCCCTCCCCTATTCACATCTTCAGTTGTAAAAGGGGCGTGGTTTATTTATTTATTGGTCTATAGAAGTGAATAGGGGAGGGGCTACAGCTCTGAATAGGAAAAACACGCTGGACTCGTATCAACTGCTGGACTCAATCAGCTCATTAGCATATGGATTAAAAGTACTTTTTTTCCACAATAAAGCAACAGATCACCAAGTGAAAGGTATCATTATATTCAGCAGAGTGAGCCCTACAATGCAGTGTGCCTGGTTTATCAGTGAATTTCCTGGTGACAGGTTCTCTTTAAGGGCCCTGAATTCTACCACCCGCACAAAGGTAAACTCTACAAGATTAATGGCTACTTCACTTGTAATACCACCAATGTCATCTATTTAATTAAATGCCCTTGCTTAGTGTACATAGGAGAAACTATGCAAGCCATTAAAGACAGAATATGTAAACATAAATCTACTATTCATACTGAGAATCTGTTATTACCAATACCCCACCATTTTTATACATTTAAACACCGTATTTCCCAACTTAGGCTACTTTCACACTAGCGTTTTGGCTTTACATTTGTGAGATCCGTTTAGGGCTCTCAAAAGCAATCCAAAATGTATCAGTTTTGCCCTAATGCATTCTGAATGAAAAAGGATCCGCTCAGAATGCATCACTTTGTCTCTGTTCTGTCACCATTCCACTATGGAGGCAGACACCCAAACGCTGCCTGCAGCGTTTTGCTGTTCGCCTGATGAACGAAGCCAAACGAATATGTGCTGGCACACAATGTAAGTGAATGGGGACAGATCCGTTTTCTCTGACACAATCTGGCACAATAGAAAATAGATCCGTCCCCTATTGACTATCAATTGTGTTCAAGATGGATCCGTCATGGCTATAGAAGACATAATACAACCTGATCCGTTCATGACGGATGCATGCGGTTGTATTATTGTAATGGAAGCGTTTTTGCAGATCCATGACGGATCCACAAAAACACTAGTGTGAAAGTAGCCTTAGATACCAGGTAATTGAGCAGGTGAAAGTACCAAGAAGAGGGGGCGCTTTTAAAAAACTACTCTTGAAAAGAGAAGCATACTGGATTCATACCCTGGGGACCCTACATCCATGGGTTTTGAATAGAGAGTATGAGATTGGTAATATTGATAATTAAATGAAGATTTAGTTGCCCTCTATACAATTTTTTTTCTGTTTCTTTACAGAGTCCGTCATTACAATAAAACTTACTATGCAATTTTTGAGTATCCTTTGACAATGGCTTGTTTATATGACTCTATGTTCCAGAATAGATTTTTTAGGTTACCTAGCTTTATGTCACAGGAACTGATGCATTATAAATGTTGTGAATGTAACAACATATTTTATCAGTTGAGAAAGGCTAGGATGGGCCAAAATGCGTCCTGATTGTATGTGAGTCATGTATTGAAGAATTAAAGAATATTGAAGAGAACCACAAGCACTGCTGGGAGTTTGTTTGTACTATATATTCTCCATGGAGAGGCTGTTCCCTCACTAGATCTTCCAAAAATGTCCTTCAACCCATATCAAAGGAGAGCATAAGGGCATTTGATACCAAGGCTATCGGTGGGGAAAAAATGAGTATATGGCCAGGTTCTAGTCCAAACCTGGCCAACCAAATTATATAGCATGTAGGATTTGTTTTGCCTTGTGTTTCCTTCTTGGCTCAGTCGTATTTACACTCCTTCTTTTGTTTGACATCCCTGCACTATGCCTTTCTGTTTGGAATTTCAACAGGTTTCATGAATGTAAAAAACTGTCTTAGGGCTGTGGAGGGAAATATATCTGTATTATGAAGTCCCAAGGCAGTGGTTCTCAGAACTTTAATTACAAAAAGTATTTTTCCATTATATTAATGGCCATCGCTGATGCCGAGTACCGATTTGTGGCTATTGATGGCTTATGGGAGAACCAATGATTCCATGGTTTTCAAAAATTTGGAAATGGGGCGCAGGGTGTGCAATGGACTAGTTTATTTTCTACCTCCCTAACCTCTATCAGGTACTGATGCACCCCCCCCCCCCCATGCGCATGGTGGAATGCGCATTTGACTTTCTTGTGGCTAAAGGCGTATTTTCACCAAACCCATTCAACTAAAAATAGAAACAGTTGATGAGGTTCTCAAGGCATGTGTGGTGTTACACAACTGTCTCCTCATTAAAATAAACAGTCCATGTCGAACAGATCCCAGAAGACATTTGGCCAGTATAGAACATTTTGGACCAAGGACCTCTCTCGCAGTTTCCAGGATGAGAGACTCCTTTGAGGAATATTTCAGCTCCGCTGACGGAAGAGTGGACTGGCAGGACCAAATGGTTTCAATTTTAGTTTTTTTTATTGACTGTTATTTGAATATATTCTATATTTATAGTGTGGGTGGGCAGTTACAGTTGGGAGTGTTTCTTGATTTTGAAAATTCACTTTATAAAATTTTTTCCTCTATTGTTTAACTGGCAAATACTTGTGTCGCTCCTCCAGCGTCAGGAGATTATGTGAGCCCTGTCTTCACCCCAGTAGTGTTCTCTTGTCTACATACGCTACCCAAATACTTGTGTCACTCCTCCAGCTAGGCAGAATATGTGAGCACTAGTGTGCTCTTGGCTAAATAATCTCTCCATGCAGGGCTGGTGCAAGGATTTTTACCATCACAAGCAAAGCTACATTTTGCCCCCCCCCCCCCATGATCACAACACGAAAGTGATTTTTAAAAAAAAGTTCATTTTGGAGCCCCCCCCCCCCTTCTATGCGCCCTAAAGCAGCCGCTTGGTCTGCCTTATTATAGCACCGGCCCTGTCTCCATGCTGGAGGAGAGACAAATACTTCTGTTGCTCCTCCAGTGTAGACAGAATATGTGAGCACTAGTGTGCTCTTGGCTAAATAATTTCCCCATGCTAGAGGAGCGACAAATACTTCTGTCACTCCTCCAGCATAGGCAGAATATGTGAGCCCCCTCTTCACCCCACTAGTGGGCTCTTGCCTACATACTCTATCTACGCAGGAGCAGCAACAAATACTTGTGTCACTCCGCCAGCATAGAGAGATTATGTGAGCTCCCTCTTCTCCCCACTAATAGGCTCTTGGCTAAAAAATTTGTACACACTGGAATAGTAACTACACTGATGTCGCCCAGCCGGTGTAGGGAAAATTTAAGATTTCTAAAGGAACCCATTCTTTAGCCCGAAAACATACCACACATATTACAAAAAGAAAAGAAGACAAGTAGATTAATAAAATAACTTATTTTCCACATAAAATATTAAATATTTTTTTACTGTAAAGCAAAGTAGTGGATTGATACAGCACCATCTGAGGTACAATGACCAATGATCCAAAGCGTGGTGGTGAAAGCGATGTTAGGTCCTGGCCAATGGACCCCGATTACACAGCGAGATAGGGAAAAAAATCGCAGCACTCCAAAGTCTTCAGTTAAATCTTCTTCAATCCACCACAAAAAAGTGCGACGTTTCGACCCAATATGGGGTCTTTATCAAGCATATATCTTAACCTCAGTGAAGCATATAAATACATAGTGTCATAATCCCATTGGTGAGAAGTACAGCCCACAAGGTTAGCCCATCCCCTCCTGATGACATCACAGAGGTCATACATAAATCAATATCACAAATACTGACAGTATTAAAACAATTGCATGTGCTCACACAAGTCTCTTCTGATGTTCCTACTGGTAGATTAAAAGTAAACGTAGATATAAAATGCCGATAAAGGGGACACAGAGATGCAACATATGCTACTTATGCACGTGTCATCACTCACCCCCGATCCCTGACCAATCAGGTATCACATGGGTCACAGCTGTTAACCCGCCAACATGCGGCAGGTTGACGTTCAAAAGCAAGCTGGGTGCGCATGTGAGATGACGTAGTAGTCCTCTGATAACTGCTATTGGCGCTGACTTCAGTGTCACAAGATCGGCAGAGGGCGCATGCGGGATGACGTAGTAGTCATCTGACCGCTGCTATTAGTGCTCACGTCAGTGTCACATGATCGGCAGTGCCACGTTACTATGGAAACCAGAGAAGCGGTATTGCAGGAGCGCAATGTGAAAGCTGTATTGGTTATACATATGTATTGCAAAAAACATGAAGTACTAGACAGACCTGAGGAGATAGTAGCGTCCCGATAATAAATAATAGAATGAATGGCCGTAATAAATATTACATTATACCGGGACAAAATGACCAATGATGAAGTGAATTGCAAAAAAACAGGACAGATGCAAGGGAATTGAGCAATGTGGTGCAGGCCCTGATAAAAAGAATGTACCGAACAGGAGCGGCCATATTAAATAGAGGGCATGACTGCTGGTGCTGGTGATTGTATAAAAGGGTAGAGTCCAAGGTGGTAAAACGAGGTGCCTACAGCTTCACCCAAAACCCCTCACACATACCAGCACTCATCCATTATGTACCAGGAAAGAGCAATTTCCATTGCCTGTCCATGGATACAGGGAAGCAGTTACAGGGGTACCAAGGCCATGAGAGCAGCAACACCCCCAACCAGAGGCTGAAGGGTAGTGCCGCCCAAAAAGGCTGTTGGCAGCGGCACTTCCCATATTTATGCGAGGTACCGCTAACCAAGTCCCCAAGCAGATACACCGGTGGCTGGGGAAGGTAGGCCGAAACCATAAACATCACCAGCCTACCTATTGCATAAAAACACAAATAAAGGTCACCAGCACTTTGCAATCCAGAGCCCTGTGTACAGCAAAAGGGGGTGCCTGCAAACCGACATGCGGATTCACACCAGGTCTTGAAGCCAGGTCAACATAGAAATGATGTACTATGTTCAGTCTCAGTAACAGTGATTTCTGTAAGAGAAAGAAGGGGGGGGGGGGAGAAAAGGTAAGGGGATTAGTACCCGTGTATAGTAACCGACATAGTGATCATGACAGGATAAAAACAAACAGCAACATCCTTGAGCTGAAGAGTTAGTAAAGTGAGCCTATCTTAAAGTCCCGATTTAGACCTTTCGGTTCCAGGGTATCCAGCTCAAATATCCATCTGAGCTCCAGGTGTTTGAGGAGTCTCTCCCGGTTGCCTCCCCTACCGAGGGGGGAAATGCCATCAATGATCCTAAAACGGAGCTGGGAAACATTATGTCTGTATTTAAGAAAGTGTTCAGGAACCGGTAAATCGCTCTCAGATGAACCTGGTCCCGACGAGTTATTGTCGAGCAATTTTCTGATACTTTACCGGTTGGTTGAGCCTAGATTTAAAAAGCTGCGTTGTTTCACCTACATATTACAGGCCACACGGGCACTGTAGTGTGTAGATGACAAATTCCGAGGAACAGGTGAAGAAGTCCTGTTACACCTTAAAAATAAATAAATAAATGATAATTGCCTGAAGACAGGCCTGGGGGGACTTTCTCTAATTATCATGTAGAGAAAGTTAATACAAGGCATTTACTAATGTATTGTGATTATCCATATTGCTTCCATATTGCTTCCTTTGCTGGCTGGATTAATTTTTCCATCACATTATACACTGCTTGTTTCCATGGTTACAGACCACACTGCAATCCATCAGTGGTGGTCGTGCTTGCACAATATAGGAAATTCTCCTATAGTGTGCAGGCACGACCACCACTGATGGGTTGCAGTGTGGTTTGTAACCATGGAAACGAGCAGTGTATAATGCGATGGAAAAATTAATCCAGCCAGCAAAGGAAGCAATATGGATAATCACAATACATTAGTAAGTGCCTTGTATTAACTTTCTCTACATGATAAATGGCACTGGCTGAAGTGAGACAACCCCTTTAATTATAACAATAACAAAATAGTACAGTGGGGCTTGCTATAATCCATCTTGACTGAAATTTTACTTACTTTCCATTTAAGCCTTTAATTAAATCTGTTTTTTTTTTTTTTTGATTGTCTTGTATTTTGATTTCTAAAAAATAAGAACAATGAAAAATACGAGGACTGGTAGCATATAGTGGTTACCTTCTTGTACATAGGAGGAGTCGTTATAATATTTTTGGACATGGGAGAAGTCATTATATTGTATCCATAGGAGGAGTAGTAGTTTTTCTTGTACGTAGGAGCTGTACCATAGTCGTTATATGGTTTTACATAGCAGGAGGAGTACTTATTTTCTTGTATGTTCGAGCTTTAGCACAGTCATTATTTCCTTGTCTACAGCAACAGTAGCACCAATGGGGATTCCCGATCCTTCTGAAAGACAGGACAGGAGATGTCATTTAATCTAATTAACCTTTTGGTCCTATAACAACCCCTAGTGACCTCATTGTGTTTTTTCTGTCCTTTTGGAAGAAGTGTCTCCCTGGATCAGAAAGACCACAGGAGATGTTGGGAAGTTACTTTAATCTTATTTTTATAAGAAGATGAGACGCTTAATCAGCAGGTTTGGTTGCAAATGGTTATACCCAGTAAGGAGATCCATGCACTTGTAGTTCTTGCCTTGCTGGAGAGTATACTGGGTAATGTAGTGTAGTTAGTATTGGTTTTACAGCAGCTACTTTAGGTGCACGGAGATTCCTCCTTCTCCCGGCAAGCGAGCGGGTGTGCACCGTCTGCGCATGCACGGTTGCACAAAGAGAGGGGGAGGTACTATCAAAACATGGCGGCACCCTTTGGTTTCGCCGCTCTGCCACACTTTGCTGCCCCTATGATAAGGTAAATTCTTTAGCTGGGCAAGTCAGGCTTTTTCTTTCTAGCTAAAGCTCTATCTATTGTATTAATCTCCCTTATTTTATGCTTGGTGGTGTTCACTGGGGACTTGGTGTTTCATCTTGCTTGGCTTGCATTTATGTTGTATTGGGTCCTGTGCACTGTGGCTTAAGTTCCAGCCTTGGATGTTATTTATAAAAAAATTTTTTTTTTAAAAAAAAGGACATATCATAGAAACATAGAAACATAGAATTTGTCGGCAGATAAGAACCATTTGGCCCATCTAGTCTGCCCAATATGCTGAATACTATGAATAGCCCCTGGCCCTATCTTATATGAAGGATGGCCTTATGCCTATCCCATGCATGCTTAAACTCCTTCACTGTATTTGCAGCTACCACTTCTGCAGGAAGGCTATTCCATGCGTCCACTACTCTCTCAGTAAAGTAATTCTTCCTGATGTTACTTTTAAACCTTTGCCCCTCTAATTTAAAACTATGTCCTCTTGTAGCAGTTTTTCTTCTTTTAAATATTCTCTCCTCTTTTACCGTGATGCTTCCTTTATGTATTTAAAAGTTTCTATCATATCCCCTCTGTCTCTTCTTACTTCCAAGCTATACATGTTAAGGTCCTTTAACCTTTCCTGGTAAGTTTTGTCCTGCAATCCATGTACTAGTTTAGTAGCTCTTCTCTGAACTCTCTCCAAAGTTTCAATATCCTTCTGCAGATATGGTCTCCAGTACTGCACACAATACTCCAAATGAGGTCTCACTAGTGCTCTGTAGAGCGGCACGAGCACCTCCCTCTTTCTACTGTTAATGCCTCTCCCTATACACCCAAGCATTCTGCTGGCATTACCTGCTGCTCTATGACATTGTCTGCCCACCTTTAGGTCGTCTGATATAATGACCCCTAAATCCCTTTCCTCAGATACTGAGGTTAGTACTGTATCACTGATTTTATATTCTGCTCTTGGGTTTTACGCCCCAGGTGCATTATCTTGCACTTATCAACATTAAATTTTAGTTGCCAGATTTTTGACCATTCCTCTAGTTTTCCCAAATCCTTTTCCATTTGGTGTATCCCTCCAGGAACATCAACCCTGTTACAAATCTTTGTGTCATCAGCAAAAAGACACACCTTACCATTGAGGCCTTCTGCAATTTCGCTGATAAAGATATTAAACAATATGGGTCCCAGAACAGATCCCTGAGGTACCCCACTGGTAACAATACCATGGTCTGAATATACTCCATTGACTACAACCCTCTGTTTTCTGTCCTTCAGCCACTGCCTAATCCATTCAACAATATGTGAGCCCAAGCTCAAAGACTGCAGTTTATTGATAAGCCTTCTATGTGGGACAGTATCAAAAGCCTTACTAAAGTCCAGATAGGCAATGTCTACTGCACCTCCGCCATCTATTATTTTAGTCACCCAATCAAAAAAGTCAATAAGATTAGTTTGACATGATCTCCCTGAAGTAAACCCATGCTGTTTTTATCAATCAACCCATGGGTTTTTAGATGTTCCACAATCCTCTCCTTGAGTATGGTTTCCATTAATTTCCCCACTATTGATGTCAGGCTTACCGGCCTATAGTTGCCCGATTCCTCTCTACTACCTTTCTTGTGAATTGGCACAACGTTTGCTAATTTCCAATCTTCTGGGATGACACCTGTTACCAGTGATTGGTTAAATAAATCTGTTAATGGTTCTGCTAGTACACTTCTAAGCTCTTTTAATAGCTTTGGGTGTATCCCATCAGGCCCCTGTGATTTATTTGTATTAATTTTAGACAGCCGACTTAGAACCTCTTCCTCTGTAAAGACACATGCATCAAAGGATTCATTAGTCTTCCTCCCTAACTGAGGTCCTTCTCCTTCATTTTCCTTTGTAAAAACTGAACAGAAGTATTCATTGAGGCAGTCAGCTAGTTCTTTATCCTCTTCCATATACCTTCCTTCTTTTGTTTTTAATTTGGTAATTCCTTGTTTTAATTTCCTTTTTTCATTTATGTATCTGAAGAATGTCTTATCACCTTTTTTCACTGACTGAGCTAATTTCTCTTCTGCCTGAGCTTTAGAAGCTCTTATAACTTGCTTGGCCTCTCTCTGCCTCATCTTATAGATTTCCCGGTCATCCTCGTTTTGGGTGTTTTTATACTTACTAAATGCCATCTTTTTGTTTTTAATAATTTTGGCCACTTCTGCTGAGTACCACAGTGGTCTCTTCCTTTTTTGCTTTTACTGACGAGCCTAATGCACTTTTCTGTTGCCTTCAATAGTGCCACTTTTAAGTAGTTCCATTTCTCTTGGACTCCATTGAAATTGTTCCAGTCTGATAGGGACTCGTATACCACTGATCTCATTTTAGAAAAGTCTGTTTTCCGAAAATCTAAAACTTTTGTTTTTGTGTGGAGTGACTCAGTCACTGTACTTATAGTAAACCACACTGACTGGTGATCACTGGATCCTAAGCTTTCCCCTACAGTAATATCAGATACCAAACTGCCATTTGTGAATACCAAATCTAAAATGACCTCCTTTCGGGTTGGTTCCTCAACTACTTGCTGTAGAGATAATCCCAGTAGGGAATTTAGAATGTCTGTACTCCTGGCAGAGCTAGCTATTTTGGTTTTCCAGTTTATATCAGGAAGATTAAAGTCTCCCATTATGACAACTTCCCCTTTCAATGTCATTTTAGCCATTTCCTCAACTAGTAGATCATCCAATTCTTTGACTTGGCTTGGTGGTCTGTATATGACACCTACACAAGTTACCTTATGATTACCAAGCTGCAACGTAACCCAAACTGACTCTAAATTGGTTTCGCTGACTTGTATTAGATTAGATTTTATGCTATCTTTCACATATAGGGCCACTCCACCCCCTTTCTTGCCTTCTCTGTCTTTCCTATATAGAGAGAACCCAGGTATTGTTATATCCCAGTCATTACTCTCATTGAACCATGTCTCAGTAACAGCCACTAAATCTATATTCTCAGATGCCATTACAGACTCAAGTTCGTTGATCTTATTCCCTAAACTGCGAGCATTTGTAGACAAGACTCTCAGCTTGTCGTTTCTTATCTTATCAGCTCCTGGCATTGTTTTTTTCGGGGGGCAGCTGAACTGATGGATTGTCTCTTTTGTGCCCCCCTTTCCTAGTTTAAATGTTCCTTTGCAAAAACTTTGAACTGTTCACTGAGGACATTCGTTCCCTTGGGAGAGAGATGCAAACCATCTTTCTTGTACAGTTCTTTTCCATTCCAGCTAGAGCCAACATGAGCCACAAAGCCAAATCCCTGGTTCAAACACCATTCACCAAGCCATACATTGAATTCCTTAATACGCAACTGCTTGTCATGCTGATGGTTATGCACAGGCAGAACTGCAGAGAATGAGACAGTCGATGCAATCTCCCGTATATCATTACCAAGTGTGTGAAAAGCTTCCTTTACCTTTGAAACTTCATTGCGAGCCAGATCATTTGTCCCAAGATGGACAATAACATCCACCTTTTCCATTTTTGCTTGCTTAATAATGTTAAGGATACGTCGTCTGTCCCTGCTAGCAGTAGCACCAGGGAGACATCTCACAGAACCCTCTTCTTCAAACTTCACACCTCTTATGATAGAATCGCCCACCAATAGCTGCTTACTATTAGTACTCACTATATCCTTTTTGTCTTTGTCTGTAGTCTTGCATACCTTAGGCATAGGAGATGATTGTTCCTCACCCACTGTGCCTGGGCCATCCTCCATGTTGCTCTTGCATTCTGATAGTGCTCCAAATGAATTACAAAGAGCCACCGACTGTGGGACATGTCTTCTATCAACAGCTCTAAGTCTACCAGAACCTACAGTAACCCATCTTCCATTTCTGGGGGTCCTTTGTGGCAGTGGCATTGCAACATGCCAATCCTGAGTTTGTCTAACAGTTACTTTACAAATCTCAGATTTCAAAAATGCAATTTCCTGCTGCATTATGGAGAACTGTCTGCAGATCAGACAGCATCCAAACCTGCGAAGAGTGAAACATGAAATGAAAGCACAACAATTCCTGCACTGAATCAGGTCTGCCATTTTAATGCAAGAAAATATGTTGAACAAAACTTAATAGATTGTACTCACCTCCAGATTACCTCCTGAGTATCTCCTGTATATCTCTAGTGCACTTAGATATGCTGCACTTTGAGAATGATGCAAGCTAGAATTAGGCAAGCTAATATTATGAGGCTATATATACACACACTCCTACAAAAGCCCCTCCTACAACAACACAATTAACACCTTAATGGCCCTATGCTCATTAGCAATCAGACAATAGCGACACCAGTCTAACAAATTCCTTACCTGTTCTGAGCACACCAAAACACAGCTGAAGTTCTGCTACAGTGGAAAGTTCTAGGTTAGTCTCCTGTATATCTCTAGTGCACTTAGAAATGCTGCACTTTGAGAATGATGCAAGCTAGAATTGATCTCTGCTCTATTACAGATGTCACAGTGCTCTGAGGATCGTAATGCTCCGGGGAGAAAATCCTCTGGGTAGGAAAAATATACTGCCTGTGGAAGGTATGTCAAAACCAGATACCCCATAAAAATAAACTAATACATATTATATTTTCAGTTTCAGCAATCCAGGAGTATAGCTGTGGTAATAGAAAAGTCAAACTCATGTCATTTCTATTAAATCACAGCACATTTTCATATAAAATGGATTGGAACAACGAACTGATAGGTGAGCACTCAACAGCTGGCAACAATCAATTTGGTAAATTTAATGAAACACGTATGTTTAAAAATATAAAAAATATAAAACATATATAAAACAATACATTCATCTTCCCATCCCCATCTTAGACCTATATGGATGCTAGAAGGTTAGCAGCACGGAAGATAGTCTCTTGATATACGTCCACAAAATTGCAGATATTGTGCTCATTAAGTTATAGCATCAAAACTTCTTTGTGGGTATTGACGTATCTTGGGTATTGCGTTCAAAGAGCCCTAAATCACCAATATAAAATGATTCAATATCCACCTTCCCAGTGGTTGCCCTGGGGTTCAGTGTATTCAGCTTCTCCCTATATAAGTATCGAGTGCTCTCAAATCAATGTCTCTGTGTCTCCAAATGGTGCGATCAACCCAGTGACACCAACGTCAGTTCACATAGCACATTGATACTTTTAACCGTAGGGGATGCACTCTTACCTCCCTCGGTGGTTTCAGGGATTAAAACATACGGTGCTCGGCAGTCACTGTTGGCGTCTATCGACGCGCTTACCCGGCAGACAAACCCATAGTCTCGCGTACCCGGCAGACAAACCCGTAGTCTCGCGGTGTTTGGTGCGATAGTCTCGCGATGCTTGGTGTAATAGCTCAGTCTTTCTCCAATGCCGTCCTATATAGCTGTTCGATAGAATTTCCAATGATTCCTACTTCTTCTTTATTTATAGCATGGCCATGCTTAAATTGATCGGAGGTCTTTAATATTAGATATAGATAGTACCAAACGCGTTTCGGGAAACGTTCCAATCCCTTCCTCAGTGGTATCATTGTATCGATTTGCCTCCATTTATATATCTCACAGGGTATCAATGAAAATGCGGACAGCTGGCATCTTACAGAAGTGGGAAAAATATGGAGAACTGGAATTCTTCCAAAAATACTCATTTGTCTCTACCACTTCTAGCTTCTACTGTATATTATAATAGTCCCACATGGTCTCATGTCGATAAAAACCTCCAGACATGGGATTTTTATGTAAAAACGCATATGCGTTTTCAATGCGTTTTGTCTGCGTTTTTTTCAAACTATGCGTTTTTTTGTCTGGATAATATTAAGGTGTCCCTCTTTCATTCCAATACATTAGTTTTCTTCTTTCAATTTCCTAATCATACATAATTCATATTCTTTATATGTAGCTTCTCTACAATCATCCTATAGGGCAAATCCACGACGTTCCAGTTCTTCAAAAAGCAACAATACAGTTCTTCAAATATCATTGATAGTAGTATAAAGGGTGGGGGCCTTCGTCCGAGCCGGTGTCACAGTGTCGATAAACGACCAGACTGCGACACCAGGTCGATCCGAGGGCGCCCACCTATAAGAATCCAAACAATTCTGATTCAGAGTTCAATCCTCTTGGTAGTAGTGTATCAAATTCGTAAATTCTACGTGATTCTATTCTGGACATTTGTTTGATGTAATTCCCTCCACGCGAGTGTCGATCTACCTTCTCCAGTGCCAGGAAAAGCAAATTGGATGGGTCTTTATTGTGTTCTTCATTGTAATGTTTAGACAAACAATGCTTGTCGTATCCTTTTCTTATATTGGCTACATGTTCAGCCATACGGGTCTTCAAGGCTCGTTTAGTACGACCAATATACTGTTTCCCACACGGGCACTGGATAATCTACCTTATCGGTTGATTGTTGCCAGCTGTTGAGTGCTCACCTATCAGTTCGTTGTTCCAATCCATTTTATTGTTTGCAGGAGGGGTGGTGTCCCTCCAATTAGGTTTGTAGCACCTATCCAATTCTTACCTAGGTGAGCCACCGTGAAAATATATTTTTCTTCGACATTTTCATATAACACTGCTAATAGCAGGGCGAATTAAAAGACCAACCTTTTGTTCCTGGGCAGACAGAATATGCAGTTACTCTTCTGCCTACCCGACTGAAGGTCATGCTTGTCATTGCAGGTAAGATAACACATATTTAGGGCAATAAATAGGGCAAAAGTAATTTAATTCACATCCCTGTAATCAGCAAAGGCTGCTGGTGATGCGGTGTGAGTAAATAACACACTGCACAAATGTTAGTGGATTACACTGACGAGTCACACGGCGCCAGTGTATGGTGAATGTGATTGTTAAAGAATCTTATCTTAATATATTATATTATAGTGCACTATTTGCCTACTGTGACGCAGATTGAGTAATAATAGATCTGCATATGGTTAAGCGTTTATTATTTTATATAAGAACGTTATACCTGTATATGAGAATGTTATTATTAAATAGATAGATGTGTATTAATCTGTATAGACAGAATATGCAGTTGCTCTTCTGCCTACCCGACTGAAGGTCATGCTTGTCATTGCAGAACATGTTTCAATAAAAGCACTTTTGGTTTCACCCAGCCCGCTCCCTTCACACATTGGAATTATTAACTATACTTTCAGCATATGTGCAACACCTGCAGATCCTGCAGTACACCTCTGCCAGATGGTAGTGAATATTATTTTTGTTAAGACTGCAGAGCAAAGGATTTTCCTGTAGGATACCAGCCCCTTTCTAATAAAGATATGTTACTTTGGATGAAGGATTTTGTGCATGACATTTTTGTGCAATTTAAACAATCGGTGATAAGTATTAAGCAAAGACCTTTGCTGTATTTGTGGGAGGGGAGGCTGATTACAAGGCTAGTTATATGCACCTGTGGGCCCAGGCTGGCTGGTTACTAGGCTATTTATAGGCACCTGTGGGCCCAGGCTGACGCCGATTCAGCTGATTTCACTACCTCTGGGTCAGCTCTAGGATACAGCAGCATGGTGTGGAGGCTCCTTACGGCTGGGCGACGGTAGAATGTCTCAGGAGGGCGCTGGTATTCATGGTAGGATCGGAGTGGTTTGCACGGGACCCACGCTGCGGTCCGCAACATGTAGTGCTCTGGGATGAAGCAGAGTTTGGGCGCTAAAGGGCCAAGCATTGGTTGTCAGTGGGCTCAAGCTATGCACGCTGTGTTTTGTGTATCAATGGTTGATTTAAAAAAAAAAAAACGCAGCAGCATCATGTGGAGGCTCGTTCACACCTGGGCATCGGCAAAAAGGGCCAGGCGAATGCTGGCACTCACTGTAAAATTGCACTTATTGGCACTGGACCCACAGTGCGGTATGCGATTTGCAGTTCTCTGGGTCAAAGCAGAGTTGGGTGCTAACAGTCAAATGACTGTTGTTAGTATTTTGTCTAGCTGTTTAGGGGCTTGTTAGGGGCTATTGCATATAGTTATTGGTGTAGCATGCGCCTAGAGTAGGTATGGTCGCATGTTTTCTGATATCTGTTTCATACGTAAAAAAAAAAAAAAATTAAAAAAAAAAAGTGTGCATGGTTTTGTTACCTGTTTTACATGTGGGGCGCACGTCCGCAGTTAACGCCAGACATGCAAGGTGTTGGTAAATGTATATCAGTGGTCTGTATATGGGGACACAAGCAGATCGGTCAAGGTATTTGAGTTCTGATGCTCTTGTATGTAAGTGTGTTTAACCGCTTCAACCCCCCTAGCTTAAACACCCTTAATGACCAGGCCACTTTTTACAATTCCGCACTACACTACTTTCACCGTTTATTGCTCCGTCATACAACTTACCACCCAAATGAATTTTACCTCCTTTTCTTCTCACTAATAGAGCTTTCATTTGGTGGTATTTCATCGTTGCTGACATTTTTACTTTTTTTGCCATTAATACAAATTTAACGACATTTTTGCCAAAAAATGAAATTTTTCACTTTCTGTTGTAATTTTTTTAAAAAAAAACTACATTTCTATATAAATTTTTCTCTAAATTTATTGTTCTACATGTCTTTGATTAAAAAAAAGTCCAATAAGTGTATATTTATTGGTTTGGGTAAAAGTTATAGCGTTTACAAACTATGGTGCAAAAAAGTGAATTTCGGCATTTTGAAGCAGCTCTGACTTTCTGAGCACCTGTCAAGTTTCTTCAGGTGCTAGAATGTTAGGATAGTATAAATATCCCCCAAATGACACCATTTTAGAAAGAAGACACCCCAAAGTATTCGCGGAGGGGCATGGTGAGTTCATGTATCATTTCATTTTTTTTCACAAGTTAGCGGAAAATGACACTTTATGAGAAAAAAAAAAAGTTTCAATTTCTGCTAGCTTCTGGCAAAAAAAAATAAAAATCTCAGACGGACTCAATATGCCCCTCAGTGAATACCTTGGGGTGTCTACTTTCCGAAATGGGGTCATTTGTGGGGTGTGTTTACTGTTCTGGCATTTTGGGCGGGGCTAAATTGTGAGCCGCCATGTAAAACCTAAAGGTACTCGTTGGAATTTGGGCCCCTTTGCGCACCCAGGCTGCAAAAAAAGTGTCACTTATGTGGTATTACCGTACTCAGGAGAAGTAGGGCAATGTGTTTTGGGGTGTATTTTTACATATACCCATGTTGGGTGAGAGAAATATCTCTGTAAATTGTCAACTTTGTATAAAATTTTTTAAAAGTTGTCGTTTACAGAGATATTTCTCACACAAAGTATGGGTATATATAAAAATACACCCTAAAACTTATTGCCCTACTTCTCCTGAGTACGACGATACCACATGTGTGCCACTTTTTTGCAGCCTGGGTGCGCAAAGGGGCCCTAAAACCAATGAGTACCTAGGATTTCACAGGGCATTTTTACGCATTTGGATTCCAGACTTCTTCTCACGCTTTAGGGGCCCCTAAAATGCCAGGACAGTATAAATACCCCACATGTAACCCCATTTTGTAAAGAAGACACCCCGAGGTATTCCGTGAGGGGTATGGTGAGTTCATGTAAAATTTTATTTTTTGTCACAAGTTAGTGGAATATGAGACTTTGTAAAAAAAAAAATAAAAAAAAAAAAATATCAATTTCCGTTAACTTGTGCCAAAAAATAAAAATTCTGTGAACTCGGCATGCCCCTCACGGAATACCTTGGGGTGTCTTCTTAACAAAATGGGGTCACATGTGGGGTATTTATACTGACCTGGCATTTTAGGGGCCCTAAAGCGTGAGAATCCAAATGCGTAAAAATGGCCTATGAAATCCTAAAGGTACTCATTGGTTTTAGGGCCCCTTTGCGCATCTTGGCTGCAAAAAAGTGTCACTCATGTGGTATCGCCGTACTCAGGAGAAGTAGGGCAATGTGTTTTGGGGTGTATTTTTACATATACCCATGCTGCGTGTGAGAAATATCGCTGTAAACGACAACTTTTTACATTTTTTTTATTCAAAGTTGTCAATTTACAGAGATATTTCTCTCGCCCAGCATGGGTATATGTAAAAATACACCCCAAAACACATCGCCCTACTTCTCCAAAGGGGCCCTAAAGCGTGAGAAGAAAAATGCGTAAAAATGCCCTCCTAAAAAGGTACTCATTGGGATTTGGGCCCCTTTGCGCATCTTGGCTGCAAAAAAGTGTCACATCCGTGAATCCACGGATCCGCAAAACACATATGGACGTCTGAATGGAGCCTTGCAAGGGGTGTGATCAATGACAGGGGGGTGATCAGGGGGTCTAGATGGGGTGATCAAGGGGTTAATAGGTGAGGGGGGTGGGTGGGTGGGGGTTAGTGTAGTGTTTGGTGCAACTTTACATAGTTACCTGGTCCTCTGGTGGTCGATCCCAGCAAATGGGACCACCAGAGGACCAGGTAGCAGCTATATCAGACGCTGTTCACAAAACAGCGTCTGATATAGCTCTTTGATGCGATTTAATTCGCATCTACAGCCTGCCAGCGATGGATCATCGCTGGCAGGCTGTAGCAGAACTCCTGAGACGCGCTTCACTGTGAACGCTCGCGCGCGCGTTCACAGGAAGTCTCGGCTCTCGCAAGATGACGCGCCGATGCGTCGTCTCAGAGCTACAGGACCGCCCGCAGGACGCATCCCTGCGTTAGGCGGTCCTGTAGCGGTTAATTTAGGCGGTCCTGTAGCGGTTAATCTATAAACTGTATGTTATGGGCACGCATGTATCAGCAGTTCTGTGCTAGGTTTATAAGTGCACTATAAGTCGATTAATTAGCGTTGCATCAGGGTTTATGTTTTCTTAGATGGTGTTGTGGTGACCCATTTAAAAAAAAAAAAAAAAAAAAAAAAAAACCTGCAGCATTATGTGGAGGTTCGTTCGCGCCTGGGTAATGGCAGAAGGTGCCAGGCGAGTGCTGGCATTCACGGTAGGATCGGACTTGGTTACACGGTTAGTGACTTGTAGCGCTCTGGGGCGAAGGAGGTGGGGCGCTTATGGTCGAATGATCATGGTTAGGTTCGTTACCTTCAAATGCTACGTCCATGTGTCGGCATTTACATTTTGTCCTATACTCCATTCACTACTAGAGCTGCGTTCATGCGTTTGCTGTTGCATCACATTAATACTCTGCTCACTTCAGATTGCATTCATACAGCTGCGTTATACCTTGCTCTTCATGCTCAGAGCTGGGCCCATACCATGTTTTAGGCACCACTCACATCCAGAGCTGCATTCACCCACCTGTTCTTACCTCAGATGTTATACTCTGCTTCCATTTAAAGCTGCATTTTTCCTTTTCATTGCTACATCCTGGTTACTCAGTATTTTCACTAGGGCAGTCAGCACACCGCTCTGATACCGCTTTCTTTCAGGTTTACGTTTCTTTCCTTGCTGGTGGTTACATTCCATAGGCCTACTTTTCTGTTTCACTTCGGTGGGGAAAAAAATAAATAAAATAAAATAAAATAAAATTGGGTGCTGTTCTTTAGTCCTGGTTCGCATTCACTGAGACTGGTCTCCTGCCCCAGCTCACCATACAGTCTCAGCGGTCAGTGGGCCAATAGGAGTAAGTCTCCTACTATGTTTCACAAGCTGTTCACACGTTGTCACGATTAGGGTCTTCTCTTAGCGAACTGTAATGCCTCTGGCTCTTTTTCTCCCATCTGTTCAATTTCACGGTTGGCTTAATGTTTTACTTAGGCACGGGGTTTGGTTCACTATTGTCTATGCATATCCCATCAGGTCTGGCTCACATTTTAATTACTTATCGTCACTGTAATGTCATCTAGTTCAGTCTTGGCTTCGGGGGCCCGATGACCACTTCAGCCTCATGGCTCCGCGGGGTCTATGACCGTTCTTCACGTTATTCGTTAGGGGTACAATATGGTTGTAAGCTGGTTAGTGTCCTAGGTTACTGTCGAAGGGGGTCATGGTTATGCGAGTCCCCAAGTCATACTGGTGCTGCTTAAGTGGTTTAAAATACAAATAAAAAAAATGTATTAAAAAAAAATAAAATAAAAAAAATATATATATATTAAAAATTGCCATAAGTTTCGCATTTATGGCTACGCCATTAGAGTCTCTGACGCAGGGCCCCGCCATTAGTGTCTCTGACGCAGGGCCCCCCCCCCATTAGTGTCTCTGACGCAGGGCCCCCCATTAGTGTCTCTGACGCAGGGCCCGCCATTAGTGTCTCTGACGCAGGGCCCCGCCATTAGTGTCTCTGACGCAGGGCCCTGCCATTAGTGTCTCTGACGCAGGGCCCCGCCATTAGTGTCTCTGACGCAGGGCCCCGCCATTAGTGTCTCTGACGCAGGGCCCCGCCATTAGTGTCTCTGACGCAGGGCCCCGCCATTAGTGTCTCTGACGCAGGGCCCCGCCATTAGTGTCTCTGACGCAGGGCCCCGCCATTAGTGTCTCTGACGCAGGGCCCCGCCATTAGTGTCTCTGGCGCAGGGCCCCGCCATTAGTGTCTCTGACGCAGGGCCCCGCCATTAGTGTCTCTGACGCAGGGCCCCGCCATTAGTGTCTCTGACGCAGGGCCCCGCCATTAGTGTCTCTGACGCAGGGCCCCGCCATTAGTGTCTCTGACGCAGGGCCCCGCCATTAGTGTCTCTGACGCAGGGCCCCGCCATTAGTGTCTCTGACGCAGGGCCCCGCCATTAGTGTCTCTGAGGCAGGGCCCCGCCATTAGTGTCTCTGACGCAGGGCCCCGCCATTAGTGTCTCTGACGCAGGGCCCCGCCATTAGTGTCTCTCACGCATGACTTCTCAGTTTACATTTTACACACACAACGCCGCCATTCGAGGTTGTTGGGTCTTCATCGTTTTCTTTCAAGCAGTCATCTCAAGCCTTCCTTTTCAGACATCACCTTCTCCTGGGTTCGCATTTTTCTCCCATTTACCCTCTCTAGGTTCTTGCTTCCCTCGCTCCCCGCTGTTACTTTTCTCTTGCCCGTCCTTGCATTATAGACCCATTCTCCCACGAAGCTGACCCTGTGGTCTTATTTTTTCACGTTTCTCAAATTTCGGCTCTCAAAGGGTTGTTCAAAAAAAATAATAAAAATACTATGGCATCAGTTTCGTCCACAGGGAGTCCTGTCACCACTACAGTTGAATTACGAAGTCTGTCACGACTACAGGCGATTTACAAGTCTGTCACGACTACAGACTAATAAGTCCTGTCACGATTACAGGCGATTTACGAAGTCTGTCACGTTTACTGACACGATAAGTCCTAGCACGACTACAGGCGCAGCATTCGTAGTCTATCATGACCTTAAGCTTGTCCTGTCATAGCGGCAGGCATTGGGTGTACATTATGTCTTCATTACAGACATGCTTACTTCATCATCAAACTCGGGCTGAGGGTGTTGGTGTCGCACCTAGTTCCTGGGTACCGGTCTATCTTCCAGTAGTAGGTACAATAATAAGGCACAATATACGTAGTCTGTCACGTCTATGGACTCAACAAGTCCTATCACTACTGTAGGCGCAGCATACATAGATTATCACGCCTTAAGCTTATTTCCTGTCACAACTGCTAGTATGGTGGGTATGTTTTCTCTCCTCATTACAGGCAACATTAGCTCGTTAATTGGAACAGCCATGTACTCGTGCTTATGGTTCCCCAGGCCTGGTGAGTCTACACATTTTACTTAATTTATTACTAGAGTTAGCCGGCATCCGCCATCTTCTAACTTTTTGGGTCCTTTATAAAAAATAATAATAATAATTAAAGCGGTGGCCTGGGGAATAAGTATAGGTGAAGTATTTTGCTACCATTAACAGGGCCCTTGGCGAATGGTTGGACTTCAATTAGGCCCTTCCATCAGATTCACCATTGTTTCAGTCTGCAGCTCTCAGGATTCAGACCGTCTCGTAATATGTTCATATGTTGGTCAACATAGGAGTAAATCGTTTCTGATTACCAACCACTCTTTCAAAAGCATCGACATTAGCTACCTCCAAGAACGACGTGCTGGCGCACGTGACAAAGAGGTAAGGTACATAGAAGTCTCTGTGATATGTACGGTTCATCGTGTAGTGTCTTTGCGTTCAAAGTGGGTGTCGTAATGGTATGTATATGTTTTGCTCTAAACTAAGGTCTGCTCTTTTTGGCCCCTTTAGGCTGCCCTACCGCAGCAGTTATGGCACAATTCTACTGCTTGTTGTAGATAGGGTTAGATAGGTTAGGTACACCTTTCTGATAGCCGATCCGACCACAAGTATTAAGCAAAGACCTTTGCTGTATTCGTGGGAGGGGAGGCTGATTGCAAGGCTAGTTATATGCACCTGTGGGCCCAGGCTGGCTGGTTACTAGGCTATTTATAGGCACCTGTGGGCCCAGGCTGACGCCGATTCAGCTGATTTCACCCACCCACCCACACCATCTTACAGTCACTTCATATTAGGGTGGCCCCCTTTAGGCTGCCCTACCGCAGCAGTTATGGCACAATTCTACTGCTTGTTGTAGATAGGGTTAGATAGGTTAGGTACACCTTTCTGATAGCCGATCCGACCACAAGTGAAAATTATGTCTCATAGCCTGCTAATAGAGGAGTTTTACGCATCTCCCAGAGAGCCAGACTTATTAGAAGAATATAGGTTAATAGATGAAATTGAGACATCTTCCTCTGAAGAGAGTGATCAAGAGTTAAATCTCTTTCCGCTGCAAAAAATGTCTAAACTTTTTAAGATGTTGCATCTAGATGGTATCGTTCAGGGAGAGATAATTGGTGAAGATGGAGTGCCTAAGAAGTCCAGAGCATGTAGAGTTGACAGCATGGTAAAGAAGCTAATGGCTAACGAATGGAAAACTCCAGATAAGGGGCCTATTTTAAATAACAAATTTAAAATGATTTGTGTAATAGAGCAGGAAGAAGATAAGCAGTTTGGAGAGCCACCTAAGGTAGATGTGGCAGTATCAAAGTTATTTAAGCGTGCATTAGTGCCAAGTGAGGATGGCTATAATTTTTCGGACCCAGTGGACCGGAAAATAGATTTTTTCTTTTCGCAAAGGTTATCTCATGGCCTCAGCTCAAGCGAAGTCAGCGATCTCCTCCTATACTGTTGCAAAAAATCTTAGAGCTTGGCTTCTCCAGATGGAGGAGGAGATAGATAAAGGAGTACCAAGGGATGATATTCTTTCTTCCTTTAAGAAGATTGCCCTAGCTTCGGATTTTGTCTGTGATATGTCTGTTCAACGGACTAGATTTGCTGGGAGGTCTATGTCTCTATCGACGGCGGGCAGAAGGTCATTATGGATTAAACCGTGGGGGGCTGATGTCCACTCCAAAATTACCTTGTGTTCTATGGAATTCCGTCCTAACAGACTGTTTGGTTCTGAATTAGATTCCCTAATGGAAAATCTTTTAGACAAAAAAGGAGAATCTCTCCCTTATCCTGACAGGTGGAAATGGTATTCTTCCTTTCGTGCATCTAACAGAACAGATCGGAGGAGATCAGATAGAGGAGAACGGTCTGCAGCAATAGGTGGAGCTTCGCAGAGAAGGTCAACCCAGCAAAGAAGAGGGCGTGGAAGAGCAATCCCGTCCAACAGCCGCAAGCTGATGTTCTGACGCCAGAGGTATGCCTGTTGGGGGAAGACTAATGTTTTTTTACCCACAGTGTGGCTATCGTCTAGAGCAGGCATGCTCAACCTGCGGCCCTCCAGCTGTTGCAAAACTACAACTCCCAGCATGCCCGAACAGCCTACAGCTATCAGCCTACAGCAGGGCATTGTGGGAGTTGTAGTTTTATAACAGCTGGAGGGCCGCAGGTTGAGCATGCCTGGTCTAGAGCTTATTGCTCATGCTCCAGATAGGTACATTATAACACCACGATTGGCTACACAAAAACAACTCCTATTAGAACAGGCAGTAACAAAGTTGATTCATATGAATGTACTGGAATAGGTCCCTGATTCAGAAATAAAAAAGGGGGTTCACTCCAGAGTTTTTTTTGTTCCAAAACCTCAGAAGAGGTGGAGAAACATTATAGATTTAAGATTCTTAAATCGACATATAAGGAAAAATAGGTTCAGTGCGGACAATACAGTCCGCACTAGACATATTAGAGTCTGGAGATTACCTGGCCACGATCGATTTAAAAGATGCGTATCTTCATATCCCTATACACAAGAAACACATAAAATTCTTACGGATTTTCATATCCCTATACACAAGAAACACAGAAAATTCTTACAGATAGCAGTGTTCATAGAAGGGGTACTTCATCATCTTTATTTCACGTCACTGCCCTTCGGAATCGCATCTGCTCCATTTACGTTTACAAAGGTTGTCGCAACAGTAGCAGCGGGTCTAAGAGAAGTGGGTGTGTCCATAATCCCGTATCTGGACAACTGGCTGGTGAAGGCAGACAGCAAAGAAAATCCCAATATCCATCTGCAGATTATTTTCTAGAGACTACAGTCATTGGGATGGATCATAAATTGGCAAAAATCCAATGTAAAGCCGTCTCAACAAAAACAGTTTCTGGGTTTTATCCTAGACACGACAACGATGACTGTATCTCTTCCCTCACAGAGAATGAATGTACTGTTACAAAACACACAGGTCTTGAGACAAACAAGATCAGTTTCACTTTGTCAAATGATGAAGACTTTAGGTCTCATGACAGCCACCAGTCAAGCGGTACCATGGGCAAAATGGCATATGAGACCTCTGCAGTGGGAACTGCTGAAGAAATTGAATTTAGACCTCAACTCGCTGGACGAGAGAACCATAGTTTCTCTGGAGACAAGAGAATCCTTGAGGTGGTAGCTGGTACTAAAGAACGGCAGATCCTTTGCTCTGCTGTCATGGGCCAAGATAACGACAGACGCTTCCATATCAGGATGGGGTGCCCACATGGAGGGCCAAATGGCAAAGGGTAAGTGGTCACTGTCAGAACGCGCTCTACCCTCCAACCTCAGAGAGATGAGGGTGGTATACAATGCGCTCCGGCGATTGCACTCCTCTCTTCGGGGGCAAGCAGTCAGAAAAAAATCGGACAATGTCACCACAGTCTCGTATATCAACCATCAGGGAGGTACCAGATCCTTAACTCTCCTCAAAGAGGTGGGAGAGATCTTTTCATGGGCAGAATCCAATTACAGCAATGCATATCAGGGGGAAAGACAGACTAAGTCGCGATCTGCCCCTCCCGGGTGAGTGGCCTCTATTCCAGGAAGTCTTTCTCCACTTGACGAGGCTATGGGGGTTTCTCCAAATAGACTTGATGGCTACACGGACTAATGCCAAGGTAGCCCGGTTCTGTTTAGAAAGGATCGTCAAAACCGGAGAGGTGGAGGGGTCTGCCTCTACGTGAAGTCGTGTCTAAATCCCGTAATTCGAGAATACATCACTGAGGGACATGAACATGTAGAGTCACTGTGGGTAGAAATACATGGAGCAAAAAACAATAATAAAATACTAATAGGAGTGTATTATAAACCACCTAATATACCAGAGTCCACAGAAAATCTATTACTAAACGAGATAGACGAGGCGGCAAATCATAATGAAGTCGTTATCATGGGGGACTTCAACTACCCAGATACAGACTGGGAAACTGAAAGCTGTACATCCCATAAAGGAAACAGGTTCTTGGCAATAGCCAAAGACAATTTCCTTTCCCAACTGGTTCAGGACCCCACTAGAGGGACGGCCATACTGGACTTAGTATTAACCAATAGACCTGATAGAACAACAGATGTGCAGGTTGGGGGACACCTGGGAAATAGTGACCATAAAGTTATAACCTTCCAATTATCCTTCAAACGAGAGTTTCTAAAGGGAGAAACAAAAATACCAAACTTCAAAAAAGCAAAATTTAGCCAACTAAGCGAGGCCATAGGCCTAACTAACTGGGACAAAGTCCTCAAAAATAAAAATATAACCATAAAATGGGAGATTTTTAAAAGCATTGTAACATCTAATTGTGAGAGGTACATACCTTATAGGAATAAAAGGCTAAGGAACAATAAGAAACCAATGTGGATAAATGGAACCGTAAAGAAGGCAATAAATGACAAAAAGAAAGCATATAAATCGCTAAAACAGGAGGGGAGTCAGAAGCACTGATAAACTATAAGGAAAAAATAGAATATGTAAAAACTAATAAAATTTGCCAAACTAGAGACCGAGAGATTAATTGCCAAAGAGAGTAAAACTAACCCTAAAATGTTCTTCAATTATATAAATAGTAAAAATATAAATCTGAAGGAGTCGGCCCTCTACATAGCAATGAGGGGGTGTTGCAGAGAGCGACGAGGATGAAGCAAAACTATTAAATATTTTTTTCTCCACTATATTCACTGAGGAAAATAAACTGTCAGATGAAATGCAGAATGTAAAAGTAAATCCCCCATTAAAAGTGCCCTGTCTGACCCAGGAAGAAGTACAACAGCGACTTAAAAAGATTAAAATAGACAAATCGCCAGGACCGGATGGCATACACCCCGTATCCTAAGGGAATTAAGTGATGTCATAGCCAGACCATTATTTCTGATATTTACGGACTCTATAATAACAGGGAATGTTCCACAGGATTGGCGCATAGCAAATGTGGTGCCAATATTCAAAAAGGGTCCAAAACAGAGCCTGGAAATTATAGGCCGGTAAGTTTAACATCTATTGTTGGTAAACTGTTTGAAGGGTTTCTAAGAGATGCTATTTTGGAGTATCTCAATGAAAATAAGCAAATAACGCCATATCAGCATGGCTTCATGAGGGATCGGTCATGCCAAACAAATTTAATCAGCTTCTATGAGGAGGTAAGTTCTAGACTTGACAGCTGCGAATCAATGGATGTCGTATATCTGGACTTCTCCAAAGCATTTGACACCGTACCTCATAAAAGGTTAGTATATAAAATGAGGATGCTCGGACTGGGAGAAAATGTCTGTATGTGGGTAAGTAACTGGCTGAGTGACAGAAAACAGAGGGTGGTTATTAACGGTAGATACTCAGATTGGGTCACTGTAACTAGTGGGGTACCTCAGTGGTCAGTATTGGGCCCTATTCTCTTCAATATATTTATTAATGATCTTGTAGAAGTCCTGCACAGTAAAATATCTATTTTTGCAGATGACACTAAACTGTGTAAAGTAATTAACACTGAAGAGGACAGTTTTCTGCTACAGAGGGATCTGGATAGATTGGAGGCTTGGGCAGAAAAATGGCAGATGAGGTTTAACACTGACAAATGTAAAGTGATGCACATGGGAAGGAATAATGCAAGTCACCCGTACATATTAAATGGTAAAACACTCGGTAACACTGACATGGAAAAGGATCTAGGAATTTTAATAAACAGCAAATTAAGCTGCAAAAACCAGTGTCAGGCAGCTACTGCCAAGGCAAATAAGATAATGGGTTGCATCAAAAGGGGCATAGACGCCCGTGATGAGAACATAGTCCTACCACTTTACAAATCACTGGTTAGACCACACATGGAGTACTGTGTACAGTTCTGGGCTCCTGTGAACAAGACAGACATAGCAGAGCTGGAGAGAGTTCAGAGGAGGGCAACTAAAGTAATAACTGGAATGAGGGATCTACAGTACCCTGAAAGGTTATCAAAATTAGGGTTATTCACTTTAGAAAAAGACGACTGAGGGAGATCTAATAACTATGTATAAATATATCAGGGGTCAGTACAGAGATCTGTCCCATCATCTATTTATCCCCAGGACTGTGACTGTGACAAGGGGACATCCTCTGCGTCTGGAGGAAAGAAGGTTTGTACACAAACATAGAAAAGGATTCTTCACTGTAAGAGCAGTGAGACTATGGAACTCTCTGCCTGAGGAGGTGGTGATGGTGAGTACAATAAAGGAATTCAAGAGGGGACTGGATTTATTTCTGGAGTGTAATAATATTACAGGCTATAGGTACTAGAGAGGGGTCGTTGATCCAGGGAGTTATTCTGATTGCCTGATTGGAGTCGGGAAGGAATTTTTTTTCCCCTTAAGTGAGGAAAATTGGCTTCTGCCTCACAGGGGTTTTTTGCCTTCCTCTGGATCAACTTGTAGGAAACAGGCCGAACTGGATGGACAAATGTCTTTTTTCGGTCTTATATACTATGTTACTATGTTACTATGTTCTCTGTTCAAGGAAGACAATCCATAAGCACTGGATGCCCTATCAGTTCCATGGCACTTCAAGCTAGCCTATGTGTTTCCGCCCATTCCCATGATCCCAAAGGTCTTGCAGAAGATCAAACAGGACCAGGTCTCCACGATTCTAGTGTGCCCATACTGGCCAAAACGGGCATGGTTCACGTCTCTGATCAAGAGAAACTTTGGAAACTCCCAGAAATTCCACACCTGGTGACTCAGGGCAGCAGATGTCCAAATCTGAGCCAGCTACAGCCTGGAGGTTGACCTCTCCATTTTAAACAAATGGGGTCTTTCAAAGGCAGTGGTGAACACTCTATTACAGTCTAGAGCACACACTACAAATAAGGTGTTCCTTAGAGTTAAAAGTTTTTTTCACGTGGTGTGATAAAAATCATGTATCTACAGACCACCCTTCAGAATTTTCTTTGATAAAGGCCTAAAACCTGGAACGATAAAAGTTCAAATCTCAGCCTTATCAGCTATACTGGATAAAAAATTGGCACATGAGCCTCTGGTGCAAAGATTTGTAAAGGCGATACTAAAGATCAGGCCACTGGTCATAGAACCTCTTCCGAAATGGGACCTTTCAATTGTACTAGACCAACTGTGCAATCACCCCTTTGAGCCAGTAGAGGATGCGAACATAAAATTTCTCTGTCTCAAGGTCTGTTTCCTGGTGGCTATTACTTCAGCGAAACGCGTCAGTGGGATACAGGCTTTATCATGCATTGAAAAATATAATTTTCCTACAAGACAAAGTAGTCCTGAGAACATTGCCCTATTTTCACCCCAAGGTGCCTTCATTCACAAATTTAAATCAACAGAGCTACCGGTCTCTACCCAGACCCATCCTCTGAGGAAGAGAACAGACTCCATTCTTTGGATGTGGGCAGAGCTTTAAAGATATATATTGAACGCACAAAACAATTCAGGAAAACAGACCATCTGTTTGTATCCCATTCTGGGAAATCCAAGGGCATAAAAATTAACAAAGGCTACTTTGTCCAGATGGATAAGAGAAACGATTACCTACTCTAATGAGCAGAGGGGTCTGGAGGTTCTAAGACCCATAAAGGCACATTTAACCAGGAAGTTTCTGCAAAACAGCATCCTGGAGCTTATCTAACACGTTTGTTCGGCACTATAGGCTTGACATGCGTGAGGCAGGGGAAGTGGCCTTCGGCAGAGCGGTTATACAGTCTGTGATTAGAGATGAGCGAACACCTGGATGTTCGAGTTCGAGAGGTTCGGCCGAACTTCCGGAAAATGTCCGGGTTCGTGATCCGAACTCAACCCGAACTTCATCCCGAACCCGAACCCCATAGAAGTCAATGGGGACCCGAACTTTTGGGCACTAAAAAGGCTGTAAAAGACTCCCGGAAAGGGCTAGAGGGCTGCAAAAGGCAGCAAAATGTAGGTAAATCCCCTGCAAACAAATGTAGATAGGGAAATGATGACTTAACATAAAATAAATAAAAATTAACCAATATTAATTGGAGTTAGGTCCCATAGCACAGAATCAGGCTTCAAATCACCCACCAATGGAGAAGGTACACACTATTATTTCGACCCCAGCATCCAGACAAAGAGAGAGGTCCCACAGCAGAGAATCTGGCATCATATCAACCACCACAGGGAGAAGGCCACTTTCAGTGACTTAGGCCTTAGCACCCAGACAGAGGAGACATGTCAGATAGCACAAGCATTACATTTATACCATCCAGCACAGGAGAAGGCCACTTTTAGTTACTTTGACCCCTGCACCCAGAAAGAGGAGAGAGGCCCCACAGCACATATTCAGGCATCATATCACCCACCACAGGAGTAGGCCACCATTTAGTTAATTTGACCCCTGCACCCATGTCAGCTGGTACAAGCATCAGTTTTACATCACCCAGCAGTGCCAGCACAAGAGAAGGCCACTTTTAGAGACTTTGACCCCTGCACCCAGACGGAGGAGAGAGGTTTCACAGCAGAGAATCAGGCATTTAGATCACCCACCACAGGAGTAGGCCACCATTTAATGGGACCCCGGCAACCATGTCAGATGGCACAAGTATCAACATTTATATCACCCAGCACAGGAGAAGGCGACTTTGAGAGACTTTGACCCCTGCACCCAGACGGAGGAGAGAGGTTTCACAGCAGAGAATCAGGCATTTAGATCACCCACCACAGGAGTAGGCCACCATTTAATGGGACCCCGGCAACCATGTCAGATGGTACAAGCATCAGTTTTACATCACCCAGCACAAGAGAAGGCCACTTTGAGAGACTTTGACCCCTGCACCCAGACGGAGGAGAGAGGTTTCACAGCAGAGAATCAGGCATTTAGATCACCCACCACAGGAGTAGGCCACCATTTAATGGGACCCCGGCAACCATGTCAGATGGCACAAGCATACAGTTTATATCACCCAGCACAGGAGAAGGCGACTTTGAGAGACTTTGACCCCTGCACCCAGACGGAGGAGAGAGGTTTCACAGCAGAGAATCAGGCATTTAGATCACCCACCACAGGAGTAGGCCACCATTTAATGGGACCCCGGCAACCATGTCAGATGGCACAAGTATAACATTTATATCACCCAGCACATGACAAGGCCACTTTCAGTGAGTTAGGCCTTAGCAACGAGACAGAGGAGACAGGTCAGATAGCACAAGCATCAGTTTTACAGATCACCCACCACAGGAGTAGGCCACCTTTAGTTAATTTGACCCCTGCACCCAGAAAGAGGAGAGAGGTCCCACAGCACATAATCAGGCATCATATCAACCACCTCAGGAGAAGGCCACCATTTAGTTACTTAGGCCTTAGCACTGACACAGAGGAGACAGGTCAGATAGCACAAGCATCAGTTTTACATCAACCACCACAGGAGAAGGGCACTTTTAGAGACTTTGACCCCTGCAGCCACACGGAGGAGAGAGGTCCCACAGCAGAGAATCAGGCATCATGTCAACCACCACAGGAGTAGGCCACCTTTTGTTTCTTTGACCCCTGCACCCAGAAAGAGGAGAGAGGTCCCACAGCAGAGATTCAGGCATTTATATCAGCCAGCACAGGAGAAGGCCGCTTTCAGTGACTTAGGCCTTAGCACCGACACAGAGGAGACAGGTCAGATAGCACAAGCATCAGTTTTACATCAACCACCACAGGAGAAGGGCACTTTTAGAGACTTTGACCCCTGCAGCCACACGGAGGAGAGAGGTCCCACAGCAGAGATTCAGGCATTTATATCAGCCAGCACAGGAGAAGGCCGCTTTCAGTGACTTAGGCCTTAGCACCGACACAGAGGAGACAGGTCAGATAGCACAAGCATCAGTTTTACATCAACCACCACAGGAGAAGGGCACTTTTAGAGACTTTGCCCCCCTGCAGCCACACGAAGGAGAGAGGTCCCTCAGCAGAGAATCAGGCATCATGTCAACCACCACAGGAGTAGTCCACCTTTTGTTTCTTTGACCCCTGCACCCAGAAAGAGGAGAGAGGTCCCACAGCATAGAATCAGGCATTTCGATCACCCACCACAGGAGAAGGCCGCTTTCAGTGACTTTGGCCCCCTGCACCCACACAAAGGAGACATGTCAGACAGCACAAGTATAACATTCATATCACCCAGCACAGGAGAAGGACACTTTCATGTACTTTGGCCCCGGCACCCAGACAGAGGGAAGGTTCATTCAACTCTGGGTTGCACCCCAAGATCCTACTTAATTTCAAAAATTGATTTTTCAATGAAGAAGTGGCCAGGAGTACAAGACAACATGGTTTAAGGCAGTTATTAAGGACTTCTCTGCACAAGGGAGGGTCAGGTCTTGTGGGATCCATGCCTGGTTCATTTTTATAAACGTCAGCTTGTCCACGTTGGCTGCGGACAGGCGGCTGCGTTTGTCAGTAATGACGCCCCCTGCCGTGCTGAATACACGGCCAGCACCTCCAAGGCATAAAATGCAAATTATGGCCACGTGGACAATTTGGAAACCCAGAAGTTGAATGGGGCCGAACCATCCGTCAGTACGTGGAGTTGTGTGCAGACGTACTGTTCAACCATGTTAGTGAAATGTTGCCTCCTGCTAACACGTTCCGTATCAGGTGGTAGGGCAGTTAGCTGTGGCGTGGAGACAAAACTTTTCCACATTTCTGCCATGCTAACCCTGCCCTCAGAGGAGCTGGCTGTGACACTGCTGCGTGGGCGACCTCTAGCTCCTTCTCGGCCTTGGCCTTCCACCTGTTCCCCTGTGACAGTTGGGTATGCTCTCAGGAGCGCGTCTACCAGTGTGCGCTTGTACTCGCGCATCTTCCTATCACGCTCCAGTGCAGGAAGTAAAGTGGGAACATTGTCTTTGTACCTTGGATCCAGCAGGGTGGCCACCCAGTAGTCAGCACACGTTAAAATGTGGGCAACTCTGCTGTCGTTGCGCAGGCACTGCAGCATGTAATCGCTCATGTGTGCCAGGCTCCCCAGAGGTAAGGACAAGCTGTCCTCTGTGGGAGGCGTATCATCATCATCCTCTGTATCCCCCCAGCCACGCACCAGGGATGTGCCTGCGCTGTGCTGGGTGCCACCCCGCTGTGAACCTGCTTCATCCTCATCCTCCTCCACCTCCTCCTCATCCTCCTCGTCCTCCAGTAGTGGTCCCTGGCTGGCCACATTTGTACCTGCCCTCTGCTGTTGCAAAAAACCTCCCTCTGAGCCACTTCTAACAGACTGGCCTGAAAGTGCTAAAAACGACCCGTCATCCTCCTCCTCCTCCTCCTGGCCCTGGCCCACCACCTCTTCCATCATCGCCCTAAGCGTTTTCTCTAGGAGACATAGAATTGGTATCGTCATGCTGATAACAGTGGCATCGCCACTGGCCATGTTGGTGGCGTACTCTAAACAGGGCACACAGGTGTCGCATGGAGGCCCAATCATTGGTGGTGAAGTGGTGCTGTTCCGCAGTGCGACTGACCCGTGCGTGCTGCAGCTGAAACTCCACTATGGCCTGCTGCTGCTCGCACAGTCTCTCCAGCATGTGCAAGGTGGAGTTCCACCGAGTGGGCACGTCGCATATTAGGCGGTGAGCGGGAAGGCCAAAGTTCCGCTGTAGCGCTGACAGGCGAGCAGCGGCAGGATGTGAACGCCAGAAGCGCGCACAGACGGCCCGCACTTTATGCAGCAGCTCTGACATGTCTGGGTAGTTGTGAATAAACTTTTGCACCACCAAATTCAGCACATGCGCCAGGCAAGGGATGTGCGTCAAACCGGCTAGTCCCAGAGCTGCCACGAGATTTCGCCCATTATCGCACACCACCAGGCCGGGCTTGAGGCCCACCGGCAGCAACCACTGGTCGGTCTGTTGTTCAATACCCCGCCACAACTCCTGCGCGGTGTGGGGCCTGTCCCCCAAACATATGAGTTTCAGAATGGCCTGCTGACGTTTACCCCGGACTGTGCTGAAGTTGGTGGTGAAGGTGTGTGGCTGACTGGATGAGCTGGTGGAAGCAGAGGAGGAGGAGGAAGCCGAGTAGGAGGAGGAGGCTACAGGAGGCAAAGAATGATGCCCTGTGATCCTTGGCAGCGGAAGGACGTGCGCCAAGGAACTCTCCGTCTGGGGCCCAGCCGCCACTACATTTACCCAGTGTGCAGTTAGGGAGATATAGCGTCCCTGGCCGTGCTTACTGGTCCACGTATCTGTGGTTAGGTGGACCTTGCCACAAATGGCGTTGCGCAGTGCACACTTGATTTTATCGGACACTTGCATGTGCAGGGAAGGCACGGCTGTCTTGGAGAAGTAGTGGCGGCTGGGAACCACATACTGGGGGACAGCCATGGCCATCAGCTGTTTGAAGCTGTCTATGTCCACCAGCCGGAATGACAGCATTTCAAAGGCCAGTAGTTTAGAAATGCTGGCATTCAGGCCAAGGGCTCGAGGTTGACTAGGTGGGAATTTGCGCTTCCTCTCAAAGGTTTGAGAGATGGAGAGCTGAACGCTGCTGTGTGAAATAGTGGAGACGCTAGGTGACGGTGGTGGTGGTGGTGTCGGTGGCACATCCTCTGTTTGCTGCTCCGCAGGTGGCAACATTGTTTGAAGAAGTGCCATGCCAGGGAACTCCTTGAAGATGCCTTTGGGGTGCTGGGTCCCTGTTGGCGCTGGCCAATAGCAGACGAACTCTCTGGACGGTGGCTGTTCTGCTTTTGCCCACTGCTCCCTCTTTGGCTTCGCTGTTGTCTCGGTCTCACCACTGCCTCTTCCTCTAAACTATTTAAGTCAGCGGCACGACCTTCAGTCCATGTGGGGTCTAAGACCTCATCGTCCTCTGCATCGTCTTCCACCCAGTCTTCCTCCCTGACCTCCTCCTGTTCAGTCTGCACACTGCAATAAGACGCGGCAGTGGGCACCAGTGTTTCGTCATCATCAGAGACTCGGTCACTCTGCTGTGGTGGTATTCCCATTTCCTCATCATCTGGATGTATAAGTGGTTGTGTGTCAGTGCATGGAATGTCTTCCACCGCTGGGGAAGGGCTAGGTGGACGCCCTGGAAAACCGTGGGAGCAGAGTCTTCAAACAGAATAAGAGACTGCTGCATAACTTGAGGCTCAGCCAGTTTCCCTGATATGCATGGGGGTGATGTGACAGACTGATGGGCTTGGTTTTCAGGTGCCACCTGTGCGCTTTCCGCAGAAGACTGGGCGGAAGACAATGTGGTGAAGCGTGCTGGAAGCACTGTCGGCCACCCAATCGACTAATGCCTGTACCTGCTCAGGCCTTACCATCCTCATAACGGCATTGGGCCCCACCAAATATCGCTGTAAATTCTGCCGGCTACTTGAGGGAGTTGGTTCACTACTTTGTGCGCCTGAGGCCGAACGGCCACGTCCTCTGCCAGCAACAGAGGCTCCACGGACACCACCACGACCGCGTCCTCGTCCCTTAATAGAATGTTTCCTCATTGTTGCGATTCAACTCGCACCACAATAAAATATATTATTTTTAGCCCCAAAATTCCCACACTGGAAGATATAATTCCTTTTTCCGGTATTAATTACAAGAAAACTGCTGCAAATTGGACACCAGAATTTTTAAAATGCTAGTTTTGGTACATAGATTCCCACACGGGAGATATAATTCCTTTTACAGGAGTAAAACGTGAGGCCTACTGTTTCTGGTCTAACTAACACCAGATTGATTAAATTGGCCTTTTTCACCATAATTACAACACTGGACAATGTAATGCGTTTTTAGGTGTTGATTACAAGAAGACTAAGCTGCTAATTGGACACCGGAATTTTCAAGTGGGCACCAGTGTTTCGTCATCATCAGAGACTCGGTCACTCTGCTGTGGTGGTATTCCCATTTCCTCATCATCTGGATGTATAAGTGGTTGTGTGTCAGTGCATGGAATGTCTTCCACCGCTGGGGAAGGGCTAGGTGGACGCCCTGGAAAACCGTGGGAGCAGAGTCTTCAAACAGAATAAGAGACTGCTGCATAACTTGAGGCTCAGCCAGTTTCCCTGATATGCATGGGGGTGATGTGACAGACTGATGGGCTTGGTTTTCAGGTGCCACCTGTGCGCTTCCGCAGAAGACTGGGCGGAAGACAATGTGGTGAACGTGCTGGAAGCACTGTCGGCCACCCAATCGACTAATGCCTGTACCTGCTCAGGCCTTACCATCCTCATAACGGCATTGGGCCCCACCAAATATCGCTGTAAATTCTGCCGGCTACTTGAGGAGTTGGTTCACTACTTTGTGCGCCTGAGGCCGAACGGCCACGTCCTCTGCCAGCAACAGAGGCTCCACGGACACCACCACGACCGCGTCCTCGTCCCTTAATAGAATGTTTCCTCATTGTTGCGATTCAACTCGCACCACAATAAAATATATTATTTTTAGCCCCAAAATTCACACACTGGAAGATATAATTCCTTTTTCCGGTATTAATTACAAGAAAACTGCTGCAAATTGGACACCAGAATTTTTAAAATGCTAGTTTTGGTACATAGATTCCCACACGGGAGATATAATTCCTTTTACAGGAGTAAAAACGTGAGGCCTACTGTTTCTGGTCTAACTAACACCAGATTGATTAAATTGGCCTTTTTTTCACCAAAATTACAACACTGGACAATGTAATGCCTTTTGCGGTATTAATTACAAGAAGACTGCTGCTGATTGGACACCAGAATTTTTAAAATGCTAGTTTGTGTACATAAATTCCCACACTGGAAGATATAATTCCTTTTTCCGGTATTAATTACAAGAAGACTGCTGCTAATTGGACACCAGAATTTTTAAAATGCTAGTTTGTGTACATAAATTCCCACACTGGAAGATATAATTCCTTTTTCCGGTATTAATTACAAGAAAACTGCTGCAAATTGGACACCAGAATTTTTAATATGCTAGTTTTGGTACATAGATTCCCACACGGGAGATATAATTCCTTTTACAAGAGTAAAAACGTGAGGCCTACTGTTTCTGGTGTAACTAACACCAGATTGAATAAATTGGCCTTTTTCACCAAAATTACAACACTGGACAATGTAATGCCTTTTCCGGTATTAATTCCTTTTACAGGAGTAAAAACGTGAGGCCTACTGTTTCTGGTGTAACTAACACCAGATTGATTAAATTGGCCTTTTTTTCACCAAAATTACAACACTGGACGATATAATGCCTTTTGTGGTATTAATTACAAGAGGACTGCTGGTATTTCAGAACACCGGAATTTTTAAAATGCTAGTTTTGCTAGATAAATTTCCCACACTGGGAGAAATATTGCCTAAGCCTTTTTACAGTATTAATTACAACAGGAGTGCTTCTTCTGGTCTAACACCAGAATAATTTTATTATTACGGTGAAAGCTTTTTCTAATTTATATTTCTGGCACATAAAAAAAAAAAATATTTCTGGCTGACAGTATTGGACTTGGCTGTAGTGGCACTGGCTAGCCTAGCTGGAACAGCACATTCATGGGATTTGCTATCCAAGTGGGTTACTTTCAGTTTCACCACTGATATATTAAATATCTTTGCAGTTAGTATGGGTGACACAAGCACAGCCAAACCCCTGATGTAGTATATCTATGAAAAAATCGACTATTACATGAGATTAATGGACGTTGTGGCAGCTTTTGCTGTAGCACCACAAGTCCCAAAATGGCCGCCGCCTATCAGCCCAGTAACATGTGCCAGAAAACGGTCTGCCCAGCCAGAAAAAAATAGACTTTGACTGAGCAACTGAATCGCTGTTGTTCTGATTCACAGGTGTAGATTTTTCACTTCTTTGGAGCTTTGGTTTAGACTCTGTGGCAGCTTGTGCTGGCGCACCACAAGTCCCAAAATGGCCACCGCCGGTCAGCCCAGTTACATGTGCCAGTAAAAATCGCTCTGGCCAGTCTCAACAAAATAGTGAGTTTCAGTGAACAGCTCAGCTGAGTTGTTCTGATGCACAGGTGTAGAAAGGTAGATCATTCAATCACTTCTTTATCCCTGCCTATCTCGTCCTCACAGAAGCTGCATCCTCTCCCTACACTAGTCAGAGCAGTGTGACGTGCGGCGCTACGTGACTCCAGCTTAAATAGAGGCTGGGTCACATGCTGCACTTTGCCAATCACAGCCATGCCATTAGTAGGCATGGCTGTGATGGGCTCTTAGAGCAAGAAGTAAACGCTAGCTGATTGACTGCTGTGCAGCCCTTCAGAAAGCGGGAAGTAATCGACGAACACCGGACCCGAACCCGAAATTTTTTGAAAATGTGGTGTTATATTATTGTAAAATGCAAAATAAATGTGGAGCCCCAGTTATAGGTCTACAACACAATGAAAGCCAGATATCCCTCAAAGGAAGGAAAACCGAGCAAAGGGGGTCTCCATTACAGAGATCACCAAATCCACCATATTAAGTGGCCCCTATTTCAAGATCCCACTTTTTACAAGCTTTAAGGATGTGACGGTGTGGAATAGGATTCTGGCTAACTGGGAGCAATGCCTTGGAGACTACTTAAACAAAACAATAGTCTCCCTGAGATCAGCTATTGTTTTGTTATATTATTGTAGGTAGAAGATGTAGATGTTATATGTTTGTTACAGTTACGACAACTCCCAGCATCTCCTATGTACTTATAGTACCAGCAGTTCCTATGTATAAGTACATAGCAGCTGTTGGTAATAATACAACTCCTAACAGCTCCCATGTACTTATATTACCAACAGTTGCTATTATACCTATACTTGGGAACTGCTGGTAGTATAGGTACATAGCAGATATTATGAGTTGCAGTAGCTGTGACTTCTACTCCTAGCAACTCCTAACATCTCCTATGTACTTATACTACCAGCAGTTTTTATGTACTTATACATAGGAACTGCCGTATCCGGTAAATGCTGTAGTAGTTCTGAATTTTGACCCGACAAAATACCACAGCAAACGGCAGTATTTTGTCTGGTCAAAAACCATAACAGCGATGGAGCGGAAGACATCCTAATGCATACTGAACGGATCTCTTTCCATTCAGAATGCATTAGGTCCAAACGGATGCATTTTTCCCGGTATTGAGACTCTATGACGGATCTCAATATCGGAAAAGAACAACGCAAGTGTGAAAGTAGCCTTACAGATGTAAATTTATCATTTGTTGGCAGCAAGTCCCCTCATATAAATGGGTTGTTTTGCTCACAATATTCTAAATATGGGGCTTGACCATGGTACTAACCACTCTATGGTGATGGCTCCTCTGTAAGGTGGATTAAAGGTGGATTTACATGTGCCGAGTAGCAGCAGATTGTCGGTAAGAAAGTGTTCCTTCCTGACAGTCGGCTGCTCGTTCAGTGGAGGTGAAGCTCTGCATTTACAGACAGTGATCACCTCCACAGTAAGAGAACAAGCGGTTGCTATGGCTATCGCTCGTCCTCATGCAGCTGCATTGTTTCTGGGCAGCAAAGTGATGTTTAGACATCACAATCTGCTGCCCAGAAAAGATAATTTAGGTGCCTGCACTAACAGTTTGACTTGATGAAGGAGCGTTTCACTTGTTCATTGGGTGATCGGCTGCACCCTGAGGGCTCTTTTACATGAGCGTGTCCCTTGCAGGAATCACGCTCCATATTTGATAATGCTGTGTGACCATTCTGTAACCGAATCATACTGACAGCTTTATGTCAATATGATTCTGCTACAGAAAGGTCATGTAAAGCACACAGCATTATCAATCGTAATAATGCCATGCACTTCCTAAGTCCAGAATGCACAATCCCTCTCTCACGCTAAGCATGATTCCAGCAAGGGACACACTCATGTGAAAGAGCCCTGACACGGCCAGATTGTCAGGAACGTGCGTTCGCAGGAACGTTCATTCCTTATAATCTAAATCTACCTTAAGGTCGTCTTATAGACAGATGACCTTGCAGGTTATCGCGGGAGGAGCGTTTGTATGAATGTTTGTTGCTGATAATCTGAAAGCGTCGGCAAACACTTGTTCATTGGGTGATCATGTCATTGCGTTAGCACCAAAATCATAATTCTTGCACCACAGATTGTGGTGTATAAACAATGATTTTCTATGGGGAGAAGCGATTGCTGAATCATTCGCTTGTCTCCATACAGCGGAGATAATTGCTGCTTGTAAATGCAGCACAACCTATAAGAAAACTGGAGCACTCAATATATTAGGAAAGTATATATTTTATTCAGATATCAAATTTATTTATTCATTAACTTAATAAACAACATTGCCATTAAAAACAAAGTAGGCAGAAGGAAAAGAGCGCCACCCTGGTGGGACACAAACTGCACATAAGGATATATAAAGTGCAACAGTGGACAAGCACAAAGGGCAAAGCTGAGTACATATATAAGCTGAAATACGAGGTAGGATCAAAGACGGCTAATATCTGTAAAAACAGAGTAACAGGAGCAGTCTCACAAAAGGAGACAAATGGAAAATGGGGGTGGCGTCATCCTGGTGGTTGTTTCACTACAGCGGCATTTGGTAGGTTTATCCATCGGCATATTCAGTTTTGCCTTTGTCTCCTTTTGTGAGACTGCTCCTGTTTTTAATGGTGGTGTTATTTATTATGTTAATGAATAAATGAATTTGATATCTGAATAAAATATATACTTTCCTAATATATTGAGTGTGCTCCAGTTTTCTTATAGGTTGTGGTTTTGTCTCTGGGAGCGTACACTCCAGCTTTGAGTTACATATATCTCCCTGTCCATTGAGCCCCCATTTATTGGCATACTATGCATGGCCTCAGCTAATTTTAGTTTACACTGGGTTCAGACCTGAGCGTTTAGAAGCCTATCGTTTTATGCGCGTTCAAGATGGGCGTTTAGGCGCGTTTTTTCAAGCGTTTTGGTAAATAGTGTAGGCGCGTTTGACGCGCGTTTATGTGATTTACTGCATAGTTGGCCAATGACCAATGATATAGTTTGGCCAATCTGAGTGCTTTAGAGGTGTGACATTCCATGGTGGCTGATTCAGCATGTTGCAAACTTTGTAAAACGCGCATCCATAGGCGCGTTTTACGCTGCACAAACGCCCGAACAACACGCCTATCGCGTTTCCCATTGAAGTCAATTGGCACCAAACGCTCGAAAAAAGCCCGAATTAACGCGAACATACTTGCTTATGCGTCGGACGTTTATAGGCGCATAAAACGCGCAAGTGTGAACCACCCCCATTGGAATGCATGGTTCCTGTACTGTTGTGCGTTTTTATGTGCGTTCGAACGCGGCGTTTACGCGAAAGTGTGAACTGAGTGTTAGGCTTGAGGGTTCACATGTGCATTGGTTTTCCTTGTATTTATTGTAAATGCAGCAGTCACCTCTGTAAATAATCTGACAGATATTGGGAGCATCTGCCTCTTTCCTGATCATCTGTCAGAAAATCAATCCATGGGGGTAAGGGCGGGACTTCCGCTGAGAGGAGCAGACATGGATTCCTGGAGCTCTGCAAAGGCAATAATAATCTAACCCCATCTTATTCAGTAGCTAATTTATAATACAAGAGCAGTCTGCTCGATTATAGAACTGGCTGTAGAACTAAATGGACTCTTCTCCCTGTGGCCTACAAAGAACATGGAAGCCGGGGACTAGAGTAGCTTCTCAAGGTCATGATGCATCCCACTAACAGCTTAAGACAGCTTAACATGCTCCTTACTGAGCCCCCTGAGATAGGGGAGTACTTCAATGATTCCCACCAGATTCATATACCTTAAATAATATATTCAGTATGTACATCAAAGAATCTCCTCTGGTTTCCTTCAAATGTACCAAGCTTAAAGAGACAGTAACTGAAAATTGCATTATTTCATCATTGTGCACTTCTTGGCGGGCATCCTATATAAAACAATAAAGTTCTGGCATATACTCTAATGCCATATAATGGGGCACATTGTTTGACCCATTGAGAGCTTTATGCTGATTTATAAGTTACGAAAGGAACTTTAATTAAATGACTTAATGGCTCCATAGTTAATTTCATTTATTGCGGCACAGCTGTTAATTCAGAACTATGGGTGAAACAAAAACTAATTCAGAAGACCGAATGAAGGGATCGTGCAAGAGAAACAGACAATGAGAGATAATACCAACTCAGAAATTGAGGATATTAAAGAGCGTCTAAAGGAGCTTCCTCCAAATCTTGTATAGAAAAAACTTTTATGGGGAATCACCCAAACAGTGAGGGAAGAACTCCAAGAAGTCAAAATGGACATTAAACAAATCTTCCAAAAGATCAATGTAGTGGAAAATGCTACAGCCTCTATTGTTAAACATGCAGACCACTTACCTAAAAAAGAAGTTTATATGTTCACACTCCACAATGATGATCTAGAAAATTGATCTCGTCGCAATAATTTGCGAATCAAAGGTATGCCGGAGTCTGTGGTGGATAAGGACATTCCCATTGTGCTCAATGAGCTGCTAGGAAACCAAGAAAGTCAAGACATTGGTATTGAAAGAGCACACAGAGTCTACAGACCAAAGTCAATAGACAAGGATCAACCCCGAAACAACCCTTTTGAGCTACAGGATTAAAGAGGAAATATTAAGGAAGGCCAGAATGGGCAAAAGGATTGAACAAGATGGTAAAGAAATCTTCGTCTACCAAGATATTTCAAGATACACTCTGAGTCTCAGATACACTTTACATCCTCTGACAAGATTGCTCAGAGAATGAAATATAAACTACACAAGCGAACAATAAAATGCAAAACAAAATGCACTTAGCTTAACCACTTGAAGACCACAGGTTTATACCCCCTAGTGACCAGGCCCTTTTTACAAATCCGCACTACACTACTTTCACCGTTTATTGCTCCGTCATGCAACTTACCACCCAAATGAATTTTACCTCCTTTTCTTCTCACTAATAGAGCTTTCATTTGGTGGTATTTCATTGTTGCTGACATTTTTACTTTTTTGCTATTAATAAAAATTTAACGACATTTTTGCAAAAAATGACATTTTTCACTTTCTGTTGTAAATTTTTTTTAAAAACTACATTTCTATATAAATTTTTCTCTAAATGTATTGTTCTACATGTCTTTGATAAAAAAAAGTCCAATAAGTGTATATTTATTGGTTTGGGTAAAAGTTATAGCGTTTACAAACTATGGTGCAAAAAGTGAATTTCGGCATTTTGAAGCAGCTCTGACTTTCTGAGCGCCTGTCGTGTTTCTTCAGGTGCTAGAATGCCAGGAAAGTATAAATACCCCCAAATCACACCATTTTAGAAAGAAGACACCCCAAAGTATTCGCGGAGGGGCTTGGTGAGTTCATGTATCATTTCATTTTTTCACAAGTTAGCGGAAAATGACACTTTCTGAGGAAAAAAATAATAATAAAGTTTCCATTTCTGCTAACTTCTGGCAAAAAAAAAAAATCTCATACGGGCTCATTATGCCCCTCAGTGAATACCTTGGGGTGTCTACTTTCCGAAATGGGGTCATTTGTGGGGTGTTTGTACTGTTCTGGCATTTTGGGCGGGGCTAAATTGTGAGCCGCCATGTAAAAGCTAAAGGTACTCATTGGTTTTAGGGCCCTTTGCGCACCCAGGCTGCAAAAAGTGTCACTCATGTGGTATCGCCGTACTCAGGAGAAGTGGGGCAATGTGTTTTGGGGTGTATTTTTACATATACCTATGTTGGGTGAGAGAAATATCTCTGTAAACTGACAACTTTGTATAAAAAATTTTAAAAATTGTCATTTACAGAGATATTTCTCACACCCAGCAGGGGTATATATAAAAATACACCCCAAAACACATTGCCCCACTTCTCCTGAGTACGGCGATACCACATGTGTGACACTTTTTGCAGCCTGGGTGCGCAAAGGCCCTAATTCCAATGAGTACCTTTAGGATTTCACAGGGCATTTTTACGCATTTGGATTCCAGACTTCTTCTCACGCTTTAGGGCCCCTAAAATGCCAGGGCAGTATAAATACCTCACATGTGACCCCATTTTAGAACGAAGACACCCCAAGGTATTCCGTGAGGGGTATGGTGAGTTCATGTAAAATTTTATTTTTGTCACAAGTTAGTGGAATATGAGACTTTGTAAAAAACAAAATAAAAAAAATAAAAATATATCAATTTCCGCTAACTTGTGCAAAAAAAAAAAAATTCTGTGAACTCGCCATGCCCCTCACGGAATACCTTGGGGTGTCTTCTTTCCAAAATGGGGTCACATGTGGGGTATTTATACTCACCTGGCATTTTAGGGAACCTAAAGCGTGAGAATCCAAATGCGTAAAATGCCCTGTGAAATCCTAAAGGTACTCATTGGTTTTAGGGCCCCTTTGCATCAGGCTGCAAAAGTGTCACTCATGTGGTATCGCCGTACTCAGGAGAAGTAGGGCAATGTGTTTTGGGGTGTATTTTTACATATACCCATGCTGGGTGTGAGAAATATCGCTGTAAACGACAACTTTTAAATTTTTTATACAAAGTTGTCAGTTTACAGAGATATTTCTCTCACCCAGCATGGGTATATGTAAAATACACCCCAAAACACATTGCCCTACTTCTCCTGAGTACGGCGATACCACATGAGTGACACTTTTTGCAGCCAAGATGGGCAAGGGGCCCAAATTCCCATGAGTACCTTTTAGGAGGGCATTTTTACGCATTTTCTTCTCATGCTTTAGGGCCCCTAAAATGCCAGGGCAGTATAAATACCCCACATGTGACCCCATTTTGGAAAGAAGACACCCCAAGATATTCCATGAGGGGCATGGCGAGTTCATAGAAAAAAATTTTTGGCACAAGTTAGTGGAAATTGATTTTTTATTGTTTTTCTCACAAAGTCTCCCTTTCCGCTAACTTTTGACAAAAAGTTTAATTTTTCATGGACTCACTATGCCCCTCAGCGAATACCTTAGGGTGTCTTCTTTCCAAAATGGGGTCACATGTGGGGTATTTATACTGCCCTGGCATTTTAGGGGCCCTAAAGCGTGAGAAGAAAAATGCGTAAAAATGCCCTCCTAAAGGTACTCATTGGAATTTGGGCCCTTTGCGCATCTTGGCTGCAAAAAGTGTCACTCATGTGGTATCGCCGTACTCAGGAGAAGTAGGGCAATGTGTTTTGGGGTGTATTTTTACATATACCCATGCTGGGTGAGAGAAATATCTCTGTAAATTGCCAACTTTGAATAAAATTTTTTAAAAAGTTGTCATTTACAGAGATGTTTCTCACACCCAGTATGGGTATATGTAAAATACACCCCAAAACACATTGCCCTACTTCTCCTGAGTACGGCGATACCACATGTGTGCCACTTTTTGCAGCCAAGATGCGCAAAGGGGCCCTAAAACCAATGAGTACCTTTAGGATTTCACAGGGCATTTTTACGCATTTGGATTCTCACACTTTAGCACCCTAAAATGCCAGGTGAGTATAAATACCCACATGTGACCCCATTGTGGAAAGAAGACACCCCAAGGTATTCTGTGAGGGGTATGGCGAGTTCACAGAAAAAAATTTTTGACACAAGTTAGCGGAAATTGATATATATATATATATATATATATATTTTTTTACAAAGTCTCATATTCCACTAACTTGTGACAAAAAATAAAATTTTACATGAACTCACCATACCCCTCACGGAATACCTTGGGGTGTCTTCTTTCTAAAATGGGGTCACATGTGGGGTATTTATACTGTCCTGGCATTTTAGGGTCTCCGCAATCATTACACGTATGGCCAGCATTAGGAGTTTCTGCGATTCTCCTTATATTGAGCATACGGGTAATGAGATTTTTTTCGTTCAGCCGCTGCGCTGAAAAAAAAAAAATGACGGCACAGATTTTTTCATTCGCATCGGTCAATGTGGATGAAAAAATCTCTGCCAAAATCAGTGATTGCGGTGCGGTGGGCGCTAGCTAACTAACAAGTAGCTAACTAACTGGCGGTGATAACGGGACCCTTATGCCCCATTCACACGTCCGAAATTCTGTTTGCGGAACGGAATTGCGGACCCATTCATTTCTATGGGGACAGACTTTGTCCCGCTCCGATCCGAATTACGGATCCGCTTCCGGGTCTGCACTTCCGTTCCGCAAAAATATAGAACATGTCCTATTCTTGTCCGCAATTGCGGACAAGAAAAGCATTTTCTATATAGTTCTGTGCGGATCTGCAAAATGCGGAAAGCGCATTGCCGGTGTCCGTATTTTGTGGATCCGCAGATCCATGGATCCGCAGATCCATGGATCCGCAAAACACATACGGACGTCTGAATGAGCCTGTAGGGGGTGATTAGTGACAGGGGGGTGACAGGGGGTGATCAGGGGGTGACATGGGTGATCAGGGGTTAATCAGTGATGGGGGTGGGGGGTGTGTAGTGATTGGTGCACTTTTCCTATGTTTCCTCTGGTGGTCCCAAACAAAGGGACCACCAGACGAGCAGAGCAGCAGGCATATCAGACGCTGTTTAAAAACAGCGTCTGTTATGTGATTTAAATGCGGTTTTTTCCGCATCTACAGCCTGCCAGCGCATGATCAGCGCTGGCAGGCTGTAGTTTCAGTTGTCCCGGCTCCGATCACATGAACGCGCACGCACGACGCGCGCGCGTTCATGTGAAATCTCGGGTCTCACGAGATGACGCCGATAGGCGGCAGTGAGACCTGAGAGAGCCGCCGCGCTGACGCCCATCGGCGTTAGCGTGGCGGCAAGTGGTTAAAGCAGAATGGAGGAGAAGGAGATCCAAAGGAACAACACACCAGCTCAACCAACTCAAGCAGGAAATATCAGCCGCATGGTAAGCAGTGTGAGTCAGAACTAAATAGGCCCTCAGTAATTCAGTAATGACTACAAGCTGCACCTGACAAGAGGTGTGGTCATTACAAAACAACAACACTGCACAGAGAAAAAGAGAGACTGTCAGATACCATCATGTGCCGCCAGTCTCTCCAATCTTCTCACCTCTGTCCAGGGGCGTAGCTATAGGGGGTGCAGAGGTAGCAGTCGCTACCGGGCCCAGGAGCCCGAGGGGCCCAAAGACACTTGTGCCGCATAAGAAGACACACAAAGCACTGAGGGAAGGGGGCCCAAGCTGAACTCTTGCACCAGGGCCCATGTGCCTTTAGCTACGCCCCTGCCTCTGTCATGGGAGGGACCGTGACAGTACCCCTCCCCTCTACGGGTGACCTCCGGACACCCAGAGCCGACTTTCTCAGGATGCGCCCTGTGAAAGGCCTTCATAAGGCAACTGGCATTAACGTAGGTCGCAGGAACCCACATTCTTTCCCCTGGACCGTAACCTTTCCAGTGTACGAGATACTGAAGAGATGGACGGAGAATTCATGAGTTCACTATCCTGGCAATCTGAAATTAAAGATTACCGTCCACCAAGGCAGGGGTAGGCGGTAAGGAGGACGGTTCAGCAGGTTTGACATATCTTTTCAGTAATGATTTGTGGGAGTCAAGACAAAAGCAACTGGATTAATAATGACAGAGATCTTATATGGCTAAATAAACCTTGGCCCCAACTTCAAAGAAGGTACCTTAAACTTAATGTTTCTTGTGGACAGCCACACAGAATCGCCCACTCTCAGGTCTGTACCACTCATACGTCTCTTGTCAGCCATCCGTTTATACTTTTTGCCCATTTTTTATTTTATTTTTTCGCCAAATAGATGACAACAAAGAGGAAAATCTTTCTTTTTCCGGTATACCAGAGGTCTCAGTACCAGAAAATGTGCCAAACTGCAGATGGAACCCATATGCTCCGCTCCGAAAAACGGCAACTTATCAGTGGACTCCTGCCTACGGTTATTTATGGCAAACTCAGCCAATGACAAAAATGAAAGACCACTCCTCCTGATTCTTCAAGACAAAACATCTCAAATTAGTCTCCAGATTCTGGTTAGTAAGCTTAGTCTGTCTGTTCGACTGATGGTGAAAAGCCAGAGAAGGACGATTGGACCCCCTTGCGAGTACAGAACGCCTTCCAGAATCTGAAAACAAACTGAGTCTCCCTATCAGACTCCACATAAGAGGGGATACCGTGTAGTTTCACAATGTTATCAAACACTTGTGCGAGAGTTTTAGCAATAGGAAGACCTGATAATGCTATAAAGTGCAACATCTTGCTGAAGCGATCAAAACCACCAGAATCACAGTTTTCCTTGAGGAATTAGGCAAATCTGTGATAAAGTCCATGGACAAATGAGTCCATGGCTGGGACGGGACAAAGAAGGGAAGTAGAGATCCTGAAGGCTGAGTATGTGTCACCTTGGCAAGCGCACAAGTCTCACAGGCTGACACATAGCCCTTAATACATTTACGCAATCCTGGCCAACAGAATCTCTGGGAAATGAGATCAACTGTGGATCTGCTCCCAGGGTGTCCCGTAAGAACACTGCTGTGATGTTCCCTGGAGGACAAGAGTTAGGTGCATCTCCCTGGGCCTCCAACACCTCTGCCTCAAGTTCAGGATAAAGGACGGATGCAACCACCCCATCAGCTAATATCGGGCCAGGATCCTCGGAATCACCCTTCCCCCAGGAAAGCTACACGACAAAGAATCTGCTTTGATGTTCTTAACCCCAGGGCAATAGGTGACAATGAAATTAAATCTGGTAAAAAACAACGACCATCTGGCCTGCCTTGGGTTCAGACTTTTAGCCAACTCCAGATAAGCCAGATTTTTTGATTAGTAATTACTGTAATGGGATGAATCGCAACTTCCAACCAATGACGCCATTTAGAGATGAGCGAATCGAAGCTAACGAAATTTTTCAGGAAAATTTGATTCGCAATGAATGCGAATTTCCTCGCGCTTTGTGGAAACGAATAGCAATTTTCCTAAAATGGCGGCTACACATGTGAGGACTGAGAACATGGGGCAAGGAACTCTGGGAAGACGGGATCGCCCAGATTGACATGCCTGCATGCAGCCAATCAGCAGCCAGACAGCCCTGTGATGTCACAGCCCTTTAAATACGGCGGCCATCAGTACAGTCAAACATTTTCCAGTGTTCAGAGTGCAGGGACAGACATGTGAAGGTGCTAGGGACAGCAAGTGGTAAAATAATTGTGGAAAAAGACGTAAACGATTTATGAGAGCAGGGAAAGGATAGGGAGGAATCATTTCACAACATCTTAGTGCAGGGAAAGATGTCAGAAGGCACTAGGGACATTGATAGGAAAGTGATTTACAAGTGCAGGGAAAGATTATTTGGGGATCCAAATAGTCATTAGACAGCTCTGTCATTCCAGCTTTTTGTTAGTGGGCTGCAAGTGTTATGTTGAAAAGCCTTTAGTGCCTTATATCTTAGTATCTTATTCAGTGCAACAAGAAAAATATATACACACTGCATTGTTGCAGTTATTTCTGTTGAAAGCGTATAGGGGCATATTTCAGTGCAACAAGAAAAATATATACACACTGCATTGTTGCAGTTATTTCTTGTGAAAGCGTATAGGGGCGTATTTTAGTCCAACAACAAAAATATATTCTCTGGTCACTTCTGCAGTTATTTTTGTTGAAAGTGTATGGTGGCCTATTTCAGTCTTACAAGAAAAATATATTCTCAGGTCACTTCTGCAGTTATTTTTGGTTAAAGCGTATAGGTACTGAAATACGCCTTCCAGTACTACAAGAAAAATATATACGCACTGCACTGTTGTAGTTATTTCTGGTGAAAGCGTATAGGGGCGTATTTCAGTGCCACAAAAAAATATATACACACTTCACTCTTTAATAGTTTTCTGTTGTAAGCATCTCGTGGCCTATTTCAGTCCAACAAGAAAAATATATTCTCAGTTCACTGCTTTAGTAATTTTTGTTGAAAGCATATAGGGGCATATTTCAGTACTACAGGAAAAATATATACGCTCTGCACTGTTGCAGTTATTTCTGGTAAAAGCGTATAGGGGCGTATTTCAGTCCGAATTTGGCGTATACAGAATGAGAACATGTATCCATCATGCCTTGTTACCACTGTGCAGGCTGGTGGTGGTGGTGTGGGGATGTTTTCTGGGCACAATTTAGGCCCCTTAGTGCCAATTGGACATTGTTTAAATGCCACGGGCTACCTGAGCATTGTTTTTGACCATGTCCATCCCTTTATGACCACCAGGTACCCATCCTCTGATGGCTACTTCCAGCAGTATAATGCACCATGTCACAAAGCTCGAATCATTTCAAATTGGTTTCTTGAACATGACAATGAGTTCACTGTACCAAAATGGCCCCCACAGTCACCAGATCTCAACCCAATAGAGCATCTTTGGGATGTGGTGGAATGGGAGCTTCATGCCCTGGATGTGCATCCCTCAAATCTCCATCAACTGCAAGATGCTATCCTATCAATATGGGCCAAAATTTCTAAAGGATGCTATCAGCACTTTGTGGAATCAATGCCACATAGAATTAAAGCAGTTCTGAAGGCAAAAGGGTGTCCAACACCGTATTAGTATAGTGTTCCTAATAATTCTTTAGGTGAGTGTATACTCCACTGTATAGGTCATATTACAAAATCTGATTGCCTTGATAAAATATATCCTAATAATAAATTTTGATGATGATAATAAAAGTTGATAGAGGATTAGAAGTAGGGACCCTCCAACAAGGAAAAACCCCGGGATGCAACGCCGGATTCAACGTTATTGGAGGGTCGCCACTCCAAAACATCACAGAAATCCAAACAATTCCCAATCTGAATTAAGACCTTCGGGGATAACTGTGTTCAATAAAAAATTAGCCTTGATTCAAGTCTCGACATCTGGTTAATATGATTACCCCTCGCCGATGTTTCTCCACTTTATCAATCGCCGCAAAGGATAAAACAGTCGGGTCTTGATTGTGGAAGTCTTTGAAATGGTTTGACAAAGAGTGTTTAACTATACCTTTCTTTATATTGTTTACATGTTCAGTAACACGCTCTTTCAATGACCTTTTAGTTCTACCTACATATATTTTCTTGCAAGGGCAGATGATTACATAGATCACATCTGTTCAGGGGCGTAACTACTGGGGAAGCAGCTGCTTCGGGGCCCGGGCTTACAGGGGGCCCAGCAAGCACGTGTTGTCCTCACTCCTCTCCTCGGTAATCAGCACGTGTCCTCACTCCTCTCCCTTCGCTAATTACACAGTGAATCGCACTGTCCTCTCGCCCTTGTCTATTTAAAACTTATTTTTCTTTCTTTCAGAAAAGCTTGCCCTGGGGATCAAACCTGCAACCATTAGGTTCAAAGGCAAGACACTTATCCACAAGGCCATATCAGCTGAATAGCCAGATAGCTTAAAAAAAAAAAAATAATGACCTCTAGATGTGGAGAACTTTGATAGTGTATCCATACACATTACAGCTGCACCAGCACATTGTATATGGATGTAGCAGAGCTTGGTGTGTTGGGGCATTTGTAATGTGTATAGATACACTATCAAAGTTCTCCTTATCTAGAGGTCTTATTTTTTTTTCAGCTACTTGGCTATGCAGCTGATATGGTCTTGTGGATAAGTGTCTTGCCTTTCATCCTAATGGTCACAGGTTCGATTCCCCTCACAAACTTTTCTGAAAGACAGGATAAATGAGGCTTGCCTAACATGGAGGTAAGTATATGTGTTGTTTTTTTGTTTTTGTTTTTTAAATACTGGACTTTTACTTTATTGCCACAGGGGAGGAGGGGCTATTGGCACTATGATATTGGCAAATGGGGGGAGATAGGCACTTCATATTGGCACACACATTAGGGGGCAGGGGAGAGGATGGCACTATGATATTGGGATGGGGGAAGACAGAGGCACTTGATATTGGCACATTATAGGGGGCACTATGGGGAGAGGAGCACTATGGGGGCATCTGGTGCTATATGGCTGGCTACTGGCACATTATAGGGTGGGTTTATATGGCTGACTACTGGAACATTATAGGGGGTTATATGGCTGACTACTGGCACATTATAGGAGGGGTTATATGGCTGACTAATGGCACATTATAGGGGGTTATATGGCTGGCTACTGGCACATTATAGGGGGCTGGGGGGCTATATGGCTGACTACTGGCACATTATAGGGGGCTATATGGCTGGCACATTATAGAGGGGAGCGAAACGCGCGGGTAGGGGGCCCAATACAAAAATTTGCTGTGGGGCCCAGTCATTTCTAGCTACGCCCCTGCATCTGTTGTATTGCAATTTAAAAGCTGTTTGATTTTATGTACATGGGAATTGTTTGTAGATTTCACCTCTGTGAAGAAATCCCCTTTTTCTAAAGTGACTGGCAAAAACACCCAAACTTATGGAACCATTTTGGGCAGCCCACCCAGAGTGAACCGGTCACAGAAGACTTCCATGTTTTTGAAAACCCCTAAACCGATCTGGGTGAAATTTGAATATGTTGATCACCCAGATCTGGGCTATCAGGGGACATATGATTTGTGGGGATACCTCATGTATAAAGGGGTGTTCCAGATATTGGGGGAAACTGTGACTTTTCTGCCTAGAGATAATCAAGTGGTTACTTTATCAAGCTTGATTATCTCCAGGACTAGGGAGGAATTGTATGTTTCCATTGTACTTGATTAGCTATACTGTGTCCCCCCCTGTGGGATGTCCCCTTGCATGGGGACTTGCATAAAAGCCTATGTGTGTTAATAAAGGCGTGTTCATTTTCTACCCTTCTTCTTGACTTCAGCTGATGTTTGGGGATTCGCATGCTTTATTAAGGGAATCATCTTATAAAGTTATTGGCATTTCGTATGGAATTCGTCCACTTCAATGGCCGAACAGAGCGCTATATTCACCAGGCTCGGGCAGCTCGGGAGAAAACTACCAAATGTGGTTTAAATATACTCGGTTTCCTTACAATTGGTGGCAAGCAGAGGGATTCGAATCCCGAATGGACGTCCTGAACCAAGCAAGGGAATGAATGGCTCAGCAATACCAGCTACTTAAGAGGACCACGCTAAAGGATTTACTGGAAGCTCGAGGCGTAGTGGCAAGTAACAAGACAAAAGCCACGTTAATTGCAGAATTAATAAAGAGCGACGGAACTAGCAATACAGAAATGGAAGCACGAGGAAGAACCCGCAATGCAGAAGGACATCAGATGGATGCTCAGTGTATTGGGACCCAGTCCATCAACAGAGGCGGTTCTGCAGGTCATGGCACAAGACAGGCAATCGCAAAAGAGCGAGAGGACCGAGACAGACCGACACAGGGAGATTTGCTACACTCCCGGGAAGTACCAATCACCTACCAAAGAAGGTAAATGATGCAGCGTTTAAAACTTTTAATGACAATGAAATGGAAATTGACAGTTATTTGCAAGACTTTGAACGTCAATGTGCGCTGGAGGGATTAGACTCCACAAAATGGGCTGCAGTACTCAGCAGCAAGTTGTCAGGAAGAGCAGCAGAGGCGTTGCGAGCAGTACCTGATGGGGACATACATAATTATGTCCAGATAAAAGACATTTTGTTAGCCAGATATGCTGTAACCCCTGAGGCATACTGGAAAAAGTTTCGGGAACTTCGGAAGACTGGGAGAGATTCACACACTGAATGGGCTTTTCTGCTACACAGGGCAGCCCATAATTGGATGCAGGGCTGCCAAGCAACTACCCTGGAGGATGCCTTACAGCTCCTGCTATTGGAGCAATTTTTCAATCACACTGCAGAAGATATAAAAGATTGGGTAAAGGACAGAAAGCCTAAAACGGTGGAGGAAGCCGCCAGACTAGCAGATGAATACCAGGACAACAGGAGGAGGGAAAAGGGAGTGAGCAGACCAACTTTTAAGCCCAACTACCCGGGTCCAACAACATCTGCAGCCCCTAGGGCCTCCATAAACCACCCGCCGCAGAGCTCCACAGCAACCCCTCGACCCCCTGCAGTGTGCCATTATTGTAAGCAGCCGGGACATTACAAAAACCAGTGCCCTCGTTTGAACCGGGAGGCTGGGAAAGGCAACCACTACAACAACCCAGGGCAGCCGCTCATTGTGTCCAGCAAGAAAGTACAACCTATGTCCCTAATCAAGAAGAGCAGTGGAGTGTACTACATGAGGTTAATCCAGTGCAAGCGGGAGGTGACAACCGAGACCACCACCGGCAATGGATTACAGTGGATGGCATGGGGACACAAGCTATGGAGAGACTCTGGGGCCACTCTAACCGTGGTACAACCACACACGGTCAAGGCCCAAGCTCGCACCGGTCGCACAGTAGCTGTAAGGGTAGCTGGGGGCGCCATACACAAGTTACCTACAGCCAGTGTCCTTGTGGACTGGGGTTCTGGATCCAAACAGTTGGAGGTTGGCATTATTCAGGAACTGAAGTCCTACTGGGCAATGATGTAGGCTGTTTAACCTCCCAACTATCACGGGACACCACTTCAAAAGCATACCCGGTTACCACTCTAGCTCAAACCAGACTGGAAGCACTGCTACACGCTGAGGATAGCCAGGTGGGAATTGAAATACCCCCTTTACCCGACCACCCGTCCCCTTTCTGGGATACGCCACAGTGTTTTGAACAGGAACCGAGAACCGACCCCACACTAGAAGGGTATAGAAAGGCAGTAGACGTTACCCAGGGGTAAAGCACCCACGAAAGATTTGAATGGCATATGGGGTTATTGTACCGAGTGACAGGAGGGGTGGGACACGGGGCCGCTCAGGTCATTAAAAGGCAACTAATAGAACCCCGTAAGTTTCGGGCAGAGTTATTAAAACTCAGTCATGACATCCCCCTAGCAGGACATCTAGGGGTTAAAAAAGGCAAGGGACCGGTTGACCCAAACATTCTTCTGGCCTAGGGTCATGCAAGATCTTAAGTATTATTGTAGGACGTGTGACATATGTCAAAAGATAGGGAAAAGGGTTGACAACCAGAAAGCCAAACTCCACCCTTTACCCATTATAGAAGAACCGTTTCACTGAGTAGCGGTCGACTTAATAGGACCCCTCAGCCGACCCAGCCAGTTTGGCAAAAAGTTCATTCTCACTGTAGTGGACTACGCCACTAGATACCCAGAAGCAGTAGCCCTCGCAAACATAGAGGCAGAGACTGTGGAGGAGGCCCTAGTTAAAATATTTTCTCGGGTAGGTTTTCCCCAGGAGATCTTGTCCGATCGGGGGACTCAGTTCACGGCACTCCTGACACAGCAATTGTGGCAGAGCTGTGGAGTGAAACCCCTATTTAGCGCCCCCTATCACCCCCAGACCAATGAACTCTGTGAACGGTTCAATGGCACACTCAAACAGATGCTAAAGACCTTTGCAGAGTCCCACAGGAATTGGGAAAAGTATCTTCGCCACCTTCTGTTTGCCTACCGCGAAGTGCCCCAGGCATCCACGGGGTTTTCCCCTTCGAACTCCTGTTCAGGAGAAAAGTCCAGGGCCCCCTGGATCTCGTACGGGAGCACCGGGAGGGCAACACGGATAAGGGGAGTACCTGTCGTCCAGTATGTTCTGCAGTTCCGGGACCGGTTGCGGGCTCTCACCGAATCCGTTCGGGAGAGCCTGCAAGCGGCCCAGGAATGCCAGAGGAAGTGGTACGATAGGGGAGCCAGAGATAGGGTACTAGACATAGGGCAGAAAGTGTTGGCCCTGAGACCCGCTAAAAGGACAAGCTGCAGGCGGCCTGGCAGGGACCCTTTAAGGTGGTAGAGCGCATAAGCGATGCCACCTATGTTGTGAGCAAATGTTCAGATGAAAGGCTGACCAAAGCTTTTCATGTAAACATGCTCAAGCCCTATTTTGAGAGAATGGAAGATGTATGTGCCCCCTCTTCTGAAGATAGTGAGGAACTACCCCTCCCTGATTTATAAGAAACCTCCCCGTGTACTATTGACCAAGTAAGCTGGGGTCAGAACCTAAACCCCTTAGAGAAAGGTGAGGCATTTCAACTTCAGGGATACCAAGGAATGTTTTCGGCCATACCAGGCTATACCTCCGCTGCGGTACACCGTGTAGAAACCCAGGGAGAAACACCGTTACTGCAGCAACCATATCGAATCCCTGAGGCAGTACTTGAAAATATTCTCACCGAAATAAGAAAGATGCTCAAGTTATGGGTTATAGAAACCTCACAAAGTCATTGGGCTTCACCGGTAGTACTAGTACCGAAGCACGACGGCACCACGCGCTTCTGTGTAGACTATCCGAGACTCAACGATCGCACTATAACTGATGCCTACCCCATGCCCAGAATAGATGAGCTATTAGACCGTATGGCTGGGGGGAATTACTTGACCACCCTGGACTTGTGTAAGGGGTATTGGCAAATCCCCTTGGAGCCTGCGGCCATCCCCAAGTTGGCATTCGTCACTCCATTCGGGCTATACCAGTTCAAGGTTATGCCCTTTGGGATCAAGAATGCCCAGGCTACTTTTCAGAGGATGGTCGATGGCTCTTGGAGGGGTTCCAGGACTTCGCATGTGCGTATCTAGATGATATTGCCATCTATAGCCGCACATGAGAGGACCACCTGGGTCACGTGTCCAGGGTACTCAAACGAATTCATCTCGCAGGTCTCACCTTGAAACCGAACAAATGCTATGTAGGCATGGCCGAGGTGCAATATCTTGGCCACAGGGTAAGTTCTGGTAGGCAACGTCCAGAGCCGCCTAAAGTAGAAGCCATAGCTAATTGGCCCCAACCCCGTACCAAAACCCAGGTATTAGCCTTTTTAGGGACGGCCAGTTACTACCGAAAATTTGTCCCAGAGTACAGTGCCTTGGCCAAACCTCTCACCGACCTTACCAAAAAGGCCCTACCAAAACAGGTAACCTGGACCCCAGAGTGCGCAGACGCTTTCCAGAAACTTAAAGCAGCTTTAAGCGAGGCTCCTGTGTTAGCAGCACCCAACCACACTAAACAATTTCATGTCCACGCAGATGCCTCCATGTTTGGGTTGGGAGCCGTGTTGAGCCAAGTGGGGGACGACAGAATGGAACACCCGGTGGCATACCTCAGCCGTAAACTTTTGCCCAGAGAGGTCAGCTATGCCACCGTGGAGAAAGAGTGCCTAGCCCTAGTTTGGGCACTCAAGAAACTTCAACCCTATCTGTATGGACGGTCGTTTACCCTTATGACCGACCACAACCCACTTGTGTGGTTAAACCGGGTAGCTGGTACCAACCTCAGGCTATTACGGTGGAGCCTAGCCCTTCAGCCTTACAACTTTACAATGCAATACCGTCCTAGCAAACAAAGCGGTAATGCGGACGTTCTGTCCCGACAGACCGATTTGGACTCTTGAAATAACTTTCTTGGACATCCCCAATCCAACCCGACAGGGTCTAGGCAGGTATGCCGACCTATGGACTTATAGGGGAGCAGTGTGAAGAAATCCCCCTTTTCTAAAGTGACCGGCAAAAGCACCCAAACTTATGGAACCATTTTGGGCAGCCCACCCAGGGTGAACCGGTCACAGAAGACTTCCATGTTTTTGAAAACCCCTAAACCGATCTGGGTGAAATTTGAATATGTTGATCACCCAGATCTGGGCTATCAGGGGACATATGATTTGTGGGGTGCCTCATGTATAAAGGGGTGTTCCAGATATTGGGGAAAACTGTGACTTTTCTGTCTAGAGATAATTAAGTAGTTACTTTATCAGGCTTGATTATCTCCAGGACTAGGGAGGGAATTGTATGTTTATGCTGGAAGGGTTTTATGTTTCCATTGTACTTGATTGATTTTTCATAATTTCAGCCTCCTCCTCAAATTTGCTACTATCTGTACAATTACGCTCGATTCTGCGAAACTAACTAACGGGGACATTGAGCAGACACGAAGGTAAATGACAGCTTGTGTACTATATAAAGCTATTTCTGGATGTGGGTTTATGAAACGTATAACATTTATTTTATTGCCCTGTGTCATTTGTAAATCAAAAAAATCTATTAATGTGTCGTATATTTTAGATGTAAAATTTAGATTGAATTGATTCGTATTGATATCACGTATAAAAGTATCCAATGATTGTCTATCATTTTCCAAATAAAAATGATATCATCAATGTATCTGCGCCAGAGCACCAGGTCCCCCTCCCCAATCTGGGTAAGATTGTATGATATTCCCAATGCACCCTAAATAAATTGGCATAACTGGGGGCAAACCTGGCACCAATGACAGTACCCGTGATTGAAGGTAAAATTTGACTCAAAGTAAAAATAATTATTTGTCAAAATAAAGAAAATTCCTTCCAATATGTAGTTTATCTGCTCAACTAGTAATCTACCTTCCAACACAAGTTGTGATTTGATTGCTTCCATCCCTTGATGGTGATCAATAATAGTATATAAAGAGCTTACATCAAGGGTACAAATTATCCAATCAGGTTCAAGATAAATTTCTTCCAATGTATGGAGTATCTGTGTAGTGTCCTTGATGTAAGCCCCTGTTTTTCACGGCTGGTTGCAACAATTTGTCTATGTAGTTTGACAAATTTGCCGTTAAGGATCCTATCCCGAAATGATTGGACACCCGGGGGTCTACAGGGTTTTTGTGTAGTTTTGGAATACAATAAAATACCGGCAGTTTTTGTTCTGTTGTAGTGATAACATATTAACCGAACAGGAATATACATTTACTAGTTAATCCTTTATCGCATAGCCGTTCTAATTCGTGCTGGTATTCTCTTGTAGGTTCATGTTGTAATTTAGTATACGTGGTTTGGTCCCCTAATTGGCGCTAGGCATTCCATGTTATGTTTATTCAAATCTAGAATTGCATTTATTTGCGGGGCATATGACTATTTGTTCTTCAGCCTGTAATTGTTGGATGGCTTCAACCTCCTGTTTATTTAGATTACCCCAATGTGGTTTTCCCTCTTTTAGTCTTCTTATATCATATTCTACATTTTTCTGGAATGCAATAATTTCTTGACTTAATTCCTGCCTAGGAAATTTTGTAGATTTAATTTCAACATTTGTATGTACATATTCATTGTTGGTATTTAAGTTAGGTTGGATCAATACAGGATTTTTCATAAAATATGTTTTGAGGCAGAGTTTATGTACAAACTTTTCAATACCTACATATACGTCAAACCTATTAAAATTTTGGGTAGGTGAAAATTTAAGACCCTTATTGAGTGAGTTGTATTTTGCTAAGGTTAATAATAGTATTCTCATGTGGTACTAATTTCTGTGTCTTATTTTTAGATCTCCCTCCTATCTGTATTCTCTTCTTCTTTCGTGTCTCTCTCCCTGGGGTTGTACCTGTTTGGTCTTGGTGAATTCACTTGAGGTGCTGGAGGGGTGTTTGACGTGACCTGCGACCAGGGCGTAGCTATAGCGGGTGCAGAAGTTGCAGTCGCTAAGGGGCCCAAGAATCTGAGGGGGCCCAAAGACCCTTGTGCCGCATAAGAAAACACTGGTGTTATAGAAACTGCATGCTGGTCAAGTTACACCTCTAGCTAGAGGGAAGGGGTTAGGTAAAGAATTTAGCATGGGAGGGGTGCCGTTTCAATTTTTCCTCAGGCAGCACGGAAGCTATGTGCTTCCCTGCCCCTGGCCACAAAGCACTGAGGAAGGGGGCCCAAGCTGAACTCTTTCACCAGGGCCCATGAGCCTTTAGCTATGCCCCTGCCTGCGACGTATTCTCGATTTGTGGTGAGGTGGGGTCCTGCCTAAAAAAGGTTCCTGTGATAAGACCTCATATCTGTTGTTCACTGAAACTGTGATATTATGTGGAGTTGATTGTAATTTAGGTTTGGCTTTTGGTTTAGGTATAGTATTTATCTCCTCTTTCTGTACCTGATCCCCAAATTTCGAATATTTTTATTTTTTCAACATAATTTCTTGTTCTGTTTTGTCAGGGCTTCTGCATAATATTTGATGCCATTTGTTATACTCATCATTTTTAGGTAACTTTTAAATTTTAATTTTAATAGCATCTATCTTCATAGTTATCGGCTCCAACATTGTGTTCGTCTTTTAATTAATAAATTTACCAATGTGAGTGATTGATCATACAGCAGCTTATTCCATTAAGTATCAAATTCTGTGCTACTAAGATCTTGGTCTGGGGTCTTCATTAACATCAGACCTTTAGGGACCTTTCCTTGTTCTACAAGTTGTTGTAATGACTTCACCTCCCACCTTAACAATAAAGATTCTATTTCTCTAAAAATTGGACATTGGTTCCAACTGGGGCTCAGACCCATCGTTGGATACACTGAATGAATAAGATTCCAATGTAAGATGTTTGCTTTCAGCGTGGCTCCAGATATCCATTACCGACTTGAAGGTAAGCATTTCACAATATCGGGGCTAAAATGTAATCAAGAGTGTCTGTAATTGGTGGCTCAACCTTTAAGTGGAGTGGATGTGGTGCTCTTATCTAGAATCTACCCCCATAGTTCCAAAGATAAAATGAATGTTCCAAAGATAAAATGATAATAGGCACACAATATCTGGATATCACCCCAAAAACAATTGTTTGTTTTATTAAATACTATACCTAAACCAAAAGCCAAACCTAAATTACAATTAACTCCACATAATATCACAGTTCCAGGGAACAACAGATATGAGGTCTTGTCACAGGAACCTTTTTCAGACAGGATCCCAGCTCACCACAAATCGAGAATACATCGCAGGTCACGGCAAACACCCCTCCAGCACCCTGAGCGAATTCACCAAGAGCACACAGGTACAACCTCAGGGAGAGAGACATACAATTAAATTACAATCACAAGGAGAATTCCCAATATTACACTCCCCAAACACAGAAGACACATTATCCCAAAACAAGGAGAGAGCACCACAATTCACAGGGACATGAAGGAAGAAGAGAATACGGAGAGGAGGGAGATCTAAAAATAAGACACAGAAATTAGTACCACATCAGGATATTATTATTAACCTTAGCAAAATACAACTCAGTCCAGCACAAATGTCCCTGCTGGGGTAAAAAACCATGCTGGGGTAATCTAAATAAACAGGAGGTTGAAGCCATCCAACAATTACAGGCTGAAGAACAAATAGTCATATGCCCCGCCGATAAAGGCAATTCTAGATTTGAATAAACATAACATGGAATGCCTGCGTCAATAAGGGGACCAAACCATGTATACTAAATTACAACATGCACGTACAAAAAATACCAGCATGAATTAGAACGGTTATGCGATAAGGGATTAACTAGTAACATATTAACTGAACAAATATAAATTTATCACTACAACAGAACAAAAACTGCCGGTATTTTATTGTATCCTGAGCGTACACAAAAACCCTGTAGACCCCCGAGGCGTCCTATCATTTCGGGGATAGGATCCTTAACTGTAAATTTGTCAAACTACATAGACAAATTGTTGCAACCAGCCGTAAAAAAACAGGGGCTTACATCAAGGACACTACAGATTCTCCATACATTGGAAGAAATTTATCTTGAACCTGATTGAATAATTTGTACCCTTGATGTAAGCTCTTTATATACTATTATTGATCACCATCAAGGGATGGAAGCAATCAAATCACAACTTGTGTTAGAAGGTAGATTACCAGTTGAGCAGATAAACTACATATTTTACTTGGAGTCTAATTTTTACCTTCAATCACGGGGTACTGCCATGGGCAACAGGTTCACCCCAGTTATGCCAATTTATGGTGTACTGGGAATATCATACAATCTTTCCCAGAAAGGGGCGGACCTGGTGCTCTGGCACAGATTCATTGATGATATCATTTTTATTTTGAAAAACAATAATTGGATACTTTTATAAGTGATATCAATACAAATCAATTCAATCTAAATTTTACATCTAAAATATACGACAAATCAATAGATTTTTTTGATTTACAAATGACAACACAGGGCAATAAAATAAATGTAATACATTTCATAAACCCACATCCAGAAATAGCTTTATATAGTACACAAGCTGTCATTTACCTTTGTGTCTGCTCAATGTCCTCGTTGGTCTGTTTCGCAGAAACAAGCGTAATTGTACAGATAGTAGCAAATTTGAGGAGGAGGCTTAAATTATGAAAAATCAATTCAATATCCTCTGGAGTCGATTGAAAAACATTAAACAAGATGAGGAATTGGACAGATCTTCGTTTTTAATCGAAAACAAGAAGGTGGGGAGGAGATGGAGGAAAGAGAAAACAGTATAATAAAATCCAAAGTATTGTGAAAAAACATTGCCATCACCTGTTGTGTGACAGGGTAATAGGCACTTAGATACCACAAGTTCCATAAACAACCTATACCAGGGCCCCAAACTTGGGAATAAAAGTAGCCCACTCTTTAAGGAGAAAAATACAGCCTAAGACATCTATACAGAATTGGGTGGACCTAAAGGTTTTTTCAGTGTGGTTGTTGCAGTAATTGTAGGATCACCTCCTTCCCCAAAAAACGATTTAGATGAAACTCTACAAACAATTCCCATGTACATAAATTCAAACAGCTTTTAAATTGCAATACAACAGAGGTGATCTATGTAATCATCTGCCCTTGCAAGAAAATATATGTAGGTAGAACTAAAAGGTAATTGAAAGAGCGTGTTTCTGAACATGTACCCAATATAAAGAATTGTGTAGTTAAACACTCTTTGTCAAACCATTTTAAAGACTTCCACAATCAAGACCCGACTGTTTTATCCTTTGCGGCGATTGATAAAGTGGAGAAACATCGGTGAGGGGTAATCATATTAACCATATGTCGAGACTTGAATCAAGGCTAATTTTTGAATTGAACAAAATTATACCCGGAGGTCTTAATTCAGATTGGGAATTGTTTGGATTTCTGTAATGTTTTGGAGTGGCGACCCCCCTCCGATGATGTCGAATCCTGGAATTGTATCCCCGGCATTTTTACTTGTCAGAGGGTTCCTACTTCTAATCCTCTATCAACTTTTATTATCATCATCAATATGTATTATTAGGATATATTTTATCAAGGCAATCAGATTTTGTAATATGACCTATACAGTGGAGTATATATGTCATCCTACACCTGGGGCAACAAAAAACGCATCCGTACACCAAAAAACGCATTAAAAACGCACATGCGTTTTTTGTTTGGTGTATAAATGTCGGTAAACTCATTACATGGAAAGCAGACACCTTATATCGTTGGATATATTGAATTTAAGGTTGTATAGGGTTTTTTTTACTTATTAATAAAGGCTATTGTAGGGATTCCATTCCATGTTTTTAAGAATTCCTAAACATTAATTAACCACTGGGTATATAAGGATACTAGCAGCCTTGAAAGGATACCACTGAAGAAGGAGCCAGATCTAAATACGCTCTGAAACGCGTTTGGTACAGAAAAGCAAGTATCCTGAAAATAACTGCAAAGACTTTACACCGCAGTCACTAAAAGTGGACTGCCAATGTAGGGAGAGCAGTTTTGCTGACATGGAATTCAAGCTGACCAAATTCAAAACAAAAAACTCCAATCCAGTCAAGCTTCGGTGTTACATCACGTGACGGTGAGGTGAACTGAAATCTCATACGACTAAGGAAATCTCATGTGATTTGAATGGGAGAGCAGAAGTAAAACCAAGTGGTATGTATGCAGGTGGGACGCCACTGACTAGCTACCACTCTGCGTATACCAACAAAAGCGTGAGTAAACCACCAGCCTATACTAAGGTCCACCTTCTCAGTGCCTGCAAACTGGTAAATTTGAAAATGACCGATATATTTTGGACTTATTCTGAATGATGATCAGAATAATGGATTTTAATGGACATATGTGCTGCATTCAATCTTGATGCGAATTTAGCTGAATATATAATCTAGTGTACTCTTACATAGGATAATCTAATCACTGACCCGGTGACTAAAATATAGTGTGAACATCGTAAACATAGTGTGAACATCAAAAGCTGAAGTAGTAGATCCAGCTATCAAAGTATTTATATGCATGTGGCTACAGCAGGCCAATGATGTTAACTGATTAGCGACTGTCTGGATGAACTATCAAGTTGGTGACCACTAAACAGCGGCTTATGTTAGAACATCAGGGTTGCCCATCTGCAGCAAGTGGTTTTATTTCAACTAATAATTTTATTGTGTATTAGAGGTGTACACCTTGTTGATTTTACATTTGTTTTATTAAACGATTGTTTTTTGGGGTGATATCCAGATACTGAGTGCCTATCATCATTATAATTCAATATATTTTTCTTGTTGGACTGAAATAGGCCACTATACGCTCAACAGAAATAACTGCAGAAGTGATCTTTGGAACTATGGGGGTAGATTGTAGATAAGAGCACCACATCCACTCCACTTAAAGGTTGAGCCACCAATTGCAGACCCTCTTGAAGAAAAATATATTCTCAGGTCACTTCTGCAGTTATTTCTAGTGAAATCGTATAGGGGCGTATTTCAGTACTACAAGACAAATATTTTCTCAGTTCACTGTTGCAGTTATATCTGGTAAAGCCTTTATTGATGTATATCAGTAGAAAAAGAAATATACATTCGCCAATTGCTGCTGCACTTCTATCTTGAAAAACCTTTATTGACGTATATCAGTAGAAAAAGAAATATACATTCACCATTTGCTGCTGCACTTCTATCTTGAAAAACCTTTATTGACGTATAACAGTAGAAAAATAAATATACATTTGCCATTTGCTGCTGCTCTAATATCTTGAAAAACCTTTATTGATGTATATCAGTAGAAAAATGAAATGATATTCAGTGTTCACTGTTGCAGTTATATGTGGTAAAGGCTTTAGTGTGCGTATTTCTGTAGAAAAATCAAGATATATTCAGCGTTCAGCGCTGCAGTTATATGTTGGAAAGTCCTTTTAGCGGTATGGACTGAATTACGTTGTGGTGAAATGTTGTATTTACGTTTCAAACACTGCGCACTTACCTGACGACTTCTATAAGAGCGGCGCACCAATACAGGTGAATACACTATGCACTAACCCTGCACAAAAATGCTAACTAATTCACACCAGCCCGCATCTATCTGCGGTATTGCTTACTGGACACTACAGGGACTTTTCTGCAGCACAGAAACAGCACGAGGACCGAGTCTCGCTCCTCCTAGCGCTGACCTACTTACTCCGCTATGTCCCGTTCACTTCAGATCACTCCGCCACCGGCGCCGTTGTTTTTTCTTAAACTGTCAGCCTATAACCCTCTGTTGAAAAGCTTTTAGTGGCGTATATGCCTAGAAAAAGAAAAATATACTCAGCGTTCACTGTTACAGTTATATGTGGTAAAGACTTTAGTGGCGTATATCAGTAAAAAAAGAAAAATATATTTGGCATTCAGTGCTGCAGTTATATGCGGCTAAATCTTTTTGGAATTATTTCGGTGGAAAAAAAATTGTATTCAGCGCTACAGTTATGTGTGGTAAAATCTTTTATGACCTATTTCATTGGAAAAAAAAATTGTACTCAGTGTTAAGTGCTGCACTTATATGCGGTAAAATCTCCATGATATGATAAATCTGCAGCGTGGGGGCCCCTGTGTGACTTCTACACACTTTCAAAATAATCCTTCAGCAAGCGTATAGATGCCGGATGACCGGGACGCTCCATGACCTTCCCAGAAATTGTATTTGGCTATGCTGGAAAAAAATCTTGTATTCTGCGTTAAGCACTGCATTTATGTGTAGTAAAATCTTTTTTGAATTATTTCAGTGGAAATACAGATTTCCACCTTCTTCATTAAGTTCCTCAGCTTTTCATTATCATCGGACACACTAACTTTACACCACCCCCCTCACCCCAGCTATACATATAAGTGTGGAAAGCACCACCTAGGAGTGAATAAAGGAAAATGACACTGCCAGCCTGTTAAAGGGAATTACAGCATGATACCACAATACATTTGATGTGACATTTAGCAAGAGTTTAAAGTGCCCATATATAGCACATAGTGGGACACTGCATCAAGATGAATCAGGCGTGGATCAGCCAGGATTTCCACACACAAATGCCTGATGCATCAGACGAGATCATCCATGGTGCCACACCAACAATTTGACAAAAGAGACTGGTTTCTTCTGGCTACCTCCCTCAGCTACTATTCTGATGCTGTTACCCGCCTGATGCCACACATCTGATGCCAAGTGCTCCTTCTTTCACCCACCATCTTCAGTGGGTACTCGTATTGCCACCCACCTCCACAGTATGTCACCTTGCCACTCTGTGGTCTCCTGATGCTGTTGCCACCTCCAGATTTGGTAATTGTGCCGTTCTGTGGTCTCCTCATGCTGCTTCCACCTTCAGACTATGTCATTGTGCCACTCAGTGGCCCTCTCCTAATGCCGCTGCTGCCACTAGCTACAGACTCTATCATTGTGCAATTTGGTGGCCTCCTCATACTGCTGCCAACTCCAGACCCTGTCATTGGGCCACTCTGTGGTCTCCTCATGCTGCTTCCACCTCACCACTATGTCATAGGGCCACTCTGTGGACTCATGCACTTCCCAACCTCCCTACTTTATGACTGGTCCACTATTTTAGCTTTTTGCCTGGCTGATATCATCATTTATTTGACACTTCTTCTGATCTGTCAGACGGAAGGAAAAATAAGACGCACAACAGATCCTGTCTGTGTAGCAGCTGTCAGGCCTGTATGGTCCCATCAGAATTGGCTTATGATTTGGTAGCCAAAAGTAGGAGTGGGTAGAAAACACAGAAGACATGCAAATATTCTATTAAAGTGACATCTCTGTTTTAGATCCACTCCATTTTTTTTTTGCCTTTAGCAATACTGATGGATTATTGAGCAAATGCTGACCAATTGAATTCATATGCTCCACAGACAGGATCAGTTTTTTCTGGGTAATTGTTCTGTCAGTTCAGAGAATGGGAACATTAATCAGTGACGTCAACACAAACTTACTGCTGACACCCTCTCCACTCTGTCGGGGGCTCTACTTGTATAAGCGTTTAATAGAACAGGTTCTGTAGACATCTATGTGGAATCAGCTGACGAGGGTGTAAAGGAGTGCGCTTCTTCTTGACGCTAACATCTACCTGTAAGGCTGAGTTGATACTTGAGTTATTTGGTCAGTTTTGGTCCTGTGACTGCCCAAATAAGTGAAGTATGCAGTGATTCCAAGAGAGACGCCTGTAATCTGCATGTCATACGGACTCACAGTATTATTTCCAGTATAGGAGCC